>OZ025650.1:0-72500 GCA_964019335.1 Diplonema japonicum
ATCCATACCCAGGATGTCGATAGCCTTGTTGCAGTGGTGCACTTCCAAGATGCTAGATGATCCTGTCGAAGTGCTCAAGATCCCCATCGGGGTTTCTGTTTTAAAGTGGAACGAGTTGTTCAACCCCATGTGGTCTACATCGTGCACGAGGGCCGTGATCAACAGAACATAGCATTCCACCGGTTTGAGCTTCTCACACATTCTGTTGTGTCGCAAATAGCAGTACACAGTGTGGCATGTGTCAGCTGCGTGGAAGAAATTGTGGTAATGCACCATCCTGTAATTTAACCGCACCACTACCAAGAACCTGAGTAGTTTCTCCTCATTCACGCCTAGATCCCTGAAGCATCCTACGTCCTTGAACAGCTCCATCAGTACCAGGATCACCTTGTCGGGGTTCCCTGTCCTCACGTCGTGCATGTTGAACTCCAAGCTCAAGCAATCTTCTCTTTCTTCTTCGGTGAGGCGCAGTTGTTTGTAAGGTGCCATGTCCTTATCGGTGCATGTGTGGAAGTTCTTTGTCGACTCCGTGCTTGTTGAGCCCTGTGCCTGCAGCAGCATCATTGCGTTGTCGCGTGCTGAGACGGCGAATTGATAGATTTTGTTGTTGTAAAGAGAGACGCCCACGAACTCCGCGAAGTCAGAGAAGAGCATCTCGTCCTCTTTCGTGAAGACGTCCACTTTGTTGCGCTCGTTGAGCTTGTTCTTCAGCTGGATCACAGCAACGACCTCGTCGTCGTGGTGCACAGGGCAGCACAGCAGGCTGTTTGTTTCGTATCCTGTTTTCTTGTCCGCTTTTTTGTTGTAGCGGGGATCCAGGTTCACGTTCTTGATGTTCTCTGTTCTTCCCGACCTTGCAACAGCACCGATGATGCCCTCACCGATTGCTACGCGTTCTGACTCTAGCTCCTCGTCCTCCTCGCCGTCTGTGATGCCGAAGAGCTCGTTCTTCTCTTTGTCCACAAGGAACAAGTGGCATTTATCGGAATTCACCATCTCCTTCGCGCCTTGGATGATGTTTTGTACCACGTTCTCCGAGTCGCGCATGTCGGTGATCGCCAGCCGTCGCACTGAGGACATGATAGCCTGGTTCCTCGAGAGTGCCTGATGAAGGGTCCTGTGTTGCTTCAAGTTCCTCAATGACACTGCCACGAACACGCTAAAGCTGTTGAACAGCTTGACATCGTCGTCCGTGTAGGGCACCACCTTGCCACGGTGCTTCTTATTCGTCAGCTGTGCAATCGCCACGATACAGTTTTCATACCGCACAGGACAGCATAGAAGAGACTTTGTCTCGGGGGACAGCTCCTCCCTGCACCTCTGGAACAGGAAGTGGTCGTGAATGTTTGCAATGTTTAGGGGTTTTCCCTCTATGAGGACATGGTTCGCGATGTCCTTCCCAGGAGGGCCGGTCAGCTCTCCCTCCTCGTTCACAATGAATAGTGAGCATCCTTCGCTCTTGATCAGGTCCTTGGCAGACTCCATCACTGTGTACACAAGGTTATCGTTGTCGAAGTCGGCGCTTGAAATGAGCGTGCCAACCTTCAACAGCTCCTTGGCCCTTAGTTCTTGCCGTCTAGCGATGCTGTCCAAGATACCACACCTCAGCAGAAGCGACGTTATCATTGCCACAGCTTCCAGGAGCTGGGTATCCCATTCTGCAAAACCTGGACCGCCTCTCTTGTTGACAAGTTGCATGACACCAATAGCCTTGGAGTCCCTCAAGATAGGCACCGCCAGTAGATTCCTGACGTCTTCTTGCCTATTCTCGTCGCAGTCTGGCTGCAGCTCGCTGGAGGACCTCCGGTAGTTAACTATGCCGCCTGTTAATATAACCATGCTGGCTGCGCGTTGTGGCTCCAAGCTAATATCAATAACGCCGACACCCCCCAGCTCAACAAGGGTGTCGTCGGCCTCTTCCTTGACCCATATCGTGCAGTCCTCCGAGCCCACGAGCTGTGCTGTCCGTGACTTGATGTAATTATACTTGTACTGCGAAGAGTCTTGCGGGATCGACGCAAGTTCAATGATTAGCGCGAGAAGCATGTCGTGGATAGCTTTGCTTCGCATCTGTCCCGTGAACAGCAACCTCTTGCACACCATCGCAGTTGTGATCGCCTGCTGCTTGCGAATCCTTGGTGACGTCGCAGGACTCCCTGTCGGAGACCCATCTGTAAAACTGTTCTGCATGATTATCTTATCTGCTGTGCTTGGGGTCGAGGTCCCTGAAAGGACGGTGGCGTGTATGGTGCCTTGAGGCATCTTCTGCTGAAGCTGGTTGAGTAGTCCTTGTGCTGCGGAAAGCTCCGAGTCGGTGAGCTTGCCCTCTTTTTGTGATAAAAGCGAACAGGCGTGGTCAAGCGACTCCTTGAGCCTTCCCTCAAGATCGGGGTTCAAGGGGTTAGGGATCAATGGGCTGAGGGGTCTTAGCTCAGATAGAGATGGAACACCCTGCATGCCCCTTGATGCTTTCAGAGAGGAGACTGCTTTTATATGTACCTTGCCAGGTGACAAAAGCGGTGTGGGATGAGGGGACACGGCTTTGGGCAGCATCTGCGGGGTACCTTTCAACCTCGCTAAACTCTCTTTCACAGCGCCCAGCTGGTCCCTGCTCGTCATCGGAGAAGGCGGCATGGACCCAACTACCATATGGTGCCTAACCCCACCTGGTGATATCAATAAAGACTCTGGTACAGGATGAGAAACACATAAAATAACAAAAAGAAATTCGATAAAATTCCAGCATGCCGATGCTCACTGTTTATAAAAGAAAGAGAAAACCCACAAAAAAATGGGGTTCTCTCTTTGGGTCGCTACACTATTTTTACGTTGAGTGCACCAACACCTGTGAGTGTAATCATGTAAAATCCTTGATGTCAATGCCTTCGGTCGCGAGAAGCAAACGTTGTGTAAGAAGAGAGATAACCAAGGGGAGCAGGGTGATGCATGAAGGAGAAAGGTATGCAGAAAGGGAAGTGACGGCAAGGATGGGGAGGGTAAGGGGCGTGAAAGGGAGAAAGAGGGTAGGAACAACAACAGATGGTGTCAACCTGCGGGGCTTGCTGCCGTCCTTCACGGCGATCAGCTTGTATATCTCGTCAGCTACAAGAGACGTGTTAGACGAGCGAACCGAGTCTTCGTCAGACCGCTTCTTCACAACATGCAGGATTGAGTATAAGGCAAAGAGGAGGGTGCTTTCCTCGGTGATGCCCACCGAGGACAGTCTATTCTTCATGTCCGTCATGATCATGTCTCCAGACCCAAGGACGTTCCTTAGCCTCTCCACCTCTTCACCGTTCACCTTCGCCATCATCAGGTTCGCTACGATTCTCAACACCAGCCGTTCCCCCTCCTCGCTGTTCTCCATCTCCTCACCTGACGTCGGTGCATATGCACTCACTACCCTTTTGAGCACTGTGAGCCACTGCACTGCAGGCTTCAGCGGTGTGATCTTCTCTGATATATCCATGCTCCGTGCAGCGATTCCGCATTTTATGATGTACCACGACTCTGAGTGCGAGTCCCCAAAGCATGGACACTTTACTAGTGTAATGTCAACAGATAGCGCTGCCCGTACCCTGCAATCCGCCCCCATTGCCACTAGCAACAGGAATGGGCGTATGAGGCCAGCCTTCTTTGCTAGTGTTTTGTAGTTCGACTGTCTTGACAGGTCTTCAATCAGAGTGCGCTGTTCATGTCCTCTAAAAATGAGATTCTTCGCCTCCGACAGAGACTCCCACGGCAATGAAAACGACGCGGTGAACAGCTGCTCACATTGCGCACAGAGCAGTTGTCCTGCCGTCATCCCCGCTGAGCACCGCACGCATTTTAATGTCCTTCTACAGCAGCTCTGACATCTGTAACTGTTGCGCATGCGCCCCTTACTCTCGATGTCATGTAGCGTGTCTTCGAAACACCATGAACACCATCCCTCGACTTCCCACGACTTGAGTGTTGCCTTTATGACCTCTGCGTCAGCAACCCACTGCTGCACCCCCCCACTGCAGCGTGCGCAGTGCACATCGTCGAATGAATCCAAGGAGCCCCTGCTCATGCCGTCACTGCACTTCTTGCATTTCAATGTCCGTTTGTCACAGGACAGACAACAATACGCGTCCCTCGAAAAGTCATTCGCCTTGCACAGAGTGTGGTTGGTGAGCAGCAAGCACCATGAACACCATCTGAGCAGCTGCTTCGGCCTACCACCCCAGTGGGGTATCACACCGTTATGCACAGCACAAAAGAGTGCAGTCTCGTGATGATGCTTGTTAGCCATGCTGGTGCAGAACGGATGCAGACAGGATACACCTATCTTCTTGCACCCTCGACACTGGTAAAGCGACCTCTTGGGGAAGGGCATTAAGAGGACAACAGTATGCTCCTCGTGAAGGTAGCATGAGGAACACCAACCATACCAATGGGGCTGCTTAGGTTTCTCAAGTTCTACTGGTGCTACCGAGAGGGACATCCCGTGTTGTACTGCGAGCGGGAGCTTCGTGAGGTGAGTAATACCTTCAGGAGTAATGGACACATCGCGGACATCAAGCGACGTGACCGACTCGCTAAGGCATCCTGACAGCACCTGTACGGCGTTCTCTTCAAACTTATTCCCACTCAGAGACAGTTCCTTCACACAGCTGTTCCCCCTTATTGCTTGAGATAGGGAAAATAACCCCTCGTTCCCTATCCCGTTGCACGACAGGTCGATCGACTGCAACTTGCAACTAGAGCTTCTGAGCAAGTCGGCAAAGTACACTGCCCCCTCGCACTCGAGCATCCCTTTAGAGGAGCCCTTGAAACCAAGTGAAGTGACAGAGCTTTGCAGGAGGTTCTCCGTTAGCTTCTTGATAAAATGTTTTCGGGGAATAAAGCTGTTGCCTCCTATGTCCAAGTCGCGGACGAATGGTAGTGAGGCGAGCTTTACGAGGGAGGGCTCCGTGAGGGCATTGTCCGTGATGATGAGCGTTTTAAGGGTAGTGTTATGTCGCAGGGCCTCGTGCAGGGGTGGGATGGAGGAGTCGGTGATTCTGTTCTTCGAGACATCGAGGAGAGTGAGGCTTCCAGCATCCCTGAGGTGGGTAGAGAGTGCTAGAAGCCCTTCTGACATTATGATGTTTGCTGCAAGAGAGAGAGAAGTTAGGGAGGGGCAGTGCTGCAGCAGTGCAGCCACGCTGCAGCACCCCGCAGCGTTGAGGCGGTTTCCCGTCAGGTCAACAGATATCAGCGCTTTAGACAACGTCAACTGGTCACACAAGACACCGCACCATTCGTCTCCTAGCTTCTCGTATCGCAAGCTGACCACAGGACTCCGTTGCACACCTTTCCCCAGTATTGTTCCTACTCGTGCCTCACCCCAAGCATCGTGGACCCTCTCCTCCTTTACCCGTCCCGCGCATGCTGCCGCTTCTTTCCCACATTCCCAATGTCCTGCCCACCCGCACCACCCACACTGCACACCGCCTCCGAAGATGGGCGCCACCCATTTGTCACAGCCATCGCACCCTGCTGTGAGATAGCTCACCTTTCCAAAAAGGTGGTCGTTACGCATGTGTATCCTAAGTGCAGTCTGATGGGAATAGTTAGGATTCCAGAATACTCGTTACACATGTGATGTGCATCATGGTCTACTGCTTGCGTAAAAACCTAGAAAGAACCCATCCACCAGCCAGTAGAGCTGCTGTAGCACCCGTGATGCTCCCAATCTGTTTAGTTCTAGCCTTTGCGTAGGGTTACATACCATCTTCATACGTTCCTGTTTGTAATAATCACGTTCTTCTTGGATCCATCCTGAGATGGGTTCACCTGTTTCCGTGAGCTCTTGAAGGTCCTGTAATAGATGAAGTTGTTGTTGTTATGCGTCATACAGGAAGAGGGCCCAGTTCACCAGCCTCGCAAACGACGTTCCAATCAGCCTCCCAGGATGGCACTACCTTATAGGCTAGCTGCTTGAGGGACAGACACGGGTCGTCTTTGAGCAATGTTTGAATGTGTTCCACTCTCCGCGCGCACTTCGCAGCGGATGCCGTGTCTGGCATGTTGTTGACAGTGAGGTGGCGCGTTAGGAAAGCCTCGATGTCCTCCGGCGACCATGCTGCTACCTCCTTGAGGAAGGTGTTTGAAAGGGGCTTCAAAGCACCAGGCATGGCCAAGCTGCATGGGTACCAGTATGAGCCGAAGCGGGAGTCGTCCTCCTCAAGGGACAAGATGAGCTTGTCCTCTGCCAGGTCGCCAAAGGTCCTCGTGTTGTCAATCGCCATCAACTTAAAGCCGCCGCCATTCAGCTCCTGCACCATAAGATTGACAGGGGTACCGTCACGTTGGAGAGTGACGATGTTGAGGAGGATGAGCTTCTCGAGGTACTCTTGCGAAGTGGTTTCGATAAGCTGGATGAAGTCGTAGTCGGTGGGGGTGGAGGAGAGGAGCAGAGTGTTGCCTTCGTCTGCAAGCTTACCTAGAGGAGTAGAGAGGAATGCAGACTGCAAGTCGCAGAAGCCTTTTTCGTTTGATAATGCAGACGCGATACCTGTACTCTCCCATGGGTTGCAGGCGATGAAGGCCTCTGCTGAGCAGTGCTCGACAGGGGGCGCAGCACCGCTGTAAAAATCGAAAAGCTCTCTCTGCAAGACATCCTTGAGGTTGTTCGTGGAAGGGCGCGAGCTGATTTTAAGGTCGACAGCAGTGGTAATGATGGGTGCAACAACACCGTCGAGGCCTAGATACTCGGCGAGCTTGTAGTGCACCACCTCCCTGCGGCTTTTATCAGGGTACTGCCCGCGACACTTAACAACCGCCCTGTCACTGCCTGCTTCGACCACGGCTACCATTGCGCTGTGTTTGTGTGTCTGTATCATTGTGACCTCCCCTTTTTCTATGGGTGTTGCGAGGATCTGACTGATTCTTTCCTGCTCAACGCCATTCCTCCATGACTTCTTCGCAACCTCCTCCTGCATCTGGAGCAGCACCTTGCTTAGGTCGTCCGCTTCTTCTGGGCTCCATGACCCTTCTTTCATCCAATTCAAAACCTCCTCACATTTTGCTGTTGCGTCTTGGATCTTCATTTTCCCTTCCTTCCTTTCCCTTTCGCTTGAAAAACAGAATGCTTTCAGAGTTTGCTTTGCTTGGGAAAGCTAAACGATCAAAAAAAAAAAAGGCGAACAAAAACAAATAAAAGGTTATTCTTTTTATCTTTCTGTCCCTCCCTCTCGTTTAACATTTCACAAAACAATGGTACAGACATGATGAGGGTATAAAAGAAAATCGATGAACCTCGGTGCAGGGGGGGAGGGGGGGGACCGTGCCGTTCTAATACAACAGTGGAAGGCAACAACAATATCGTGGTAGAAGCGGGGATTCTGCTGCACAAACAACGTTCCTAAGCGAAGTATGAGATTAAAGTGCTGCGTAAGAGTCATCCCTTCTTTTTTTTTTTCTTCCTCTTCTTCTTTATTCCTAAAAAAGAAAAAAATATATATAAAAAAAACCAGCTTACTTCATTATCATTAGCTTCGCCGTGCGTGCTGTAGCATGTGATACAGATCCAGTGGGAAAGCATGTAGCACAGTCTTCTCTCTTTCGAAATTCCTTTTTCTTTTTTTTTTCCGAAAAAAAACGTTTTATCTTGTAAGACTCTCACTTTCTCCAAGAACACTAAGAGCAATATAAAAAAAAAAAGAAGAAGAAGCAAACGTGGGCGGAGGAGGTACACCTGCCTGCTGGCAAAAAGAAAAAGGGGGGGGGAAGAAAAAAATAAAATAAAATAAAAAATAACCAAACACTCCTATTCTTCAATCTCCTTTTCGAAAACGGCTCTCATCTCATTGACATGCTCGTTGACAGCATCCTGTGTGCGCTGTTTTCTTTTTCATTTCCCTGTCATACCTGAAGCTCCTGTAAATCGATGACGTCGTTCGGCACGAGAGTCGCATCACTGGACCTACCCTCTGACATGAAGGGGTGGTTCAGAGAGTCTGCTGCAGTGGGGCGCTTCCAAGCATCCACCGAAAGGAGAGACAATACAAGGTTCTTGCCCTCCGCGCTTACCGATGCCCATTTGTCTTCAAACTTAGGAGGGAAGATGACTTTCTTCCACAACTCAGGATCACGAGTCCACGGACGGAGAACCTCCTTGGGCCTACCAATGATTGGTGGGAAGCCACCGATAAGAAGGAAGTAAAATACCACACCACAAGCCCACAAATCGAGCTGCTTCACACTCTCCTTCGTCATCAAAATCTTTTGAATATCGTCAGCAGCCATGTCCAACCCAGCGATGGTACCGCTGACAATCTCAGGTGCCATGTATGAGGAGCTTCCGAAAGGCGTGCACTGGTTGTTAATAACCTTTGCAATGCCGAAATCAGTCAGCTTCACATTATATGTGGCCCTGTCAATGAGAAGGTTCTCCGGTTTAATGTCTCTGTGAACAATGTCGTGGCTGTGCAGGTACGCCACCACCTCAAGAAGCGACTTCATGATTGAGATCACGTGTTGTTTGTGTATCCACATGTTATCCTTTCGCAGACCTCGGAGGAACTCCCACAGGTCGCAGTCCATCATTTCGTATACGTAGTACACGCTTTTCTCTGTTTTGATAATTTCGTACAAGTGGACAATATTCGGGTGGTTTACCCTCCTCGTGATCTCGATCTCCTGAGCAAGCCACGCAGTCTTTATCCCAGTGTCGGCGTTCGCCTTGTGCATTACCTTAATCGCCCTTATCTCTTCCTTTTCGTCTTTTGTCCACGCCTCGTACACCTTTGCAAAAGAGCCCTCGCACACCTGTCTCCCCATCTTGTACCTTTCCTCCACTGGACATTCGTAAATAGGCTTCTTCTCGTGTCCCACATCGCCATACCCTGTGTGTTGTGTTTATTTTGTTGTTGCATACGTTGCTTTGCTTCCATTTCCGCCTTAGCTTTGCTCGCCTCTCTGGCTTCTTTCTTGGGTGGCATTTTTCTTAGTCTCCCCCCTTTTCTATCTCTTTTTCTTTTTTATGGCCCGACCCTTGTGTTGCATTAAGTAGAAAAGAATCCACTCAGCATGTGTATGTACACAACAACAAAAAAGAAGAAGAAGCAAATGCAGAGGCTAACCTCACTCAAGGTGTGTAGAGCCCATTAACAAAGCGCCCTTCGTACTTGGTGCCGTCGAGGTACCTGTGTGCATGTGTGGAGGTGCAGGGCATACGTGTAGACGCCTTGCCCGTGCATAACGCCGTTGACCATCTCGCCTTCATAGATGTCGGCAATAGTGGGGTTGCCTGCATCGTCAACGGAGCCGTTGGCAAAGGCGAACTTGCCATAGCCGTCTAGGCGCTTCCCATCGGCCCACGTCCCTGTGATGCGGTCCCCGTTGGGCAACGAGAGTGTTGCTTGTCCATTCGGCTCGTCCCTCTGCCATGCACCATTGTACTCCGAGCCGTCCTTGTACAGGCATGTTCCCTTCCCTTCCCTCATCGATCCCTTCCACATCCCTGTGTACACATCCCCGTCCGCGTAATGCATTGTCCCCTTGCCGTCCAACCTTACGTCGTCGTGCCACACGCCTGTGAACTCATCCCCGTTAGGGTACAGCATCTTCCCTTTCCCGTTCTTCATCCCTTGGTTCCACAACCCTGTAAACACACCTGCGTCATTCCCGTGTTCGTCCACGTACGAGCATGTCCCTTCCCCGTTGGGATGGTTGTCTGACCACTGTCCTTTATACACAGTCCCTGTCGCGTACGTTACCACACCCTCCCCCTGCCGCTTCCCTTCGCTCCACTCGCCATCGTAGATATCACCCTCACTGTACTTCATGTACCCGTTCCCATGCTGTTTGTTGAACAGCCATTGTCCTTTGTACGTGTCGCCGTTTGCATACTCACACGTACCCTCGCCACACCTTTCGTTGGCTTTGAACCATCCCTTGTACTTGTCATTGTTCTCGCAGTGCTTCAGGCCGTGTCCATTCTGCTGGTCGTTCGCCCAATCCCCTTCGTACGTCTCGTTATTGCTATACGTACAGTGCCCAGATCCGTGGCGCATGTACCGTGTATCGTCCCACGACCCCACGTACACCCACTTGCCTGCTAGCTCGAACCTCCCCGGTTGGGTATCTGTCAGTACGCGTTCATCTTCTTTCCAGTACCCGTAAAAGATCACGGAGTTCGGCAGCACAAGGATCCCTTGGCCATGTCTTTTCCCATCCGCCCAGTCGCCCGTATATTTTCTTGCTTGTAGGTCAGTGTAGGTACCTTTACCATTACGTTCGTCATTCACCCAGTCACCGCTGTAGATAGTAGAGTCTGGGAAGGCTGCTGTTGCTGCCGAGACCATCTTGTCCGCCTCCCATTCTGCTGTCACTGTAACCCCTGATGCGTACTTGAAGGTCCCCTTGCCGCATCTCTTATTGCCCGACCACCGTCCTTCGTATGACGTGCCGTCTGCATACGAGCAGGTACCCATCCCTTCTTTTACGTTGTCCCGCCACTCCCCCTCGTACACCATCCCGTTGTCGCGTGACAGAACGCCTTTCCCGTTCCTCTTGCCCAACCGCCAGTCGCCTTCGTAGTATTTGTCACTCCACTGATACCTCCCGTTGCCGTCCTTCTCTCCCTCCTTCCACTCGCCAATGTATGCGTCTCCATTGAAGTAGACACACTTTCCTTTCCCATGCCGCTTGTCTAGGAGCCACTCTCCCTCGTACTTGTTCCCTTCGGGAGTGGTCCACACGGCGGAGTATGTGTCCATTACAGTGTATGAAATGGTGATGAAGCTCACGCCCGACGTGGGTTGGTACACAACTGCAATGTATAGGTTGTCGCCAGTGAACTGCGGATCGATAGGGAGGATGTTGATGGTCTTTGCGGTGTCGGCACTCTCTGCCCGCCACAATGCATTCACCTCGCTGGGCTCTTTCTCATGCGACACGTACAGGTACGTCCTCCCGGCCGTGTTATTCTCATGCAGCGTGATCGTGTGCTGCGCTTTCTTGAAGCAGTGAATCACAAAGGTCTTCACTGCAGCCCCATATGACACTTTGTGCTGCACCTCCACACTGTCCTGTAGTTCCACAGGTGGGTCATTCATCTTGTGTTTTATACAAACACCTTCTCTAGGGTAAATAATAAGAAACCAGGGTTACCAGAAAGGAAAATCTCTAAGCCTTAAACTCTATTACTTTCACCCCTTCGCTGCCCATAATAGCTGCGCCTCCTTCAAAGTTAAGAAGCTTCACAGGCTTCGAACTGAGGTCAATACTCAGTATAATGCTTGCGTGGGAGCTTGGTTCCGACTTTTTTGCAGTGTCATCAAATGGATCGGCGTAGCGCGGCAAGGTGAGGGCCTCAGGTGCTGGGGGGGAATCGTAGAAGCTCAGGAGGTGTGCTTCATGGTGAGTCGCAACAAGGAGTTGTGTGCCACATTGCACTCCGCATGTCAGATCGCATGGCATGCAGTGAGAGACAAGTGTGTAGGCCTTTTGTGTCTTCACTAGCACGTCGACACCACTGAGCGCCACAGCACACATCAACACATCTTGTTTGGGAGAGGCCAGTGCCACGCATGGCCCCGAGGTTGCAGACTCCACTCCATCGGCATCCATGACACCGTGGCCCTTGAGGTTCGTAGAAACGAAAACCCCATACTTGCTGTGCAGTACCACACCTCCAGCACCTGCTCCTCCAAGGTTTACCACTTTCTTAGGAAGTACCTTAACCAAAGGCAGAAGCAAGCCACTCCCTCCATCTTCAACCTTCCACACAAGCATGTATGCCGTGCCCTTGCGTGCCACAGTGAGATACAATTGGTCCTCTGCCGTTGTTAGGGTCAAGGGCACCGCGTTGCTGAAGTCACGCACCGTCAAAGATTGCGAAGGGTGGCACAATGAGTCGTGCAGCATCGTCAGTGTCATGTCGCCGCCATCATTCTGACAGACAGAGACAAGATACTTCCCAAAGATGTGACCGATGCGTCGACTGTTCCGTATTTCAGGAACTTCAGTAACACGCCATTTAAGCTCTTCTATTTGACCAGTCCATAGTTGGTGGCCCTGTGGCGTCTGGAGAATCCAAAACACTCCGTTGGGAGTGTGGGTCATGGTTAGAGGGGCAGGTGTAAGGGGCAAACATCGGGTAGTGTCGCATGTGGTTGTGAGAATATATTGCCCGCACCACACATCTTGTGATGGAAGGGTTCTGATGATAGGTCGTGGGATGGCTTCCAACTGTAGGATCGTCATGTGACTCATGTCTGTGCGGACAATACACACAGCACCCGACACGCACACCAGATACGCATGGTCTCCGCTAACGGTGATGCTTCTTGCGGTGCTTGGCAGCGCCTTCGCCTCAGAATTGTTTTGCAGGACCTTCCGTACGTCTTCACCGTCCCATGTACACACCCACACAGCACTATCCCCCACAGCTACGGCAGACGCCTCAAGCCCCATGGGGTTGCTCCACGAATTTCTTTCAGCCATGTCCACATAGTGCACCTCCGTCGAAGTGATATATGCCAGTGCTGCGGTGCTCGCGTCTGCTTTTTGGATTGATATGTCAATCGATTCCATCAATTCCAGTGACTCAGGCCTGTAATAATAAATGCCTCTCGTGTGCACCACAACGATGCAGGGCATCTTTTGCCGGTACCCATGCGTTGCTGTCAACACAACAGCTTCCTCAAGTGTCTCATGAGGGATAAAGGTTAGCTTGGAAGTGTGAAGGAACGTAGCACCCGCCTCATATGCCAGAACGAGATAAGGATGAGCACAGAAGAGGTCTGAGAAGGCAGGAATAGATGCGTGGGTAGAGAGCGAGGGAAGTAATTGGTATGCTTTACGTGCCCTGTGCACACGTCCGTTCTCGCCCACAGTGTACAGGTCGCTGTTCACGGCGAGTCCGTCTATGCACCGCAGCGTCCCAGGCAGAACAGAACACCCTTTGCCAGTGTCAGTCACTGTTGCTAAGCCGCACGCTTTGCCCCATATTACCATCAAGCCATCAAGCATCTCCGCGCCCATAGCTGCACCTACCAGACCCGTGTTCCTAAAGACGGCCTCTGTGCTCAGCGTGAGGTATCGTCGTGGCTTTCTGTCAGCCGTCAGATGGTCGCCGCACCGCACGAGCAAAGCACACGCCGTGTTTGTACAGATGGCAAAGCACAGCTTGTCCCCTGGCACCTTGCGCACTGCAGTAGGGGTACCGATGTCAGAATCGACGTCCATCACGCACTCTAGCCCCCTGCTGCTGTACACCTCGATCTTGGAGGGGCAAACCAGCAGCAGAGCATCTTCTACACCTTCTATGGGCCACTGTGAAGGGTCAGACGCAGTAGTTAAAGGATGCATCACTGTCGTGCCAGGGGACAGGTTCCGGACAGACCATGCCGCTTCCTCCAACACAGACCCTCGTAATGACATGACATGGAGGTGTGTGAGGGGGTACGGGTCCCCGTCCACCAATGGTGACCTGAGCAGCACGCCTATGCACAGCTTTCCTTCGTAATCTCGAGATGGATGTGGACATGCTGACACCACCTCACACCCTTTACTTACGCGCCGGGTCGTGGGCAGCATCCTAACGACGCCAGGGGACTCGGGTGCCTCGCGTAATGTGATGAAGGTAATGTAGTGGTGGAAGGGGAACACTAGAAGCTTCCTGTGTTGTCCAGGGCTGCCCATGACGAAGGGGTCGTACTGTTCCTCAGGTGCTGCTGGTAGCTTTACGGCACCAACCCTGCATAGCTGTGCCTCTTGCAAAGATGGCTTGTACACCTTTACTTCTCCACTGCTGAATACAACACCTAGATACCACAGTCTCGTGTCGCATGAAGGCACCGACACAAGCCGCAGTGCACCATCCTCAACACGGTATTCCTTGACGAGTGATAGACCCATCTTAGCCTTCTCGTACATCTCAATACATCCGCCAGCCCTCAACACGACGACACTCCTACCAGCATCTCGCAAAAACTGCTCACAAACTACTGACACAGGTCCTTCATTGGTCCCTTCCACCTCTTTCGCCTCCATCTCCTGACGGTTCTTTAAGTAAGTGCTTTCACTTGTTTTTTATGCACTAAATAAATACAAAGATAGAAAGGGATGCCTCACTCAACACCTGAGAAATCGTTTCTCGTGTTGCGCTTCTGGATCACTTTGAGATATCCCTGGTAACTTGATTTCGTATCGATTGCCTGATTGTCGAGCGTCTTCACAGATTGCATCTTCTCCAGAAAGTCATCGAGACTAGAGGGGATCCGCAAATCACAAAGAAGAGAACTAAGATAGTCGACGGGGAGGGTGGGTCGGTAGGACTGGAGAAGTGATCCGTAAGAAGATTCTAGGAAACTGGGGGTAAAAAGGCGTAGAAGCTTTCTGGAAAGGATGGGGGAGGAGGGGAACAGAGCGATGAGGGAAGAGAGACTCTTTGTTGTCACCGCACGCAGCACAGAGAGGGCATGGCGGAGAGAGGGGTGCTTCAGCGTCTTGCGAGAACATGTAACCAGCTCAGCATCAATATCGAAAACTGTCCCTGTGAAGGCCAAGAGAATGATTCTACAAGCGATTATATCAGGGGACCTTCCATGCCCAGGCAGTCCCTTAAGCTTCGCAAGGCACACCTTCAGCCCAGCTACGTCGCCATCCTCAACACACATCATGAAATGCAGCGCGTAGCATAGTGCCGCGAACCTGCCCCCCAACCCTTGCACTACCAAATCTTGCCTGATACTGCGCATCTGCCCCCAGCAGAATCGTCTCCTCTTCTCTCCTTCCAGATTCCTTCGTTTCATTATAACGTGTCTCAATGACTTCATCAACATTTTCCGCGGCCTAACCTGCGCCATCTTCGGCAATGACGCTGGCCGGAAGTACTCTTTCTCGAGGCTCTTGCTCGTTCCTTTTTCTTTGATATCTTTTTTTTTCATTGCTTATGATGATCCCCGGCGTTTCTGCAATAGTATTTTCAAAGCTACACAAGGAAACATTCAAAAAAAAAAGCCACCACACGCCCCCGTCCCCTTCTCTTGTGTAATAAAGTTAAACCTGTTAAACCCCCCCCCCCCCCCCCCCCCCCTCTCAGTACGATAGCCACCACCTAAAGAAACCCTTGAACCTGCAACAAGGCTAGTGCTTCCGATGATCAGCGAGGATGTCCCTCGCCAGCATCTTGCAGACGAGGTCGTGGGCCTTTTCTATGAAGAAGTGTCCACCTTCGAAGATGCGGAGCTGGGCGGGCTTGGGGTGCGTGGAAGAGAGCCGCCCCCAATTGGCGAGTGAGGACTTCGTGATCTCCCGTTCGCCTTGCCCTCCGTAGCCGTAGAACACAGTGTCGAGGAGCACCTGTCTGCCACTCTCGAGATCCGCAAGCCACCTGGAAGCATCGTCCTCGTCTTGCTCAGAGAGCTTCGAGTCAGCCCTGTACAGGGGGATCATCATCTTCATTAAGTCAGGCGATTGGAGCAAAGCGTCAGGCAGACCTCCCACCGACGTGAGCTGGTCGATGATGCCCTTATCGGTAAGCCTGTCGAGGATGGGGTCGGTGCAAGGAACGAACTTCGGGTTCTGCGAGCACATCACCATCTTGTCCGGCCATGTGCTGTGGTTCTCCTTCAGGTAGCACGCTAGCTCCGTCGACAGGTAGCACCCCATCGAGTAACCTAGGAACGCGTAGTCAGGTGCACCCTTAATGGCCGGTAAGATGGCCTCGCTGCACTCTTTCACAAAAGTGGGAAGGTGGTCGATGGGTGCCTGGCCCATACGGCGACCGTGGCCTGGGTACTGCACAGCGACCACCTCGATCTGTGGAGGCATAAGGGACTGCACGTCTTTCACAAAGTCAGCGCTGCCTCCGAGATAGGGAAAGCAGAAAAGACGGATAACAGCTTTAGGTCGGTCACCAAAGGTGAGGATCCACGGGTTTTTAACGATCTTTTGCATGGTCCGTGAGCCAGGCATGCGTTTTACCTTCTCAAGTTGTGGTGTGGGAATAGCTTGTCTTTCAGCTGCCTTCTTGCGCTGCTGCACTTTGCTTCTGTACACGTCCCACTCTTCCATTTCCCTTCTCACACTCGCAGGCCTCATGTCTTTCCATAATTTCTCAATCTGCGCTAAGCACTCCTCATGGCCCATCCCCTTTCCAACAACCCTCCACCCATCCGGTACCTTTCCTCCGTCAAGAGCCTCGCAGTACTGTTCCTCTTCGTTCACTAATATGCAATACTTATCCTCATACGGCATATGTGTGGGTGTAAGAAAGACTGTAAACATCCGTGTTGGGTGGTTACCAATAAGTTAAAAATAAGAGAGAGAGGGAAAATCATAAAGATGAGGTAGGAAGTAAAGGAGAAAAAAAAAGGAGGCAATAAAAAAAAGGGATGGAAGATGAAGGAAGGTACTTTAAGAAATAAATAAAACCCCCCCCCGCGAACCAAAAAAAAAACGAATCAACCCCCCCCCGCAATCCTTTCAGTTCCTTTTCTTGTAAGTTGCACGAAAGAAAAAGAAGCATGAAAAAAAACCAATTATTTGAGAAGAAAAAAATGCTTTTCTTCAGCCAACCCCCCCCCGGAAACCGTTAGGTAAAAAGAGAAAAAAATCGGTGCACACCGAAAGGGAAAAAAATAACCAACCCCCCCCAGAAGTGAACCCCTGTCAGTTTTCACCGAATCACTGCCTAGTAACGGTAGTGAGCGGGCTTGAAGGGACCCTCCACGGAGACACCGATGTACTCAGCCTGCTTGGCGTTAAGCTTGGTGAGCTTGGCACCAAGCTTGTTAAGGTGCGCGGCGGCAACCTTCTCGTCGAGCTCCTTGGGGAGGAGGAAGACCTCAGTCTGGATACCCTTGGGGTACTTGTCGTTGTCCTTGTTGGTCCAAAGGTCGATCTGCGCAAGCACCTGGTTGGAGAAGGAGTTCGACATCACGAACGAAGGGTGGCCGGTGGCGCAACCAAGGTTCACAAGCCTGCCCTCAGCAAGAAGGATGATGTGCCTGCCGCTGGGCATGGTGTACCTGTCCACCTGGGGCTTCACCTCGATCTTCTCCTTGCAGTTCTCGTTCAACCAGGCGACCTGGATCTCAGTGTCGAAGTGCCCGATGTTGCACACGATGGCGTCGTTCATCATCTTGGGGAAGTGCTCCTTGGTGATGATGTCGTCGTTGCCGGTGGTCGTCACGAAGATGTGGCACTCCTCAACAACGTCCTCCATGAGCACCACCTGGTACCCCTCCATGAGCGCCTGCAGGGCGTTGATGGGGTCGATCTCGGTCACCATGACACGCGCACCGAAGTTGCGGAGGGCGGCGGCGCACCCCTTACCAACGTCACCGTACCCCGCAACGACGCAGGTCTTACCGGCGATCATGACGTCAGTGGCACGCTTGATCCCGTCGACAAGGGACTCACGGCAGCCGTACAGGTTGTCGAACTTGGACTTGGTGACGGAGTCGTTCACGTTGATACCAGGGAAGGGGAGGGTCTTGTTCTTGCACCTCTTGAAGAGGGCCTTCACACCGGTGGTGGTCTCCTCGGAGACACCCACGATGCCCTTCACAAGGTCGTTGTCGAAGCCCTTGGAGAGCACAAGGTTGGTCAGGTCACCACCGTCGTCAAGGAGGATGTTGGGGTACCCGTTGCCGGAGAAGCCCTTGATGGTCTGCTCCACGCACCAGTTGTACTCGTCCTCGGTCTCACCCTTCCATGCGAAGGTGGGGATCCCGGCCTTGGCCATGGCGGCGGCGGCGTGGTCCTGGGTGGAGAAGATGTTGCACGACGACCACCTCACCTCAGCACCGAGGGCCTTGAGGGTCTCCATGAGCACGGCAGTCTGGATGGTCATGTGGAGGCACCCAGCCACCTTGGCACCAGCAAGGGGCTTCTTCTCACCGTACTCCTCACGGAGCTCCATGAGACCAGGCATCTCGTTCTCAGCAAGCTCGATCTCCTTGCGCCCGAACTCAGCGAGCGAGATGTCCTTAACCTTGTAGTCAGTCATTTTGATGTTTTTTGTTTTGTTGATAATAACCTGAAGGAGTTAAAACCGTGTTTGACAGCACAAGCAAAAAGAAGCTATTCACGGCACAATATAAAAAAAAGAAGAAAGGGAGAGTCGAGAAGGAGGCGAAAGGAAGTACCCAGAAGAAAAGGAGGGGCCGAAACAAAAACGAGCGCACAGACACTATATTTCCATTCTTATTTTAACGTCCTTCCCCCGTTCCCCTTGTTTTCTCCTCCCCCAGTTTTCTTGTCCCATCTTTCTCTCCCTTCCGAATCGAAGAAAGGGGCGTGTGGCGGGGGAAGGGAAAAAACAAAAACAAAATCAAAAAACAATAGACATATATTGGACAGCGCACTCATTTCTTCTCTCCAGCGGGACTATCAAAAAAAAAAAAAGAAGAAGAATCGAATATTTCTGTACAGAGTATTTTTCTTCTTTTTGAAGAGAAGCCGTAAAATATTCTTCTTTTTCTTCTTTTCTTTTTTCTTTTTTGAATTGGATCACAAGAATAGATATCTTTTTCTCTTTTCCGACGCTTCATCCTCTTGCTTCTTGTTTTCGAGAACAAAATTACAGCTATAAAGTGATGTCAAAGTACCAGCCGTTTAAAAAAAAAAATGATTGACAATGCACAAGGGTGTCGACATTGTTTCGTAGAAACCTCCCTCTAAACGTTTAGTCTTGTCACTAATTGACTACAGCGGCTTTTGAAGAAAAATAAATTGAATTTTATTAATACAAAGAGCCCTTTTTTTTCCCCTTCTTTTTTTTAAATCTCTTTTTTTTCCCCCCGTTCAGTCAAAAAAAAAAACACGAGATGAAAAAAAAACCTCCACAAAACGTTGAACAAAAAAATTGGGGGGGGGGGGAATACAATCAGTTCGTGCAGAATGAGCTTACCCATTCCACCCCGGAGGACCCAGGGGTGTCTTTTTGGCAGTTCCCTGACACCTGATATTGAGGAATGTTCAGTCCTGTGCAATCATTGCTGAGGATGAAGGTGTTGTACGTCATTCCAAAATTCGTGCAGTTGTTGATGTACAAGGAACCGCCGCCTGCAGATTGGAGGCAAGTGTTTTGTGGGAAAGTATACGGGGTGCAAGACCCGCAAGTGGAGTTTGTACAGATTTTTTGAGTGAATGACCCAGACGGCGGTGGCGACGGTGTTGGGGGCGGTGTACCACCGACAATAGACGTAGCAGGCCAGTCTGCAATCAAACACAGATTATCTCCCCTCAATATTCGTATATATCCACCCTCCCCCCACCCAACTCCCCACGAATTCTTCACAATCCACGCGTTCTTCGTAAAACCAACCACCAATGCTGAATGGTTCTCCTCCACGCCTACGCATTCTACCAAAACGCCAGAAATGTAATTCTGCCAAGTTGTGGCATCAACACCAACTGATAAAGGCCCGTTCTGTGATATCCATTGTGCCATGGAATCTTCATAAGGTTGGGTTGAAGAGTACCCTGAGATCAATGCTCCAGGGCGTAGCCCTGAAAGGTCACATGAAGTTTCTTGGCCTATGTAAGGGAAGGAATTCTCTGTGCCGATAACACCTCCATGGGTCTCGAGAAGCCATTTCCATGTGGCAATGGTATCACCACCGCTGCATGTTCCTGTTGAACATGACACCAGCTCCTGTTCAGACAAGGAAGTGAGGTTTTTGCCGGACAGGAACCATTGTCCTTCAATGCTGCCTGTTGCTGCAAAGGCGTAAGATGCCAAGCAGCCTTCTTGGTTTTTCACGCGGGTTACGGCACCATAGGCTCGCCAGTCGATCGGTTGTGGAGGCTGGGTGTTTGTAGGTGCTTGTTTTAATGAGGTGCGTTCTCTCTTCCCCCTCCCCTTTGATAGGTATTGTGTTCTGAACTCGTCTCTTGTCAAATCGGACAGCAAGCCCCCCAAGCTCCCCTTTTCCTTTATCATTCGCAAATTAGTCTCCCATATGCCCCTTCGCTTCTCGTCTTCTGCGTCGCTGCTATACTGTTTATGATACTTTGCTTTGTACCCCTCCCAGTCGGTCGCCCCCACCATGCTGACCAACAATGCTAGCGTTGTTGTTAATTTCATTTTTTTTTCTTTTTTTTTTCTCTTTTATCTTGTTCGTTATTTCTTTTTTTTATATTTTTTATATAATTTTCTTTCTTTTCTTGAATGGGTCCTCCCTTTCCCAACCTTTGGTTTTTTTTTCTTCTTTTTTTCTTTTTAAAATGTTGCTAATTTGAAAAAAAAAATGAAAATGTGAGGCTGGCGCGGGGGTGGAAAAAAAAACCTTGAAACAGAAGGTGAAAAAGGGGGAAACTAAAAAAGGTGAAAAAAAGGAGGGGGGGCCGTATGTGGATAAAAGAAAAAAATGAAAAAAAAAAAAGATGTCTTTGAGGGACCTGCAGTATGTGACAGGATCGCCCAATATAAAAAGAGAAATGGAACGAGGAATGTAGCTTTTTCTTTTTGAAAATAAAAGGGAGGGTATAACTTTTCTTTTCCGTCTTTTTTCTTTTTCTGTTTTACTTTTTTCTTGCCTGAAACCCTTATCGAGACCATGCTGCCGAACTTAAAACCTTCCCTTCAAAAGGCGCTTGGTCATTGAAAAAAAAACATTCTTCTCCAAATCGAATGAGGGAAAAAAGAAAAAAAAAATCCATTTTTTTCGTCGCTTTCCTTTTTTTTTTAACTCTTTTTTCAAAACCTTTT
This sequence comes from Diplonema japonicum, assembly GCA_964019335.1. Classification (NCBI taxonomy): domain Eukaryota; phylum Euglenozoa; class Diplonemea; order Diplonemida; family Diplonemidae; genus Diplonema; species Diplonema japonicum. The sequence continues at coordinate 20,681 of OZ025650.1, forward strand.
TCTTTTTTTTCTAAATTACCATTTCAAAGAAAAAAACTTTTTCCTCACAGTGACAAAGTTCCATTTCTATCGGGGGGTTGGGTGACAAAAAGAAAATTGATGTGGGGGGAGTGAAAAAAAAAAAAACACTAAAAAAAAAAAAAAAAAAAAAAAATATATATGATCAAAAAAATTCTTATTCAAATTCAGCAACCTTACCAGGGGACTCAAAGTAGTCAGAGTCGAAGTGGTGGAGACGGACGAAACCATCTTCACCACCGGAGGCGAAGCCGAGACCGTTGGGCTCGCTGGCAAGGGCGTTGACAGGACCGAAATGACCAGCGATGGTTCCGAGTTCGTCACCGAAGACCTTGTGCATAAATTTGATATCGAATTTGTTCTGGTGGGAAGCGACGTTGGTGATAGACTGCGCGTCAAGACCACCACCAAGCACAACGTGGCTCATCACAGAGTTGTTGGTGATGAAGGCGTCGTTTACCGGGAACTCGTTCTGGTAGGTCTTGATGATCGAAACATCTCTCGCGTCCAGCAGCTTCGCGGTCTTGTCCCATCCTGCCGTCACCATAGTGCAGTAGTCCGAGTCCCACGAGATCCTCCTTGCCTCGTACCCTTCGTGGGGCAAGCTGAAGCACTTCTCCTTCCCTGTCTCCACGTCCAGTACTGCCACAGACCCGTCCTCACTGCAGAAGTAGATGCTGTCGTTACCCGGGCCCCAAATCGCCATGTTCACCTTCTCAGGGGTCGTGAACTTCATGAACGGGTTGTACTCGCACTTGTTTTCTGCGATATCCCCCATTTCAGGGATGTGGAAGATGTTGATAGCTGGGGTCTTACCCATGGACTGAAGGGGTTTTTATTATTATTGTTATTATTATTTTCTTTTTTTGTTGCAATACCTTGTCGGTCACGGTTGCGAGCATCCTGTCACCGTGGGCCCACGACACGCACCTCGAGGGTGTTGGGTGCTTTAGGAGCGCCAGCTGTTCGCCGGTCTCCACGTTCCATATTCTTGTCGACTGGTCAGCCCCTGCAGTCGCCAGAAGCGTGCTCGCAGCGTTCACGTCACACCCCCACACAGCACCCGTGTGGCCCTCGTACGTTCCCAGCCTCTCTCCAGTCTCTGCGTTCCACACCGTCGGGTTTGTGTCCTTCGCCGTCGAGAACAGCAAATCACCCTCCTTGTTATACTTAACCTGTGCAGTGTGGGATTATTGTGTTGCCGCCCCATACCATCGTTACGGCACGAGTGTGCCCATGAAGTGCCAAAGGTCTCATTTTATTTAATTTATTCCCCTGATCACCTTTTTGGGGGTGTTTTCTTTTCTTTTTTTCTTTTTATATTTTTCTCCCATTGACGGACAGCATCGGAAGGTATAAATAAGAATCTGATAACTGTTAATAACTCGCTCCTCCTTAGATGTCATAGACCTTGCCGTCAATTTCGATGTTCCTCTTCGGCGGTCGTGTCTCCCTCCTGTGCTGGTAGAACTCACGTTTGATCTCTCGGACCTGTTGTTGTGTGTTGCTTCGTCTTTCTTGTCGTTCCATACCAACTCCAAAGCCTGGGGTTTGTACTCTTCAAATGATATTTTGCTCTCGCCAAACGACGAAGCCAAACTGGACAAGCTTAGCTTCAAGGTGTGGAAGGGTTCAAGAACCTCGCCTTCCAAGGCGATGTCGATGCCGTCGAGTAGGCTCGTCACCTGGTCTGTGAAAGCACCGACAGGGTCTTCTTCTTCTTCTTCCTCTTCTTCATCCTCTTCCGTTTCTTCTTCCTCCTCTTCAATCTCATACAGTGGAGTAGATGCCGCCAGCAGGGCCAAGACTGCTGCGAGACATGCAGCCTCCTGTTCGTTGACATCAGGGGTCATCTCCGAGTAGACACCTTTAATGCCCGAGAGCATCTTAGCAGTCTCAGGATCCTCCAGCATCATGGCAGCAATATCGTTGTCAGTGATGTCCCAGTCCTCTTCATCTTCATCACTTTCATCTAGCACCGGATCGAGGATGGTCCCGTCAGGCATTGGCTGGTTCCGCATCCCACAGCACTCTCCCTCCCACCTCTGCTGGATCGGCAGGTCTTTTACATGATAAGCTGAGCAGTTCTTATTCAAACAGAAGTTGTACAGCCCCCTCCTGTGTGTGTACCTCGCGTTTCCTTCTAGCATGTCCGGATCGTCTAACACGCTCCTCCGTTGTGGCTTCACCTCCACCTCGTCGTCTGAGCTGTCCCACCTGTCATGGATCCCTGTGTGTGGCAAACCCCCCTTTTCTCCCCACTCTCTCTCCGCAGCCTGGATCTCTTCCTCGGTCAGCTCCTTTGTCGTGATGAATTCTTCTTTTTCTTGCTGCACTTCAACCAGTCCTGCATCCTCCAACCGCTTCCGCTGCAGCCACTTCGGGTCGCTCCTCATGAAGTGTGGTGTCACGAGGATGTCCTCTGCGTCGGTGCTGTCAAGCTTCACCTCCTGTCCATATCGCGTGACCTTGCGACGCTTCACGTTAGTGTCGTCAGCGACGTCTGCGTCCTCACCCTTTGCGGTGGGTTTGAAGAGGTCATCGATGCTGTGCCCACCGAACATGTGTGTCCACCTCTGTGTTGCTATGGATGGTGGTGCTGGGGAAAAAAAAAGAAACTTCTTATCTAATGAATCACTTTCCGGTCTATCCAGTCAAAGACCTCGTTGACGCCTGTGCCTGTCACCCCGCTGGCGCTGACGAGTGTGACGTCGAACTCGTCTGCGAGGTCTGCCATGCCGAGAGAGGTCAGCAAGGTCTCCTCCGCCATGCGAGAGGGCGCGTCTTGCTTGCTGATCACAACGAGGAAAGGGACTCCTTTTGCTTTTAGTTTTTCATTACTTAACAGATTGTACAGCTCCACAACACTGGTCGGGAGCTCAGCAGGTTGCGTGGGATCCACCACGAACAGCACGCCACTGAGGTCATTGTTCTCTATCTGCCTGTGCGCCAGGCTCAGCATTGACCCGCCGACCTCGATCACTTTCAACGACACGTTGCCCACGGACAGGTTGTTCGTGATGTCCACCCCCACCGTTGAGTACAGCTTCCGCATCTCCCTTCCGGGCACTACCATTCCTTTGCAATACGCCTTCAGCTGCTCCATCAACGTGCTCACACCAGACCCGAGGCCCCCCAACACCAACAACGTCGGGCCGCTCATTTCACCCCCTGTGTCTGTCGAACCGGTGAGTGCAGTGAACAGTGAATAACAAAACTATCCTTACGCTAGACAAAGGTCGGGTCGGGTCGGTTTTTTATTACGATCCTGAGACACTGACGCTTAAATAAAAATAGAAGAGCCCCTTTTCATAACAACTCTATTGCGACCCGTAAAGGGCTTTGCAAGTCTCATCCAGTGCAGCAACGACCATGTCGGTTTCCTCGTCGGTGATAGTGAGGGGGGGCATCACACGCAAGGTGGTGCCCTCTATACCGCAAGGCGCAAAGAAGATGATGGAGTGCTTTTGCAACATGTGCGACGTGAACTCAGTGGCGGCCTCCTTGGACGGCATGTCAAAGGCGACCATCATGCCGGTGGCACGAGGGTTCAGGAGACTGGGGTACTTTTCGATGGCTGCCAAAAACCTCTCTGCTTGGCGGTTGGCGTTGGCGAGGAAAGCAGGGTCCTCCATGATGTCAAGAACAGCGTTAGCAGCGGCGGCGGCGACAGGGTTCCCGCCGTATGTCCCGCCATGCATGGAGGGCTCGAGGGAGTCCATCACCTTCTTGGAAGCAGCGAATCCTGCAAACGGCATGCCACCTGCAACACCCTTGCCGAAGACGACAACGTCGGGTGCAGCGTTAGGGTAGTACTCGAACCCGAACATCTTGCCGCATCGCCCGAAGCCTGATTGGATCTCGTCGGCAACAAGGAGCGCACCGGAATCTTCGCAGCGTGCCTTCAAGTGCTCCATCCATTCGACAGGCATCTTGTGGAAGCCGCCTTCCCCTTGGATAGGCTCAATGAGCACGCCTGCAACAGAGTCCCATGCCATGTTGCCCCGCGATTTCAGATCAAGGCTTTTTATACAGCTTTCAACATCTTCAGGTAACGTTGGTCTTTCGCAGTGGTGGATGTTAGGCTGCGCTGGGAAACATGGAGAAGTGTATTTACTCCCGCTGGATGTCAAGGTCATGGCGGTAGCGGTTCTTCCGTGGAAGGCGGAGTTCATGGCAAGGATGTTCATACGACGGGTGTGCGCGCGGATTAGCTTCGATGCTCCTTCGATGGCCTCTGCTCCTGAGTTGCAGAAGAAGAACGTGTCAATGCCGGCAGGCATGTGCTTCTCGAGTCTTTTACAGTAGTTCACAAGGGTCTCGCTGTAGTGGCAGTTCACCTGGCAGTGGATGAACTCTTCGGCTTGCTTTTGAATGGCCTTCACGATGTGGGGGTGGCAGTGCCCTGTGTTCACGACGGCGATGCCGGAAGTGAGATCCAAGTACTTCTTCCCCTCAGTGTCATACACAAAGCAGCCTTTCGCTGACTTCATCGTCAGGTTTGTCACCCTCCCCCAACAGCGTGCTAATGACATTTCTTTTGTTGTTTTTTTTTCCTCTTTTTTCTCTGTTGGTGGGTCTTTCTTTTAAGGAAGATGGTTCGTAATTTAAAAAAGAAAATCAATAAATGACGAAACTCATCTATTGAGCAAAAAAAAAAAAAAAAAAAAAAGGAAGAGAGAAAAAAAAAAAAGGAACATTAATAATTCGTAAAGTAAAGAGAAAAAAAAAAGAAATAAAGAAATAATTATATTGGAACTCAACATTCTTTTTGTTCCCCCCCCTTTTCTTTCGCTTGGTTCTTTCTTAATTACTTTTTTGTTTCGCTTTGATTCGAACAAAAAAAAGGATGCAAAGAGCCAGAAAAGAAGAGAAAACAACACGAAGAAAAAAAAAAGATCCCCTTTTTTGTAAAACTTTTCAGAATAAAAAGTAAACAAGGTACTACTTGCTCTTATCTTGGTTTTCCTTTTTTTTTTTGTTTTCTCTTCTTCTCTTTTCTTGAAAAAGAAACACCCCTTTTTTCGATGTATTTTTCTTCTTTTTCTTGTTCCGTGTCCAATGTCTGAGAAAGAAAGAGATGAAAGAAAGAGAAGAGAAAGGACACAACCGTCGGCCTCTGTAATTAAAAAAAAAAAAAAAAGAGATAAATAGGAAAAAAAGGCAAGCACCATGCAGTAGATAGAACGACACGTTTCTATTTCGGAAAAAAAGAAATTGGAGAAGCGGGGCTAGCATTGGGTGAAGCACTTCAAAAACTTTTATTAACTCCTCAACCCTCCCCGTAGGCCAGTACTTGTTAATAATATAAAAGATAGACAAGTCAGAGACTCTCGAAAAAAAAAAAACCCCCCCCAAGACCACGTGATTCATGTATTCGTGGGCAAACTTATCTAAGTACAAAGGAAAGAAAATTAAAAATGAATATATTTTCTCCCCCTCCCCCAAGGGTAATAGTAGTGGCCTGTCCTTTCAAAAAGATGTGTGGGTGGGTACTGCTTGCTCGGTAACATTAAAAGATAAATTCCCGAAGAACACAACTAAAAAAAATAAAGATTCCTTCAAAGAAAAAAAAAAAAAAAAAAAAAAAAAAAAAAAAAAAAGGGTTCGTTCCCGTGGAGGGACACCAGACAGGGGGTGGTGACAAAAAAAAAAAAAAACACACACCAACCAATTAAGGATAGCTTTTTCTTTCTTTTCTTTTCCTTTCTTTTCTTCTGGTTTCTTTTTCTAAAGCGCAGGCTCGTCGTACTCAAAATCTTGCATTTCCTGCTCCGGCTGCCCTTGTCTACCCTGAACATGCCCTTGACCACCCTGTTCACCCTGAGCATGCCCTGGTTGCATATGCTGTGGCTGCACAAATGCAGGTTGCTGATAAGGCTCTGTTACAGGTGGGGCATCTTCTTCACTGTCCCTCTGAGCACGCTCGGAAATACGGATGAAGACTTGTTCTAAAGAAGTCTCATTGATGCTGTACTCTGTTATTCCTATGTGTCTGTTGGTCTCGATAGTCCTGAAGACGGAGGCTAGCGATGCGGTGATGGGGAGCTTGTAGGTCAGCCTGAGGTTCGTGGCCTCCTCCAGCATGGAGTCGGGGTACGTTGTCACCATGAAGGATCTGACAGCTGCGTCTGCTGCAGGGTCACGCACCCTCAGTTCCAGCTCGTACGCATCACCGAATTTCGATTTCAATTGCTGCAGTGACCCAATGCACTGCAGCCGTCCGTCCACCATGATCGTGACTCGGTGCTGCAGATGCGACAGCCCCTCCACCTCCTCCAAGTGGTGCGTCGTCAGCACCACGCACCTGTCCTTGCAAGCATCCTCCAACGCCCTCCACAACCCCCTCCTGGCCACAGGGTCCATCCCGGCGCTCGGCTCATCTAGGAAGATCACCGGGGGCCCTCCTATCAAGGCGATCGCCACTGACAATTTCCTCTTGTTCCCCCCCGACAGCGACTTTGCCTTCTTCTTCCTATGGTCCTGAAGGTCAAGCGAGTGGATTAACGTTTCAATACTCTCCTTAGCATGCTCCGTTGGGACGCCCCGCAGCCTGCAGTACAGCCACAGATGCTCGTCGGGTGTCAGGTGGTCGAGCAGCGCATCGAACTGCGGGCAGAAGCCCAGACTCTTCCGCACGTTTTCCAGCTCCGTTGCGATGTCGTAGCCCCTGCCTGTCTCTGGGTTGTGCCCAATCAGCGCAGTGCCTGATGTGGGCGGAAACTCCCCTGAGAGCACGGACAAGGTAGTTGTCTTCCCTGCCCCGTTGGTGCCCAGAAAGGCGAAGAGCTCTCCTTTTTTGACTCCAAACGACAGGTCGTGAACAGCGACCTTCGTGGGCCATGCCTTGCGCAGGTGCTGCACGGTGATGAGGTCACCGTCTCTGCCAGCTTCCACTTCTTGTCTTTCTTGCATCACAGCACTGTCCTCAACGGCCTCCTGCGCTCCCTGGTTCTGGCGTTGCTCTTTGGTGAAGCGCAGCTTTGCGCGGTACGTAGGCCACATTTCGAGAAGGTACGTGATGAGCATGCACAGTGGGATCGAGAGGGCCATGAAGGTGAGGTCGCGACCAACAACCTTCCAGGAGAGGGGTGCGGACTTGTCGGAGCCCGTCACCTTGAGGAGTGTGAGTGAAGACAGCTGGATGAGACCTTCGCCGAGGCAGAAGGAAGGGACGATACGGTAGAAGTACTGCAGAACAAAGTTGATGTCGTGGGTGGACTCGATGAGGTCCATGATGAAGGAGGTCACAACGAGGATGAAACCGGTGATGAAGTTGGCGATCGACACAACGCTCTGCGCCGTGGTGTGTGTGGTGAAGAGGAAGGACACAGCATAGCTGTTGATGACGCTGGAGATGCCGTACATCAAGAACAGCAGGATAGTAGCGGTGGCCGTCTCAAAGTCTCCAATGAACTCCTTTCTACCGTCGATCGCGAAGAGCAACAACACAATAACCCTAGAGTGAATAGGTATGGGTGAATAGGATTACATACAACGTGACTGAGTAGGCGCATATGTCAAAAGCAAATGACGAAAGCCAATACGACGTTACCTTCACACCTGACACCAGCTGCACGTGCTTCGCCTGTGGAATGGCGTAATGTCTATTAATGACTTATTATTCATACCTTGCTCTCTCTCTCCTTCACAATGAATGAAACGTAGTTGGAGGGCAATAGCGTAAACGGGAGGAGGATTACCAGGGATGTTATTAGCACCTGATATGACTTGATAAGGTCCTGAAGGTAGTCAGAGAACGGAAGGGGGTGGTTCCTCGCTTTGACATAGGCAGCATCACCACTCTTCTGTCGCAGGATGGCGTTGTGGTACATGTTCAGCGCTGCAGGCATGGAGGCAACCCATGTTGCGTTCGTAAGCAGTGTTGTTGTCTCGTAAGGTATGTCCTGCCGTGGTTGTGCATCGAGCGTTGGAAAGGTGTCGCCCCCCGCCATCGCCACCACACGGTCCTCGCTGTGCCCGAAATAATTGTCAAGCAGCCATTCTGACAGATGGGCCGAGTTCACGCTCACATTGTCCATCGTGTACTGCTCTGAAGGGAAGGCGCAAACCCCGCTCCCCAAGCACCCCCTGAACAGCTCGGACCCGTCATCCGCAATCGGCATTTTGAACGGCGTCCCGAACTGCTCCACTCCGAGTTCGATAGAAGGGAACTCCGGCAGCGGTATCCTCCCCATCAGCAACGCAATGCCAATAAAGAACACGGGCAGACCGAACTGGAAGCACAACGTCCTTTTGTCCCTCTTCGCCGAATGCGCCCTCTTCAGCACTAGAGCTTTGAACTGTGACACAGCCAAGTCCGTCCCCGTCACAGGCTCTGATTCCGGGTCCGTGATGCTATACAGCTTGAAATTCTCGTTTCCTTTGCCTACGATATTGCGGTCAGTGGGGACATGCGCGTCTCCCAGGGCGATTTTCATGAAAACCTCTTCAAGTGTCGTGACGCCCACACCGTAGCTCTCGACCTTGATCTCGCTTTTATTTGTGTCGATGTTTTCGAACAGGTTGGGGAAGAACTGCTGGGCCCTACAGGTTGTGAGCACCCCCTCCAGGTGCCGCCTGTCCTCCGGATCGACGGTGACGTTCGTGATGAATGTGGCGACGAGCTCGGCACGCTCCTCAACCTGAGAAACAAGCAGCTTGCTCTTCATATCAGTGGACAGCTCTGTCTGGTCCACCACCTCGTCGGTGATAGGCATGTATGAGGGGAGCTGCATTTTGAGTTCGTTCCCGCTGCTTGACAGAAACCTTGCGTTCGGAACGTGAGACCTGACAAGCTGCTCCACCTTCTCCACATTGCACCCTGCCTGCATGGCGAGGGACAAGTTGTACCCGACACCAAGCTTCTGCTTCAAGAAGAACGGCGACCCTCTGGAGTGCAAGCGCCCGTTCTCCATGATCATGACAGAATCACCCAGCAAGTCAGCCTCGTCCATGTAGTGTGTGGTCAGCACGATGCAGCGTTCCCTTAGGATCTCTGGCCTGCGAAGAAGGTGCCACATGGCACGTCTGGACTCCACATCCATCCCGGCCGTGGGTTCGTCGAGGAACACCAGCCTCGGACCGCCAATGAGAGCGATGGCCACAGAAAGCTTCCTCTTCTGTCCACCGGATAGCGTGCATGAATGCGCATCTTTCTTGCTCCCCAAGTTGATAAGATCAAGCATCTGGTCTACCAAAACCTTCAACTTGTCCGTTGGAACGCCCTTAAGCCCGCCGAAGAACATCAGATGCTCCCTGCAAGTGAGATCTGCCCACAAGATATTGTGCTGCGGGCAGAGCCCAAGATCCTCACGGATCACATCCATGTCGCACAGGATGGACTTGCCCCAGATGCGGCAGTCGCCAGTGTCAGGTTCCAGCATGCCTGTTAGCATGTTAATCAGAGTCGTCTTTCCAGCGCCATTGTGCCCCAAAATGCACTGGATCTGCCCTTCATAGAATGACAGTGAGTTGTCAGGAAGCCCCATCCCCAGGTGGTTCACGGCAGGCACAGGCTTGTTTGGGAATTTCTTTGTAATATCCGTAATGCGGATACGCTCGTGCTGCTGCATCCTCGACGCTGTTTCTTCGTCGTAGCTCTCGACCACAGGGGGATCAGGGGGCACGTCGCCTACGGAGGAACGCACCACGGGCGTGCTGGACCAGTAAGACCGTTGGAAGAGGAAGAGAGGGTGCCTTTTGACACCCCATTCAGAGGGCAGCACGTTGTCTAGGTACCAGGCTAGGACGAGGTACAGCAAGGTATCGAAGAGCATCATGAAGATGCAGAGAGCAAAGGAGTAGCTATCGGAGGTAAACTGGCTCAATCCAGCACCGATGCCCGCGCCTTCATAGTCGCACAGGAGCGAGGCACCATACCCAAAGGCAGAAGGCGACAGGAGCGAGAGCCATGTTTTGGACGCAACGGAGATCTCATCGTTGATGACGGAGCGGGGGATGGTGGTGAGCATCATGATGAGCGGCGACACAAGGGATGCAATGCGCGCCTTCGAGAAGAAGACTGAGATGAGAAGTGAGAGAGCGATGATGGATTCTGAGAAGGACCAGAACAGCAGGAACACCACGAGCGGTGACGAGTTCTGGAACATGTTCTTCCTGGTGATGCCCACGATAAACAGTGACGACAGTGACTGCAAGATGGTGTAGGTGAGGAACCACGAGGCGTAGAAAGATGGCCGCGAGAGGCCCATGATAAGCATCCCCTCCCGCTGGCGCTCTTCTTTTTCTAACACAACGGAGCTGACAAGCTTCGACACTGGGTAGATGTACGCAAAGGATAAAAACAAAGGCAGAATCTGCTTGGCCCGCATGTAAAACTCGGATTCCTTGTACTGTGCAGTGGGCATGGGGCAGGTCACAACAGGAGTGACGTAAGTTTCGTTGAGGAGTGCACTTGTGAGGATGGATTGGAGGGTAGTGAATCCCGACAATTGGTATTTCTGGAAAGGTTTCTCACCGAGGCCCTGGGCGAAGCGTTGATGGGGACGGCGTGTGCTTGGTGTGGAGGAGTAGTTCATACGTATGGTGAAGTCGTACTGGTTGGCGTCGTCATCCGCTTGAGTGAGTGCGATGACGGCCCATGTCGTTTCAGCACCGTCACCTTGGGCGTAGCGAACGGCACGGTGCTCATCGGGCCATACACCGTGGCATGTTGTGTCTGTCAGGGTGTCGGCTATACTTGCGTTGTACACAGTGTCGAAGAGCATTGTGTGTGAACGCATGTAGCTGATCACATTCTGCACTGCCGAGCACGGGACTGCATCAGAACGTGAGAACTCGAGGTTCCCAGAGTGCTCCAACGACGCGACGTCAAACTTTTGAGCGAAGCTGTAGTCCACACTCTTCTGCAACACCACCATGCTGTCAAAATTAGTCACATCAACCGGGGCCGTTAGATTTATACTCGGAGGAGATGAACCTAGCTTCAGTCTGACCTGCGCCTGCCACTTTTCCCCGGGAGGCGGACGGATATCAGCTAAAACAGGCCCCGAGGAGCATTCTGTAAAGCCTACCGGATTGTTTGCATGGGGTGGGAGGCCGGAGACGCATGCGATCTTGTCCTTTACGAAAGATGTAGTGTTGACTAAAGGGTTGTTCATATAGTCTCCAGGGGGTCTTGTGTACAGGTTGGCTGCGAGGTACCCAGAGACAACCATCAAGACAAAAAGCGGGGGGAGGAACACCTCGCAGCAGCACCCGCACGGCTTTCTCCGCTTCAGTTTCATGTTCTTGTCGATTGTCAGCTTCAAGTGACTCAACGTCCTGTGCTTCTGCTCATATCTCCGTAAATCTATGCTCCCCGCCGCTGCCGTCTGCTTAGTACGGGTGTCATTTTCGTCAAAGTCTGCGAGGAGCATACCAAGCTCCTCATCGTGATTGTTGCTCATCTTCTACCCTCTTCTTCTATCTTTTTTTTTTCTTCGCCCGATATCTCTTCTCCACCCTTTCCCTTTGTATTGGTGTGCACACGATTTGGAAGCAGAAAAGAAAAGGGGGGGAAAGGTGGGAAATAAAACTCTCAAGGTTCAAGTATGAGTATGTAGAAGAACTCATTAAAACCGAAGCAATATAATGGATAGGGCGGAAGGAAAAAAAAGAAAGTACAAGAAATATAGGAAAAGCAACTACACCACCTAAATGACAGGAACACAAAAATGAAGAAAAAAGGGGGTATACATCTCTCTCAAAATAATAATTAAAAACCTTTAAAAACAAAATAATTAGACTTTTGCCGCGACTTCGAAGTGCAGCCATGAGTCTTTCTCATTTTCCCCTTTTTCAAAATTCGATGATTCCAATGTCGGCAGGGCAGTTCATCCTTGCATTGCTGTGTGACCCCAGGCCGCGCGACACGATAAGAGTAATATTCGGAGCAAGCTGGTGGAGACCTTCTGCGAACCGCCAGTTTTTCACCGTGAATGCGAGCCTGAAGGGGGTCCATCTCAGCGATGTGTACGTAAAATTCAGCGCAGAGAAAAACTCATGGATGTAAGACAAGTATGGGATACCATTCGAGTTACAGATCTGCCCGCCGTGGGTGTGACCAGAAAGGAGCAAGGTACGCGGGAGAGACAATCCTTTCTCATGTTCAAGTTCTTGCAACCACCCGACTATCCGAGGCGCGGTGTCAGGGTTGTGGGTTAGAATGAGGATCTTCTCGAAACCTGAGTAATCTTGAAGCTCGTTGCGAAGTGCGTTCCTGGCTGTTTTCCAACCAGGCGACACCTGATCTTCCAAACCGATGACCTTCACCCCACGCCCTGCTGTGGCACCCTCATTGAGCAGAACGTTTACACCTGCATCGGATAAGTTCTTGGAAATCACCTTTCGCCCATTGACATCCTTGTAGTCATGGTTCCCCAAGGAAGCATACACCCCATGTGAGCTAGCGTATTTCAGCGAAGACAGGTATTTTTCGGCAAGCTCCTTTGACGGAGCTGGATCATCGTTGATGTAGTCCCCAGTGGCACATATTATATCTAACTGGCTTGTCTTCAGCTCCTCCAACGCCTTGTGCAGAACTACATCAGGCAGCGTTCCCTTAACCTTGTCGTAATGGAAATCACTAATATGTCCGATCCTCAGTACCCTTTGCCCATCGATGTTGAGGTCGTGGTGCCTCACCTGGAACTCTGTTGTCCCTTTGTACAGAAACAACTGAAGCGTCTTCAAGCCGATGGACGCGATGGCTACGACGACACACAAGCTGGTCAACCAATATATCATTTTATTTTTTCGTTTTTTCTTTTTTGCAAGGATCTTTGGTCCCTTTTACTGTAAAGTGAAAAATGCCGGAAGAGAAAACCGGAGTGACAACTCCCGGAAGCGAAAAAAGCGGATATTTCGACACCCCCAGTTGCCCGCTCACCCCTGAGACTGGAACAAACGTTACGGGGTTCCGTGGGCAGTTTCTTCTGCTCCCCATGTCCCTTCTGTTTGCACCTATGACCATGGATTGTTGCGTTCAAGCACATGACGGAAAGAAGAAATCGTGGAACACGGCGGGGAGCTCCATTCAATGTGAAGTGGGCTAAAAGACAAAGGGAGAGCATGCAAAAAAACCTCTCTTCCGGATTTTTTCGTTTTACAGTATTTATTTATAGGTATCGTTTTTTTCTCATTTCAAGACAAGAGGTGAGAAACAAATCAAATCGAAAAAAAAAAAGAAACAAACACTAACTACTGTGCAAGCTTACTGATCTATTCTTTTTCCAGTTTGTTGTTCACGCCAAAATAACAGGAATAACACAAGGGGGGGGGGGGGGGGTGAAAGGGAGGAGAAGGGGGGAGGACATTGGGCAAAAAGAGATCACTAATTGATGGGGGGGGAGAAGTAAGTATTAGCAACAACCCACCAAGAAAAATAAAATAAAAAAAAGGGGCGAAAAAATAAATATTGCGTAAAAAAAAAAAAAAAAAAAGCATGAAAGTTTTCTTTCTATTTCAGGGAGACTTTCTCTTTCTTTATTCCCCCCCCCCCCCCAACAAACAAAGGGGGGAGGTGAAGTGAAATATATAAAAAAAGCCAGGAGAAAAAACAGAGGAAAAAAAAAAAGAAACAGATATAGGGTCTGTAAAGAGGCAGAAGAAGAAGAATGAGAGAGGTAACACGGAGGGAATAAAAGACGGGGGATGATAAGAGAGGGATTTTGGCCGCCTCTTTGTTTGTTTTCCCCTTGTTCTTTTGGTCTTGAAAAGTCCACTCTTCGGCCCTGTAATGTAACACAGCTGTGCTTGCTAAAATAACTTTAAAAAAAGGGGGGGGGGCAAAAAGGAAGAATAGATATTCTGCGAATTGCTGTACTTAGCTAGATACGGGCCTATCCTCCAGTGTTCACATAAAAGTGAAGATATTTTTCTTTTCTTTTTCTTATCTTCGCCTTTGCTGTGATATGATACATCTGAACATTAAACACAAACGAGAGAAAAAAAAGGGGGGTGAACAAACAGCTCTATTTTCCCATTGTGTCACTTTTTTTTCTTTCTTTCTTTCTCTTTTAAAAAAAAACGAAAAATAAAAATATGGCCAGACCTAAAACAAATCCTCGATGGGGTATTTTCTCTCTTTTTTTCTCTCTTTCCTTCTCTCGCACACTTTGCCCCCCCCCCCCCCCCCCCCCCTCCCATTCGCAGCAAAACAAAAAGACTTGCTTTCAAGTCAACTATGCTTTCTTCATGAAAGATCGACAAAAGGCGGTTCTTTTTTTTTTTAATCTTCCTCTGAGCAGAGCTGCAACCTACTAGTACTTCTTTTCTTTTTTCTTTTTTTCTTCCTCTGTCGGCAGCTCACAGGAAGGTAATAGGGGCACAACAAAGGGGGGAGAGAAGAAGACGAGGGAGTGAGAAAGAAAAGGGGGTGTTTTCGCAAAGGACCCATCCACACAAAAGAACTCATAGTACAGGACAAGCCCCCCCCCCCCCCCCCCCCCGCTGGAGGGCTGCCTTATGGACGGGAGGATTCTCTCAAAGAACCAACCCGACCACCTTCGTGGTTGGTCTCTATCTCTTCTTTGATGCTCTCCTTTTATTTTAAAGACATGCTTTTCACCCCCCTTTATTTTTCTTTTGTTAAAAATCGAGCAAGCCTCATAAAACAAAGCAGCTTCGTAGGGGGGGTGGGGGGGGGCTTTTTTTCATTTATTTTGTTGGTCCTTTCTTTTCTTCTCCCTTTTCTTATTCTTCTCTTTTTCTCCCTTTTTTTTTTCCAGCTCAAATAAAAATATCCTTTTTTAACATAAAAGAAAAGGTCAGGGAAAAAAAAAAAGAATTGCACGGCGTAGAAGGAAAAAAAAAAAAGAGGCGGTGTTTTAAGGGCAAAAAAAAAAAGACCCCCAAAGAGAAAACACGAAGGGTAAAGAGAGAAACAATATCTTTCCTTTTTTTTTTGTTTTGTTTTAATTTGCGTGCTGTATCCGCTCAGCGACCCAATCCAGCCCATCGGACAGGCCTTCCCCGGTCAGAGCACAACACGACTGAACGTGCCATTCGTGTTGCGTGATTTTATGGAGAGAGAGCCTGTTCGCGATTTCTTCTTGACTGAGCGCACCAGCAACGTCCTATGGATTTTTTTTTTTTTTTTTTTTCAAACCTGTTTGTTGGCATAGATGAGCAGCCGCGACCCCTTCAAATCTTGATGTTCGATAACATGGAAAAGTTCCTCCTTCACAACTGGCAATCGTTCTGTGTCTGATGAGTCCACCACCATGATGATAGCCTGCGTGTCGATGTAGTAAAGCCCCCAATCAGGCCGGAGCGACTCCTGCCCGCCCAGATCCCAACACACTAAATTGATATTCTTGTGCGAAATTTCCTCAACGTTGCTCCCAATAGTAGGCTGTGTCACAACCACCTCCCCCAGGTGCAAGGAGTACAGAATTGTCGTCTTCCCCGCATTATTCAATCCTATTATCACTATTTTATAGTCCTTATTACCAAATAGCTTCGTCCACACCTTGCTCATTATGAGGCCCATTTCCCCCCCCCCCCGCTCCTTTTTTTTGCTTAGCTGAAAAAGAAAGTAAGAAAGAAGAAGAAGAAAAAAAAAAGGAAGACACAACAATTGTTTTAAAACTTTCTTTTTTTTTGATTGTTCTATTTTTCTTGTTTTCTTTTTCCCCGTTTTGTTGTTTTTGTTCTTATCTCACAAAGAGACCCTTCGCTCCACAAAGCGGCACTTCTTCTTTTTATCGTCATTCTCTCCTAACACCTTCAGCTCTGTATCTGCACCAAGAACAGGGTCGGCACAACTGGGCCGGGTTGCATTGATTGTCATTCGGCACTTCAGCATTGAGTCCGATGGCATGGCTGCTTCGTGTCCGGCCCGCTCAGGAAGGAAGGTGATGGATTTCCTCTTTAAGGAGGTATTTCTGAAGGGATTCTCTCTAGACCGTCGAGGAGCCGTGAAGGGGTAGTGCTCTCGAACTACAAGGTACACCTTGCGGCCGATAACAGTAAGTGCACCGAGTTTAAAAACACATATCAACACAGAGAGGACCCAGTGGGACGAGGTGTCATACTGAAGAGCCAGCTGCGATGAGACCACAGAGAAGAGGAGGAGCAGACATTCATGTTGGTTGACCGAACTCACCCAAGGCTTGTAGAAAGCTGTGGCGAAGAGAAGGGTGAGCGAAGCGAGGTTGATCATAACTAGCTGGCCTCTGACGCCACTCCCGAACACGATGATTAGTTGAATGACAAGCCTTCTAACCAGCAAGACAACCCACCACCACCAGTACCCCGCCTTGAACCCCCCTGTTATAAACGATGTCACAACCGTCCCGCCACTCTCTAGGTACTTCTTGCAACACAGCACCCCCGCCACCGTCCCCACACCGACGTACAGCACAAGCCCCGCGATAGCCAGATCGCGGTAGTTTCCCCCGCATTGCATCATGGTGTCGCTTTTCAACCTGCTCACCTTGTAGAACGGGTCATCTTGCAGAATGAAGTCCGTGCAAGCCAGGAGGTTAAAGCACCCCATCAGCATCGGGTGAACCTGCACAAACCACACCATGAATCCTGTGATCGGCAGTAGCTTCTTAAAAGGAACATCAGCGATGCTGGAAAATCGCGCGTCCCCTTGTTCCCCAAGAGACTTCGGGGGCGCTGCTTGGTTGTTGTACCGGTACCATACAGCAAGTCTCGCAGCAGCGGCAAGTATGACCGCCCACACGGGGAGCAGCATGTAGTATACAACACCTACGTGGAGCTCTTCACCTGGGGACTGGGTTCTCCTTATCAAGCAGGATGATATAGGAACGTCTGTGATGTCACCTGTTGATATCCGGTACTCCCATAAGTACATGTTACGCAGCCACCCGGTGTGCAGTGGGAGGTAGCCGAGTAGGCCATCGCACTGGAGGTACAATCCCGAGCTAAAGAGGATGCCATGCAGTGGGTTAATCTGTGTGCTGCCTCCTGTGGACAATGGTGTCGATAGGAAGACGACCCACCCAACGTGCACAACGAACATCACTAGCAGAAGAAGCAGAAACGCTAAAACGACGGCCGTGATCGGGATGCACTTCACGCACCCGGTCCCATCATCCACCCACCCGTCCTCGCATGACCCGCATATGGGTCCCATGGAACCTTCCTTGCACCGGCTGCCTTCTTCACAGCCGCCTTGCCCACATTTGTAATACACGCTTGAGTTTTCCGACTGCCAGTAACCGTTTTTAGACACGACTATATTGGTTCCATTACATACACCACCTACAGGACACCCGTCGCACCCAGACTGGTTGTTCATTTTGCTGCCGTAAGGGCAGTCCATTACAAGCATCTCATCGGACAGGGCGTACTGCAGGAGGCGGGACGGCGACGACACGTTGAAAGTGTACCTGACACCGTTCAAAGCGGCAGTGAGGTCGTACGAGGTCTTGGGTATTGTGAGGGCCACAGTCTCGCGGTCTATCAATGCCTCACCTACTGAATTGAGCGTTGCGTACTGCGCTGCGATAGTGCCGTTGTACGACATGAGCAGCGAGCCCAGCACGTCGACCACTCCGACAACAGGCTCGTCACTCCTCGACACAGCACCTCCCACACCGGGGACCAGGCGTCCTGTGCCGCGTTCGATCATCGGGTATGGCTGCGTCAGAAATATAAAAGCATATGGATCTCCAGCTGTGATCAACAGTGTCGCCAATGCACCTTCAAGTCCCACAGACGCGATTGCAATAGACGCATTGGCAGCGCGTGCCTCCTCTATCACCAGGCCATCGAACACACCCCTGCCATTCACCATGGTAGTGGTCAGCTCTCCAGTGAACGCCTTGTACTTCGGGCGCGACTGTAGGTTCCTGTCATCATCTGCAATGTCCGTGTAGTACCACAGCAAGCTTGCTGACAAAACTCTTGTGGTGTTGTCATACTCCAGTAACCTGTTGCCAGCCACGTCCACCGAGTACACCTCTATCGTCGGTACCGTGAGAGCAGGCACCTTGCTTTTTACAACATTTTCCATAATGACTGCCTCAAGTCCTGCTGCGTCCCCCACAAATTGAACAGAAACCCCAGGCATAACGTAGCCCTGCCCATCGAGGGTCATTGTGAGTGACGTCCCTGAGCTTGGCGTCATGGGAGGCGGCATGCAACCGATATGCGTGTTATTAATGTACCTTGCAGTAACCACGTGCTTGGCAGGGTCAAAACGGCACTTCAGGTCGGGTGACGGGAGGAAACCCCGTCCCCTGATCGCCACCTCCACAGGCGCAGCCAACGAGGACAGGAACGGGACAGCATCCATGAGGTACGGAGAGGCTTGCGGGGTAAAGTGGACGTCGCAAGATGAGATGTAGGGCGGCACAGCCCCCACTGGGTCGAACAGCGAAACATCAATGGTGTCTTTATTGCAACCCAAGCTGGTAACAGGCGGGGTAGTGCATGCTAGCTCGTGTTTTGATATCACAGTTCCTGGCACTGAAACACCCCCAAAGTAACAACTTGTACCTGTCTCGCTATCGGCAACAATCTTGTACCCAAACCCAGGCAGTGTGACACTTGTACCTCCGCTGCTGTAGAAGGTGGATGGCACGGCTAGCAGCGCACAGAACGCTGACAGCACCTTGAGGCTTGTCAACGGTGTCTGCGGCAAGACGTACAGTAACCGACGAGTGACATCCACGGCCAGCGCTCCAACCCCTGTAATAACCAGCTCTGTGGATGAGAAAACCTTGTCAGCAGCTATTCTGGACAAGCTGCATGTCCTGCTCCCACATGTCGTGCTATACACCGCTTCCGTCATGGGGTCGTACGCGAGCTGCGACGGTGTGCCTCCACGTGATGTGTCCACGAGCGTCGTCTCATATATACTACATACAGCGTTCGTGCATGTGTGCTTAACCTCTCCTACGGCTGTCCCTCCAGGAGGTGTGAATCCCAGTGATATGAATAACGTGTTTTTGCTGCCCACTGCCGAGGCAAGGGCAACGACGCTGGGTGCCCCTGAGATCCACTGCAAGCGGCCAGTAAGGCTGACCTGCTGCGAAGCATTGGCAGTGAATCCTTCACACGCCCACCCCGGCGCTGCCGCTATCAGTCCACATACATAGTATAGTCTCCCGCCCACGTTGGCAACAGCGGTTGGAATTGTGATATTGCTGCGGAACGTAAGCGCTCCTTGTGACACACCCCAGGTATCCACCCACACAACACTCACCATGCTCGAAGCAGATACCACAACTAAGGGCCCATCCTCATGCCACGTGGCATCCACAACCCTCGAGGAGTCTGTCATCTCGTGCACGAAGCAGACTTCTGTCGACAGCGCCGTGCAGAGAGGCGTTCCCGACCTCCCATCCCAATCAGATGCATCGGTGGGCGGCGCAGACACTCTTAGGAGCCTCGGTTGGCTGTACAACTGGCAGATGTCAGAGAGCAAGAATACTTTCCCATTGTGTTCCCACCCTTTGACAACGGGGCAGGCATCTAGTGTCACGCTACCGCCGAATACTTGCGAAGCAAGGTCGAACAACACAGGCGGGTCTCCCCCCACCCAGGCCAGCTTGTTAACAGAATCTTCGAACAGCAGCGTTGACAGGCTAGACTGGACGACAGTAGACTCAGAGGTGTTGTGCAGGGTCATGGGGATGTTCCGTGTTGTGCACGAAGGCAGCCCTGTCCAACCCTCAGCGCAGTATTGACATAAGTCACCGGAAAAGTATCCTTTTCCAGGCTCGTTGTAGCAAGTGCACTCACCTGTTACGCGATCACAGCTGCCTCTCTCATCGCACCGACAGGGCTGATCGCAGTCTGACCCCCAGACTTGATCTGAGCAAGCAGAACACTGAGGCCCCTGATGCCTGTCGTCACAAATACAGGCACCAGTCTGATCGTCGCATACAGCACTGCCGAAAGGAAACTGAAGAGCGCAGATGTCATGTGTGCACTGTCTGGAGCAGTCCTCTCCAAACCAATCAGGTAAACAAACACAGGTACTCTTCAGCCTGTCGCTGCCCCACAAGCACGTACCCTTCCCGTTGCAAGCACTTCCCGTGACGAGCCCAGGGCACGCATGATCACAATCCGGACCACTCCACATCGCAATGCACTTGCACTGCTGAGCCACAGCAACACCATGAGCGCATGGTTCCGTGCAGTTGTCGCCATGCCATCCACTTTCGCACTCCCTACAAGTCACACCCCTGAAGCCTGGAAAGCACACACAATCACCAGAATCATCACAGGAACCCCTACCCTCGATACAGCCACAAAATAGATTGCAAGAATCGCCGCCCCACGCCGCCTCGCAGACACACACTGCGGAACTGTTGCATACGCCTCTCCCACTACAGATGCCTCGTGTTGTCTTCGGACACACGCCACTGCAGTCTGCTCCGACGTACCCGCTGTCGCATGTGCACGTTGCGTTTGTTGTTTCACACAACCCATTCCCACTGCACGGCAACAAGTTCGTGGAGGGGCACTTTTTGCTGCACTCGGGACCGCCCCAGTCGCCCCGTGGCTCGCACCTGCACGAGCCGTCACCTGTGCGTCCGTCATTGCACAACCCGTGCCCTGCGCAGATGATTGACGAATACCCAGGACACTCGCCTGTACAGTTAGCATTATAAACACCAGGATAGGGACACCTCGTTGGGCAAATGTCGTTTTCGCAAGCCGCACCACATCCGCTGTTGCAGTAACATTTCCCATCTAAACATTCGCCTCTGTTGTTGCAGACATCACCGTTTGCCACAGGACATGCCTTACTGCAGTACAACCCTGACAGACCCGCAGCACATTGACTGCAGTCGTCTCCATCCCAATTGCTGTTGCACGTGCAAGTGAAGTTTGAGGCTGGCCCACCGCAACTGCCATGCCCACTGCACACAGCATCACGTAGCCCAAGCGGGCACGACAACGAACATGGCGCTGCAGAGTCGTCGTACCATCCAGAGTTGCAAGTACACGATGCCATTGCGTTGCAGGTACCGTGGCCGCCGCAGAAGGGGCTACCTCTGCACCTTCTTGAACAATCTATACCACCGTAGCCATCCTCGCACGTTGAACAATCTGGTAACGCCCATCCTATCTCACACGCACACGGGGGGTCAAGTGCCACACAAACACCGTTACCATTGCAGTTACATGGTAGCTCGCAAGCGGTACCCCCCCAAGCTGGATCGCAGCTGCACGTCCCATTATTCGTATTACAGGCGCCATGCCCCGAGCAGGTTCCTCCCCCAGGACACTCTCCACTGCAGTCATCGCCCCAATGCTGAGAGTCGCATGAGTCGCAAAGCGGTGGGGCCCAACCATCGTTGCATTTGCACAGACCGTTGCCCGCTCTGTCGCTGTCGCACTCCCCGTGGTCACTGCAGACGACACCTGTTCCTGCAGGGCACACACCCCTGCAATCAGTACCGTACCTATTTGTGCTGCACGCTGAACACGAAGGCAACGCCCATCCGTCGCTGCACGTACAGGAACCGTCGCCACTAATGCCCTCCGCACACCAACCGTGACCGCTGCATTTATGACAAGCCCCCCCTGAGCAGGGTACATTGCACTCAGCCGTAGCATAACCAGATGCGCAGATATCGCAATACTTGGCAGCCCAGAAGCCAGTCACTGCAGAAGAATAACAGATGCATCCCTGCGTGGTGCAGTCGCCGTGCCCATTGCAAGGTATGACTGCTGGGATGGTAGCGTAGAATGAAGAGTTTGAAGCAGTGAAGCCTTCGACACAAGCATCGGACTGCGTCTGCTGCCAAGTGCATTCGGTTGTCGAGAAAGTGAAATACTTGCACCCAGGGGTTTGTGAGCACTGCTGGGCGCACTCATCGATGAGCGGGGTAGAGACTAGGGGGACATCGAAACTCCCGCACGTCATATTCGCTTGGATGATGCGGTAGATGGTGGTGTCCTCGCCGCAGTCATAAGGTAACACACCACACTGGATTTGAGTGGACGGCCAACTACCGTTGATGCATGTAAAGGTTTCAGCATCGCACACGGAAGGGTCGGATTGGCACACTGAGCCGTGTGCTGCTGGGAGGCCGCATGAAGGGAAAGCTTGTGAAGCGTTAGGACCGGAGGCAGCGGGAAGTGCCCTGCAGGAAGCACCTGTTGGGGAACCAAAAGCAGCGGCAAGTGTGGCAGCATCACAATACGTACAGTACACCTGCCCCTTGTTGGAGGGCACTACAGTAGTGTCAACACAGTCCGTGCATTCAAGAACGCACTTGTTGTATGTGTTTACAGGACACCGGATCTCCATTGTGTCGCATCGATTGCACACCACAGCACAGTCGCCCCACTCAGGGCACTGCACGACCTTCCCAGTACACTCCGTGCCTGTACACACAACCTCACAGTCGACATCGTCTTTGCAAGTAATCACTGGCCCGCAGGGGTCTCCTGCCGAGCATGTGCATGCCGTCTTCCCCGTAACGTCGACGCACGCTGTAAGGAACAACGACCCCAGCACACAGAGGAGCATTTCATTGACACGGCCTCTGGAAACAAGATGTTAATAAAAGCCAAACTAAAATTCGAATAAAGTAGCCGAAAGACCAAGTATCAAGACGAGACAAGACATACGAATTGGGGGAAAGGGAAAGGAAGGAGGGGGATGACCCTAGCAGCGAATCTTCTGCGTTACAATGTAAAAGGCAATCTTGTGGTGAGCTTTAATCAGTTTGAAGGATCAGATCTCTCCGACGAGTTGCGTGGCAATAACACCACGCCCAGCAGGATCCTTTACAAACCACAAGGAGTCAGTGAGAGTAGGGGTGTCAACAGTGTGCCAAGACCACTGTGCGTGGGTGCTGTTGTGCACATATAGCTTGCCCCACCCATGGCGGTTTTTCCTAAAGGCAGACCACTCGGGCTGTGGGTTCATCCAGACATCAGTGCCAGCAGGGTACACACCCCTGTTCCCGCCGTCGCCAATGTTCAGTTCCGTCATGGCACCAGGCGTGACCACATTGTTGTAGACAGGCTTGATCCGCTCATAAGTGTGCACATGTCCGCAGAATAGAATGTCCACCTTGGCCTCGTGCAGCAGCGGCTCCATCGCCAGTTTCATTTGCCACTCCTCAGTTTCATTGTGGTGGTGATGATTGCTGTTGTACCACGGGGAGTGCAAACCTACGAACAGCCAAGGCGTCACAGCCCTGTCCACCCTGTTGAGCTCCTCCACTAGCCAGTTGTACTGATCGCTCCCTTTGTTGAAAGGCATATAGCTGTTCAAGGAGATCATGTGCACACCCCCAGTACGCATCGCCCACCAGTACGAACCGCCCATCCAGGTCGACCCGCCTGCGGGTGGTTTCATTCTTGAGGAGTATGCAATGTATGACTGACCGACGAGGGGCATGGGGTTGTCTTCCTGCTCGTGGTTGCCAGGGAGGACCATCAAAGGAACGCGTGAGGCGAGCTTCTCGACCATGCGGCCCCAAGAGTCCCAACGTTCGGGCTTGCAGCCGATTTCAGGGTATTTGCAATGCTCAAGTCCCTTCTGCGCGTCGGCGTAGCAGAGGTCACCGATCAGCCATGTGAGATGGATACCGCCCGGCTGCCCTATGGTGGCGGCCATATCGTCGATGGTGATGGAGGAGTTCACTGTCTGGCCAAGGTCTCCCACCATGCCAAGGACGACAGGCACATCTTTCCCAAGACACGGAGGGGTGGTGGTGCTGAATGGCAGGGACCAGGCATCAGGACCGCCTACTTGGTAGGTGTACTGTGTGTTGCATTTTATGCCCCACACAGCTGCATGAAAAATCAAAGGACTAGTGTACACGGGGTCGGTGCCGTACCTGGACTGGTACTGGTACCTCTGGACCTGTGCTGTAGTCACCCTTTGAACACCTTCCAACTTAACCTGGTTGTTCTTCAATGTGCTGTCATCAGCATCCAACCACGACACCCAAAAACTCTCTGCATTGTTAAATGCTATGTGCACCTGCTCGGGCATCGCCAGGGCGCCTGCCGCAAGGACAAGGAGCAACATATGTCAGTTTCCCCTGGTGCCTTGGTGAATTTAGCAATTTTTCAAAACATAAAGAAGAAGCTTCAAGAACAATCGCAGACACCCGGGGGAAAAAAAAAATCAACCTGAGAAATATACCTGGCAGAGTGTTACAGAGGGCTTACTTCGAGACAGAAAAGCGGAAAGCGACGGGAAAAAAAAACGGAGCAAAGGATAAACGCAATGAAGTGTATAATAAAGGAGGAGCAGCAAGCAGAAAAAAAAGGGGGGGGGAAAGGAGGATATTGTCGCAAAGAAAGTTGCGTTCACTACCTTTCTTTTAAATTATTTTACCCTTTTTTTGGTTTCTTAGTAAAAAAAGAAGAAATTGGTACAAAAAAAAAATGATAGCAAAAAGAAAACATCATCTTTCAGAATATGAAAAACAGCTTTTTACCACCACCACACCCCTTTTTATCTCCCTCAGCTAGCTGGTGCCTTCATCGGCATAGTAAACTCAAAGTACAGGACAAGCCCCCCGCTAGAGGGCCGCCCCATGGGAGGGGGTCTATCTGTTAATACTCCCCTTCTAGTAAAACTATCCCACTTAAGACAGCCTCTAATAAACAATTCTGGTGTTTGAACGAATGGTTTTATACAATCAAATTATTATCAATTTTCACTACGATGGAACACCAACGAGGTGCTGGCAACTAACTACCCACTAGGAATATTAACT
The DNA here is from genome assembly GCA_964019335.1 of Diplonema japonicum. Taxonomy (NCBI): domain Eukaryota; phylum Euglenozoa; class Diplonemea; order Diplonemida; family Diplonemidae; genus Diplonema; species Diplonema japonicum. The sequence goes on from OZ025650.1 coordinate 45,382, forward strand.
TTTCTCTTAGGGGGTAACATAAGGGCAAACATTCAGGAGTTACAATAATAACGGGGGGGGGGGGGGGGGGAGGGGGGAGAAATATCAACAAGAATATCGGGGCGTGGTTTCCTTTTTCTTTTTTTTCTCTGCGACCTTCATTTTCATATTTCCTCCTAGTGAGCGAGAGTGGGGGAAGGGGGTATGAGGTGTTTTGATGGAACGGATTTATTCAAAAAAAATCTAGTAAAAGAAGAGTGAAAAAAAGACTCCCACACATTACACAAACTGACGTTGCGGGGGGTACAGTAAAAAACGAACAATAAATAGGAAAGATTCAGAAGTTTCTTTTTTTCTTTTTTTTTTTTTTTTTTTTTTTTCAAGAAGCGAAAAAAAGCCTGGTTTTTGTAGCTGTCTCTGCTGCTTCCTTGGAACCCATTGTCCCAAGGCGGTCGATGAGCGAGGCGAAGAACCCAGGGAGGGATGTGTTGGCGATGGCAGTGGGGTTAAAAACAAGGACGCCCCCTTTTGGGAGTGCGTGGTAGAGGAGGAGGGACTTGCATGTCTTCGTCATGTCCGCTTTATTGCTACGGGTTGTCCGTTCAAGAAGGATCCCCTTGTCGATGGTGTAGCCGTTGGTGAGGTGGGTCAGTCCTTGCAGCTGGTAGTCAGGTATCAGGCTGCACTTAAACTGAACTGTCATTGAAAACAACATAGGAATGATGCTCTTTGTGATGCGGAAGGTGTCGAGGTCGCCGTGTTTCATGCAGTCGTTCCACACTTTCGTCCCTTGCGGCTGGCATGCTTTCTGGTACCGCACGCTGCTCACTACGGCAGGCGACAAGGCTTTCACCGATACATTCGGCAACACGTACACAGCCCTCGTCAGAAAGAAGGTATGCTGTCTGAGCTCCTCTGGATCATCCATGTCAACCTCCGGGCAGTAGTTCCCCAAAGACGACATGTTGATGAACGACGACAGCAGGCGGTGTTCCTCCGCCGGCAGCTTCAAGCCTGTCTTGCACGAGAATGCAAACACCGCAGAGCCTTCACTCAGGCCGTCCAATTCCCCATCCAACTCCCACCCGGTCCCCACAACACCACCAGCAGCGCTGTACGGTGTTAATTCAGTTGCAAAGCCCTGCGGCAGCCTGCGCCCCAGACACCGTTCGGGAGACGCGACAGTCGACTGCTCCGACAAGCACGACGCCATCCTTGGGCCCGAGGACACCAGGCTTTCTACGGGCAACACGTTTTCATTGACAGACGTCAAAGAGTTCCTTGTGTTGCTGTACTCTGACCCCTCGGACGACTCCGAGCACTCAGAGCACTCCGAATCGACAAGAGACTCCATCGCCACCTCAATGGAGTACCTGTCGTCCACTGGGCGCGAGTTCAACCGGATCCTCCGTGAGGGAGGCTGCCGCACGTAATGTGTCGTGGTGGGCGGTGTGAGCAGAGTCGCGGAAGTATCAATAGAAGCATAGCGGGGCTTCTTCCTTCCCACGGCAGAGGTTGCAAAGCCGATGGCAATCAGGCCATGCGTGGCTGGGATGAAGACGGGAACGAAAATATCAGTGAAGTCACCTCGATGTGCGAGCGCGACAGCCGTCACCATTGTGTGGTACAGTGCCACACCATAGCACAGCATCTCGTTGCTCCTCCGTGATGTAGTAGTGAGGCTGTCACGCATCATCAGCGCAGCACACCCACCGCATATCACGGCACATCCCAGCCACCGCATCACAACCACAACGGCAGCACCCCCATGGCTGCCTAGCACGCCAAATATCCAGTCGGGCCGCCCCATCATCATGACGATGCCAATGCAGATCTCCAGCCACCCATGCGCAGTCATCATGGTACACACATCAATGTCAAAGACACGCCTCAGGAGGACGTCTGCAGCCCGCATGTTCCCTGTGGTAAGGTAGTGTGTGTCAGTGTGATCTTTAATATAACAGAATGTGGTACAATGGTTACAATGCCTGCGCTGTCACGAAGAAGGGAAGTCCGGAAAGTCGGGTTCAAAATCAGCATCATCATCAGCAAAGATGTTGGGGTCCAGATGTGAGTGGTCGAGAGAAGGGTCGAGGTCCAGGGCAGCACCCAGGGCGTCGTGAGGAGGGCCAAGGCGCTGCTTCTCTGCAGCAAGTAACCTTTTTTCTTCTTCCAACTCCAACTCCGTGCGCAACTTAAGTTCTTCAGCTTGCTTGAGCTCTTCTTCCTCCGCAGCCTTCAGCGCTTCTGCCATCCGCTGCCCTCTCTCCTCTCTGTCTTGCTGTTCCCTAAGCTCTTCTGCCCTCTTCACTTCCTGAGCAAATCGCCTCTCTTCCGCTAAACGCATCTCTTCCGCCGCTTTCATAACCTCGATCTCTCTGAGTTCTTTTTCTCTTTGTTCCTTTTCAGCTCGGATCTTTTCCTCCCTTAGAGCTGCTAGCTGGGCTTTCCGTTCTTCCTCTATTCTCTTTTCTTCTGCTGCTTTTTCTTTCTTTGCTTGTTCAGCTTGTAATGCTGCCTCCTCTTCTGCCCGTGCCCTCTCAACTTCGTCCTTCTGCTGCTGCTTGATTTTCCGGATCTCATCTGTATCAGCATCAGGCCTTTCTGCAAGCATCGCTTGCAAGCGCGACACTTCTTCTTTTAACTTCTGTTCGTTTGTCCTGACGAGCACATTGTGGTGATTTGCAGCGTTCATCTCACATGACAGTGCCTCGTTGCGCAACCACAAGGGTATCCCAGAGTCGATGTGCAGCCGCACGGTGTCAGCGTCCACCGACTTCCACGACTTCCCATGGTCGGTGCTCACTAGCTCCACGTCCTTGCAGTCATCATTCCACGACAGTGTGATGAACATGTGTGGTGTGGCCTGCCTGCGTGCGAACACGTAAGTCCCGTGCCCAACATCGCTACTATGCTTCCCGTCCTCCTTCAGCACAAGCTGTGTAGTCTCGATGCTGCTGTGTTCCATGGCATAGACAGCAAGCGCCGCGTCCTCCATCCTGTTCACAATGTCCACCAGGTGGGTGTTCTTCTCAGTTAGTTCTGTAACCTCTGCAGCGTGTGTACTACTGATGCTTAAATCTCGTATGAGTGCAGACGCCTTAAACACGTTGGCGCTCCTGCGCCCTACTTCAACGATCTCTCGCATGTTCCACAACTGCATCTCCCACATCTCTCGGTGAGTGGAGACCATGAATTCTGCCATCATCGCTGCAGGTGAGACATTGTTCCACTCCCAATCACGGCTGACAGGGTCCAGCACGGCACCAATGCCCTGCCTCACCCTCCCAAGCTCTGAGTGTAACAAGGTCAAGTTTTGTGCTGTGGTCTTCGGGGGTGTCGTGTCTGTACGCATCGTTCCAGGTCGCCTGGGCGGCGACACGTACCTCATCGACGTGGCACCAGGGGTTGTCGCCTGCGTGAGGTGTAGCTCCCTAGCGGCCACACTGGGTGGGGGGATGGCGGTCACGGAGCGGTGTCCACTGCTCTGCCGTATTTTGTTCTTGTTGAGGGAATCACTAATGTGCGACTCCATCTGGCCAAGGTGCTTCGAGAGGGACTTCACGAGGGGGCTAACGTCAGAGGCGGTGGCCTTCTGAAGGTAGTCGAAGGACGAGACACTGGCGGGCGAGGTGTGCACTGGAACGGGGAGAGCTGGGGATGGCGTTGTGTTGATACTACGTCTGATGCCGTTGCAGTTTCGTATGCCTTTCGGGGACGCCTGGTAAGAATGGGCAGGGCTACCCGTGCGGTGCGAAGGGCTGTAGGAAGTGACAGACTCGTGACCCATACGCACGCGGGGTGACGGTGTACGCGGGGGAAGCGTGTCCTGGCGGAGTCCAGCCTTTGGACGTGATGCAGGTGACCCCTTCCTAGGGACAGCTGGCCTCTGACCAGCTTCACGGCTAGCCTGTTGTGCTATAATGCGGGAAAGACAACATACCTTCCTTGCAATCTCGCTGTACCTCGCAGACAAACACGCGGTGGCGATGTTCATTTGTATCTGCGAGTTGATCCGCTTTGACCGATCATCGTCGCCCATATTTTAAGTAGGGAGGTGGATGGGGAGGGGAGGGGTGGTGCCCTTTGTTGTTGGGTATGACAAAAATAATTTTAAAAAAACGGGGGGAAAGAAGAAAAAAAAGAAGACGTAAAAAAACAAGGAAACTAAACTGATTCTTTTAAGAACAACAAAGAACACACAAGGAATTGGCCCCAACGCCCCGCTGCTTGCGCAGGGGTGAATCTTGCACACAACTCATCTCACCTGTGCCTGCTTCCCTCTTTATTTCTCCGAGTTTGACAAGGACACCTTTCAAATGAAGATCGCGTCTGCCGTTCCCTTCTTGGGGCGGGGTTAACTACTAATGCTTGGGAACTGGGCGATAAGGCCCATGAGGAGTAGCAACCCTTTTGGTTCCTTTTCTTTTTTTTTTCCTTTCTCTCTTTTTCTTTTTTCAAAACCGCAAAAGCCCATATTCCTTTGAGGAAAAATACAGCTTCAAATATATATAAGAAATCCGAAACGCAATCTTGTATCAAATTCTCTCTTTCTTCTTTTTCGTTCTGGGTTTTCCCTCTTTTTTTCTTTCCTCCTTTCTCCTCTTCTTACTATCCTTTTTTTACCCGTGTATTCTAAATAAGTATAAAAGAATTAATTCTGTCGAAACTTTTATTTCTTTCATAAAAAAAGAAATAAAAGGCGATGTCACATGCAAACTCCGCGTTAGAGCCGCAGGCCCCTAGAAGAAAGGGAGGGGGTATGGTCAGTACTACGAAATTCTCAGTTTCGGTTTAATCTCACGGCTCCAGGTGCTGACCTCATCAGGCGAAAGGCACCCTTCAACGGTTTCTACTACGTCGCGAGAGTACTGTTCCTGACCAATAAAAAAAATAACTGAACGTCGTAAAAAAAAAAAAAAAAAAAAAAAAAAAGAGGATAAGCACCCTCTCCCCTTACTCACTCAACACCGCCGTCGTTCACCAAAGGGGTAGTGTCATCAGCACAGGAAGACGAGTCTGACGTGTCAAGTATTACCCTTTCAGTGATGGGGGATCTGCATATGGGGCACGTCGCAAAACGACGGGAGCACATAGCGCAGCAAGTAGAGTGCAGACAAGGCCTGAATGCAATATTACACGGTTCGACCATACATATGGAACAGTGCTTCCCATTAGGGGTACCAGCCAGGAAGAGACGTGACGTGTCAGGATGGCCTATAGGGAAGGAGGTGAAAGTTTCGTCAACATTGCTGGGTGTCTCGCTGCCGTAACTCTGCGTAGCGACATGAGCACCCACAGGGACCGCATATTGGGGAACATCTGCTCCGGACCGAGGCCACAAGCTACCTACAACAACAGCAATCCATATCAACATGAAGGTGCATGGGATGGAGACTGACGCTACAGCCGACATCGGCACCCCGACCACCCATGCTATCTCGTTGGTCACAGGGCTGTACCAACACTGTTTGATCGAACCCACAGTGGAACTTCTTGTGAAATCTTTGATGCACGACGATGTGCACTCGCTGCATATTGTAGATTCCGTTACGTTGGGTGTGTTCGGAAATGGGACCCCGCTCTGCTTCTGTACCTCTACCGTGTACGTCACGTAGCAAGCGCTTCCGGTTCCGCCCCCGTCGTTGCCGTGGGTGATGGCCGTGAACTCGCACCAAGCTTCTTGATACCCGTCATATTTCCGCTTAGCTGGCCAAAACAGTGCAAAGAACGCTACCAGAACCCACAACACCAACAACACCCCTGAGTAAAATATCTGCCTGTGTCCTGTCAAAGCCATTGGGCTTTCATGTGTTTATTTCTTTTTTTTTTCCTTCCTCTTTCCTTGTGTTGTAGGGGAGAGAAAAAAAAAAGAGTAGAACAAAAAAAATGGGGAGAGAGAAGGGGAGGGGGGAAACAGTAACCACAAAAAAAAAAAGGAAAGGACAAAACAACATGTCGCACGGTGGTGAGGGTTAGGCCTTTCTTTTTTACTTTCTTTTTCCTATTCCTTCACTACAATGATACCTAATCATTTGCCCCCCCCCCCCCCCCCCCCCGTTCAGGCCTTACCTCCCTCCCCCACCCCTTTCTCTTTTCTCTTCTTTGTGCTTCTCTGCTACTCCGCCTGGACATAACGCATTTCTTTAAAAACATGTTTTGTTTCCTTTTTCGTCTCCCCCCCTAGCCAAGACACAGGCGGGGGCAACTCAACGGGAAAGCATGGAGCTTGACTTCACTATAGTCAGCACGGGGAATGGGAAAACACTATTTTCTTTTTCTTCTTCATTACCCCCCCCCCCCCCCCCCCCCGAGAGAAAGTAGCAAATAACAAAAAAAAAGAGAACGAAAATTGTATAACACTTTTTTTTCCTTTCTTTTCTTTCCATTCCTTTCCTCTTCTTTTCTCTCCTTCGTTTATTTATTTGCAAACAAAATTCTGCTTCCTCTCTTTTCTTTTGTTATTCCGTCCTCATTGTTGCCTCCTCCTTCGTCTCGGGACTGGGGCCTCCTCGTCTTGATTCCTTCTGCGGGGAGCAGGTTCCTCTGCCTGTTCCTCTTGGATCCGTTTGCGTCTGCGCCTTGCTGCAACGCGTTCATCGTCTTGGCGTTGTTGTTCTTCCTGTGCTTCTTGCTGCAGCCTCTGCCGCCTTCTCCTCCTCATCTGCCTTTGCTGCTCTTCTGTTATTTGCGCTTTTTGTTCCTCTTCGGCTCTTCTCGCACGGATCTCCTCAGCATGCTCCTCTCTTATGCGACGCTCTGTTGCAAGACGGCGCCTGCGGATCTGCCCAGGGCGTTCCTTTCTCTGAATATATATATATATATTTCTTTAACATTGTACATACCTCATTGTTGACGTAGTCATCCTCATCCTCTGGGTCCGACGATTCGTAAGAAGAGTAAATAGCATCGCGGCCCTTGTCGTCCAGCCTTGAGATGGACTTGACCAGCTCCCTGGTGCGGCCAGTGGGTTGGAAGTCGCCTTCATGTCTCTCACCGATACCAATGGCGTCGGCAGCTAGCTGATCAGACCTCTTGATCTCACGAAGCCTGGATGCCTGCTCTTCGGTTTCCTGCTTCCTTTTTTTCAGGATCTCGGAAAGACGTTTGTTTTCCTGCCTGAAGACACGGATTTTAAGCCTTAAGCTGGTTCTGTTTGCGTCTTTTTCATCACGGATGTGGTCGATGATGTGCTGCATCTCGTCTATTTCCTTTTGGATGGTACGCCTGGCGGCCACCCAGTTGTCTTGGGTTTCAGAGTGCTGCAGGTCAGCAAGAGCGTCACGCTTGTCGAAACATGCCTGCCTTTCTTGATCGGCAATATCTCTGTTGGATTCTAGCCTGAACAGGGAGGCATGGATGTTCTCGTTATCGCCTCTGAGGAAGTCAGATGTGGTGGTGTCGTCGTTTCTCTCCATCTTGCTGTTGCATGCAGAGATCCTCTCCTTAAGGTTATTCACCACATCTAACAGGTTGTTGTGGACTACCATGTCCTTTGCTTGCTGGCTGGCGCCGCCCAGCGTGTACGCCAAGCACCCCAGCAAAAACATCCCCACGCACCCCATCGACACAACTATTTTTATTTTTTTAGATTCATAGGAGCTCGACATGTTTTCTTTTTTCTTCTCGTTATCCTGCTGTTCCCGTACGCCCCTTCCCTTTCCCCCTCCCTACCCTTTTTCTTTTCCTTGTATGGTTTGGTCTTTAAACTGCACCCGGGATTCAGGCTATCGATGTGCACTTTCCACTTTTGAAAAAAAAAAAATCACTATGATAGGAAACGAAGTGGTTAGCAACGGCCCACAAAAATTCTGCTGAGGATTACGGTGAGAACAGAAGTTACTCTGAAAATGCTTTTTTTTTTCTTCTTCTTTTTTTTTTTAGAACTGTGGCATTACCGCAAAAACCCGGCTTCATTGTAAATAGAAGAAAATAAATAGAAAAAAAAAGATGAATGATTTTTTTTTTTTCGTTCCTTTTTTCTTTTCAAAAAAAAAATAAAGGAGAAAACAAAATAAAATACAAAAAAAGAGGGGGGGGGAAGAAGAAAAACTGCTACGCTCGGTAGTGGACTGTGCACATTTCTTTTCTTCTTCCTTTTTTCTTTTCTTTTCCCGCGCTGAAATCACAAGTAGCAAAATGGGAGGATAAGGGGATAAGGAGAGAAAACAAGGGCAGGGGAAGAGGAGAGGAATGTAAAACCATGGCTTTTATTCCGTGCAGCAAAATGAAATAAAAGAAAATGATGGGTTCCAGTCTAAATCGAGAGAACGGAAGAAGAAAAAGAAAAGAAAAGAAAAACGCGACCTTTCAACGCCAGGTGGCACCATCGGCTCCTTGGGGGGATGCTATAGTAGTCAACTGACTTATTGGAGTGGGCTTCTAACCTGTGCGGCGCCACCGGTACAAACGGAAAAAGTACTAATTTAATAAGAGATAAAAGAGGCCGTGTGTTGGTGGCTCAATCTAGAGGACTTTCACTTCCCCCCTTTAAAGTCTTTTTGACCGAATAGCCCTCTTAGTATCCATAAGAAGCATTCATTTTTGGTTTATTTAAAACATCAAAAACGAAAGAAAAAGGAGACTATATGTTGGGCAGTTCAAAAAAACAAAACAAAAAAAGGAAGCAGACAAAAAAAAAAAATGAATCTGGAGGAAAGAAAGAAAAAAAAAAAAAAAAAGAAGGAAAAAGAATCTCGTCGGTAGGGGAGGGGACAACAACGACAGTAACACACGCATACTGTAGGCCGGAGATTTCTTTTTTTTTTTTTTTTTTTTTTTTTTTCTTTTTTCCCCCTCCTATCTTGATCTCTACTCTTCTTTGAGTTCGGGTTCCGCCTTTTTGAATGGCGTCGTCAAAAGGACCCAAAGTGCTTGCAAGATCAGAAACACGAACGAGTAGATCTTCTGAAAGAAGGAGAGGGAGGGGTCAGTCAACGACGAGATAGCTGAGCCGGCCTTCTCATAAGAGGAAGGGGAGTAGTTGTTGAGCTGTTCCTTGGCGGTGGTGAGGGTGGGCGCCACGTGGGTCTTCGAGAGGTCAGCGACGGTGCTCTGCACGTCGTCCTTCCACTTGAGGAGCTTTGAGGTTACCTTTTCGTTGTGAGTCCCGAACTTTTGGCTTGCAGATGTGAACTGTTCACGGGATTTGTTTAGCACGGTCTCCACCCACTCCTTCTGCTCAGGAGTGGTTGATTCCTCATAGTAGGTTTTCGCCTTGATTAGCAGCTCTCTCAGCACAGCCTCACATTTCGTGATCAGTTCCTGCACCCTCCCCTTCGCTGTCGTCAATGCCACCTTCGATTCCTCAAACTTTTCTCCGCCCTCCTTGCGCGCCTGCTCCACCAGCTCCGACAGTCTCACCAGCATGCCCTCAAGTTGCTGTTTTTTTCTTCTTCTTTTTTTCTCCTTTATAAAATTTACATACCACCTGAATCTCCACAAGTGCTTTCTTGGCACTCTCCCCACCCTCTTGATACGACTTCTGAAGAGTATCCATTTTTATTTTTTGTTGTGTATAAAGAGATCTTCTTCATGTAAGAAAATTGTCTTCTTTGGTTTATAGTGAGGGAAATAACAAGAAAGTGAGTGTAGTTTTGATTGTCATCAAGTGTAAAAAGAAAGGGGGAATTAAAACGCGCTTTCGGCCGTGCGTACGCTGTTTCAAGTGAAAGGGTAATGGTCAAGCTTCTTATTCTTTTTACTTTTTTTCTTTTGAAACTTTTCGGAAAAGAAAAAAAAGAAATTCGAGCAAAAGAAACGTGACGTCTCTTACTTAGCTGCTTCAAAAGAAAAAGGGTGATGAGCTATTTATCTTTTTTGACCTCAGGGGTGGTGGTCACCGTATTAAATTCTTCTTCGCCAGTAACTGTATTATAAAATAGAATTTGGGGGATGAATAAATAATTATGGGGCCACAGTAAGGGGTTGCTGCCTTCATTGTCGAAACAAGCGGCAAATGTTAATGTTGGGCCACTTTCTTTTCATAGATTCTTAATTAATGCAAAACAGGCAAACCAAGCCTCCCCGTGTTGCGCACAGTAGTGACAAAAAGGAGGCACAAGGCCTGTAAAATAAAGGTTACAAAGGTGATAATACGCTGGGGGTAGGAGAGGGAGGAGTCGAAAAGAGCTATGAATGCTGAATCAGCCTTCTCATAAGAGGAAGGGGAGTAGTGGTTGAGCTGCTCCTTGGCGGTGCAGAGCTGTTCCTTGGCGGTGGTGAGGGTGGGCTCCACGTGGGTCTTCGAGAGGTCTGCAACGGTGCTCTGCACAGTTGTAGTCCATTTTGCGAGCATCACAGCCACCTCGTCCGCCTTCTTCGCAACCTGGCCGGCGGTGTGCTTCCCGTTCTTCCCGAGGTCGCCTGTCGCCTCCCTCAGCCGCTCTGCTACCTTCTCAACAGTGTCGCGAAGGTTCTCCACGTGCTTCCGGACCTGCGACCTCTTCTCCTCCGGGATGTGGTTCTCGTAGTACATCTTCACCTTCTCCTGCAGCTCACCGAGCACAGCCTCGACCTGTGACATCAGATCTTGTACTCTGCCCCCCGCAGTCGTGAGGGGCGACAGCCTCCCAGCGTACTTCCCTTCTCCTTCCTTGTGCAGCTGCTCAACCAGGACGGCTAACATCCCCAACGAAGGTGCGAAATCGTGCTGCATGTGGATTGATGATTGCTGAGGTGAGATGCTAGCTGCGGTACAGTAATAGTTGGAAGGGGGGGAAAAAAAATAGAGGGGCGAAAAGAAAAAAAAAAAGAATTAATAAAAAGAAACGATAAAAAATCCCCTCCCGCTTCTTCGACACCCGGTCCGAGCCTGTGGTTGTGGGTGGTTTTCTATAAAAAAAAATTATCCCCCCTTTTTTATTTAAAAATTTAGAATCAATAATATAAAAGAAAAGAAAAAAAACGAAAAAAAAAATAAGGTCAAACATTAAAAAAAAAAAGAAAGAATGAGAAACCTTTTGAATAGCAGGCCTCCCCCCTGTTCTTCGTTACCTAAAAGAAAGCATGCTAACAGAGGTTTTCTCGAAAAAAGAAAATGGAAAAATAATTACAACACTCCTTCTTGCGTGTGCCTCGGTAGTGATGAAAGATGAAAGGAAGAGAAATAAATGGAAGAAAAAAAAAAGAAGATTTTAGCAGAGGAGAAATCAAGAATGGCCGTCTCTTTATTTGTGACTCATTTAGAGGAGCAGGGATAGCGATCGTTCTTATTCTTTTTCCCTCCATAATTTCCCATCCCTCAAATAAGGCAGTTCTTACACAGCATCTTCTTTATCCTCCCCCGCATATAAAAAAAAATAAAAGGGCGAGCGGGAAGTGGGGAAGGAAGAATAAAAAAGAGGGGGGGTAAACTTAGTTTGTTATTTATTTCTTCATTCATTTCTTTCGCCCCCCCCCCCCCTTCCCCTCTTTTTTCTCTCTTTTTGAGCGGGTTTTTTCGTTTTTTTTTCCTCTTTTTTTTTTTTTTCTGTTTTCTTGCTTTCATTTTTTTTTTCTTTTTCTTCTAGACTTTGTCTTTTGGCTTCGATCTGCGGAGCTTTGAGACACAAAAAACAAAAAAAAAAAAAATAATAACCAACCATGACGGAGAAAATGATAGCGTGCCTTGTCTCCTCTATTCGTCGAAGAATGGTACCTGTAGAAAAAGCAACAAACCCTTAGAGAAAAAGAAAAGAATCATAAGTAATCACCACATATTTATGGGAGGGGGATTAAGCCGTTCCTAGGTAATTCAGGAAGGATACCCCCCTCCTCCCCCCTTCCCTGTCCTCATTTCTTTTCGTTCTTTTCAAAAAAAAAAAAAAAAAAAAAAAAAAAAAAAAAAAAAAGAGACTATTTAAGGGTGCCTGCAGTATGTGGCAGGGCGCCCTGCACAAGTATCGTCTACTTGATTACAGGGGGCGCGCCTCGGCCTAGTTGTAGCTTCTTCTGCGTTCCGCGTCGTGTCCTTAATGCGTGCGGTGTGCAACTCAACCCCAGCCATGGTGCCCCTGGTAACCAAGATTCTGAGCCCGTGCAGTTTGCTGCCTGTTCGTCACCCTGAGCATCTGCGATACGTTCTTCCACTCGGGCGCTACCGACGAGGAGGTCAACAGCGAACAACACATCTGATGTGCTTCTTTATATTTCCATATTTCTGTGTTATCCCCACCACCAAAAAAAAATAGCATTCACAGCTCCCCCCCCACTCTTCTTGAAAGAAATTCAGGGGGCAAAAAAAAATATGAAAATTGTGCTTTATGCTCAGCAGTGCCCTGATCTGTTGGAAGGGAGGTGTTTTTTTTTCTTTTTTTCTTTAAACTTGTAATGATCAGATATTTAAAAATTCAGAGGGAGGGGGATGGGACGTACTCACCTTTCCTTGCAGGGGGGGGGGGGGGGATCCCCCCCCCTCCCCCCCAACTAGCTTCTGTTCTTGTCAAGAAGAAAAAAAGGAGGGGGGGGGGAAAAAAAGAAACCCCAAAAAGATCCCGGTGTTGGTGAGCTGCAGAACCAAACAAAAAGAGTGTGTGAAGAAAAAACCAGACTTTCTTTTCCCTTTTTCGGTGTGCTTGTTGGTGCCCACCAATTTCTTTTTTTTTTTCTTTCTGGAGCAAAATATCAAGAAAGGGAAGATTTCAAATCACCTGTGCTGCGGTCCTTGCGCAAGTAACAAAAAAAAAAAAAAAGATTACGGGAATCACAATCAAACCAGTGGATCAGCTCAAAGGCGGTTGCTTGAACACCACAAGCCTCCCTCCTCGGTGGCCAGTAGTACCGATTTCTTGTGAATTCAGCATAAAAAAACCACCCCTTTTCTTTCGAAAAAAAAAAAAAAGAATCTTCCCACCAGAAGGGTCACAGGGAAATGCCGCTTTTCTTTCCTCTTTTTTCTTTTTTCTTTTTTTTTTTTAAACTCTTCATAACCGTGTTCTTTTGGCTGCACAAAAGAAAAAAAAATGTAACCTTTTCTTTTAAAAACCTCATTTCTCTCCCCAGTTTCACAGGGAAATTTCGAAAATCCAAAAAGCTAGTTTGGACAAAATAAAAATGCACCAAAAGAAATGTTCTCTTGGTCGATTGTCTCCTCTCCTTTTTTTTTGCACAGCCATTCGATATGAAGCGTGGGGGAAAAAAAAATGAAAAAGAACAGGAAAAGAAAAGGACACAAGAGAATGTAAAGAATAAGGAGGAAGGAGGAAGGGGAGAAAACAAAACTAAAAAAAGGGGGGGGGGGCAGACAAGGACTAAAAGTTATTTTTCTTTTCTTTTTTTTTTTTTTAAACAGGCGCCCGTCCAACGCAACACATGACAACAACAATACACGAGAAAGAAAACCGTCGTGTGTTTTTTTTTTTTTTTAAATGGTGTCTTTTCTTGTTATGCTGCTCAAGGAACGCGTCTTGATTTTCTTTTCCTTTGCCTGCAGAAAAAAAGGGAAGGGAGGCTATTAAATGAATAGCGCAAAAAAAAAAAAAAAAAGGCGTGCTTCATGATTAAGTAGATAACCCCCCACGTAGGGAGGGGAGCTGCGCCGTATGGACACCCTTCGCAGCTAAAAAATATTAATCCCCCCCTTTTTTTTGAAAAAAATCTGAAAAAAAAAAAAAAAAAAAAAAACACAAAACGCGCAACACAAAATGAAGAAATGAAAAATACAAAAAAAAGCAAGCAAAAAAAAAAAATAATAATAAGAGGAACCGGAAACGTGTTGCCATATATATAACGGTTCACGAAACACCTGCAAGAGGATTCTAACCCACAACACTATCAAGACGTTCCCTTTTCTTTTTTTTTTTTTTTTTTTGTTTAGACAAGTCATAGACTTGTTTTTACAAAACCCCCCTCCCAATACCGAAAAATTGTAAAATTCAGGTCATTTCTCCGTTATTTGAGTTATTGAGATAGTAAACAAAGCACTCTCAAGGATCTCAGGGCTCGGGGATAACGGAGGGCTGAGACTATATAGAAAATTACAAAAAAGAATGAGCGGAGAAATATAATAAAAAAAAAGAAAAAAAAAAGACAGAGAGGAGATACCACTAAATATTGAGAATTCATACCATATTCTTTTAACAAGCCTTCTTTTTTTTTTTATATTTTCATTTTCTTATAACCCAGAAAAGAAATGCTATCAATTCTACGCAATATCGTGTAGTAGAGGAGGAAGAACAAAAAAAAAGTTATAAAATGGGGCTTTGATTGCAACACTAGGTGGCGTTAAGCGTGCAATGAAGCACGAACTACCTACTTGATTACAGGGGGCGCTCCTCGGCCGAGCAGTAGCTTCTTCTGCGTTCCGCGTCGTGTCCTTAATGCGTGCGGTGTGCTCAACCCTAGCCGGGGCGTCCCGGGTAACCAAGATTCTGCGCTCGTGCAGTTTGCTGCCTGTTCGTCACCCTGAGCATCTGCGTTACGTTCTTCCACTCGGGCGCTACCGAGGAGGTCAACAGCGAACAACACATCTGATGTACTTCTTATATTTCCATCCACCACCAATAAAGTACAGAAACTGTAGCTTTAGAATCGTTGGTATAAAATAAAATGAGAGAAATACGAGGGCAGTTATGACAAAAAAAAAATGAGGAGCTAATTTTTTTCTTTTTTTTTTCTTTTCTTTGTTTCAATTATAACATTTTGTATTTCTTTTTTTTTTTTCTTCTTTTTTTTCTTTCAAGTTATTTTTTTTCTTGTTCGTTTTCTTTTCTTTTTTTTTTTTTGTAAATGTGCCCGGGAAAAATAAAGGAAAGGGAACAAGGGGTGGATGGTGGGGAAAAAATCGTCCATTCGTGCCGTGGGTTCTGCGAGAGAACATATTTCTGAAGCTACCAATGACCTTCCATTTTTTTCCCCCCCAGAGGGAGAGAGGAAGAGGGGAGAGGAGAGGCATGTTGAAAGGCCCTCTTTTTTTTTTTTTTTTTTTTTTTTTTTTTTTTTTTTTGCCCTTTCGCATATACGCCAACGGCAGGGCAGCGCACCAATCAACATGCTATTAAAAAAATAAAATTAAGGGGGGCCGATAAAATATCCAAAAACACAAGCAGTTCACAGGGTAGTAAATGTGGGCCGCTTCTTTCATAGATTTTAAAGGCCCTTGACCCTAGACACACACCACACGCAACATGACAAATAAAGAAGAAAGAAAAAGGTAAGAAACTTAGTTCCTGTTTTGCTGCTTCCTGTGTGACCTCTTGGTGTGAGTAGGCTTCACTGGTGCGGAAGTGATGTCTGACAACACATTCGTCGCCTTCTTGACGTTCTCCTTGTTGAGGTCGATGGAGCCGTTGATGGGCTCGGGGGTCTCCCTTGCAGGGCTGGGTGTCACAGGCTCAGGGGTCTCCTTGATGGGACTCGGCATAGGCAGCTCTGTAACAGGCTCAGGGGTAGCCTCAACAACAGGTTCGGGGGTGGCCTCAACAGGCTCGGGAGTAGCAACAACAGGCTCAGGGGTAGCCTCAACAACAGGCTCAGGGGTGGCTTCAACAGGCTCGGGGGTGGCCTCAACAACAGGCTTAGGGGTAGCCTCTGCGGGTTCGGGAGCAGCAACAACAGGCTCAGGGGTGGCCTCAACAACATGCTCAGGAGCAGCAAGAGGTTCAGGAGTAGCCTCAACAGCAGGCTCAGCTTTAACAGGTGTGGGAGTGACAGGAGCTTCAGCCTTGGGGGAAGGAGCGGCAGCTTCCGGAGTGGCAGGAGTCGTTTTCACGGCACTGCTCTTCTCCGCCTTCTTTCCTTCCCAGACAGCAGTGAACAGGACGTAGAGGGCCTCAATAAAGAGAGCGACAAAGGTGATAATACGCTGGGGGTAGGAGAGGGAGGAGTCGAAAAGAGCTATGAATGCTGAATCAGCCTTCTCATAAGAGGAAGGGGAGTAGTGGTTGAGCTGCTCCTTGGCGGTGCAGAGCTGTTCCTTGGCGGTGGTGAGGGTGGGCTCCACGTGGGTCTTCGAGAGGTCTGCAACGGTGCTCTGCACAGTTGTAGTCCATTTTGCGAGCATCACAGCCACCTCGTCCGCCTTCTTCGCAACCTGGCCGGCGGTGTGCTTCCCGTTCTTCCCGAGGTCGCCTGTCGCCTCCCTCAGCCGCTCTGCTACCTTCTCAACAGTGTCGCGAAGGTTCTCCACGTGCTTCCGGACCTGCGACCTCTTCTCCTCCGGGATGTGGTTCTCGTAGTACATCTTCACCTTCTCCTGCAGCTCACCGAGCACAGCCTCGACCTGTGACATCAGTTCCCCCTTCGCCGTGGTGATCGTCGTCATGGCCCCCGTGTACTTCTCCTGTCCTTCCTTGTGCACCTCCTTTGCGAACTCCGTGATCTTCTTCGCAAAAGCGTCGATATCCTGTTGTGTTGTGGTGTGTTGCTGAATGTGTACTGCATACCGCCAGAATCTGCTCAGTAGCTTTGTGCGCCTTCTCAGTCATCGCGGTTTGCATCGTAAGAGTGATAGCGTTTAATAGTAATGGCCTGGTGGTGGTGGTGCACACTGTTGTCACAATGGAAAAAGGAATCTATGTTATTGGTAAGAAGTTAAAACAAAACGGGCAGGCTAGCAGTGGTCCGGAAACGGGACTAAAAGAGCGGTTGTGCAAGGGATCCCCTACAAAACAAAGTGAATCAAGGGGGGGAGGGGGGGGATTGAATGCCTCTGGAAAATATCAGCCAGCTTCCTTGAAGGCACAACCGAACAGGCGATTCTTTTTTTCTTTTCTCATAGTAAAGATACTGGTTTTCTTTTCTTTGTGAAGAGGAGTTGAAAGAGAAGAGAGAGAGACAAGACAAGGAATATACGCTCGCGAAAAAAAAAAGCAATAAAAAAACAAAAAAAAATAAAAAGAGAAAAGATTCGAACAGAGTTACTAAAGTCTGTTCTTTATGACCACATACAAAATAATAATAATAAAGAATGCCGCAAACTTATTTGGTTTCTACCTAATAAAGTAAACCGGGTTTTTTCTTTTTTCTTTTTTTTTTTGGAGGACAAAGAAAAAGTTTCATTCAGTTTTTTTCGGGTCCTTCTCCTTCTTGCTTTTCCAAAAAGGGGAAATGAGGAGGAGGAAAAAGGCCTGTATGACATAAAGGAATGCGATTATAATGCGTTGTGTGACGGGCTTCTGCTGGTCCTGAAGGGAACCAAGTGCTGAACCGAGTTTTGTGGAAGTATTCGGGGCGATGTTGTCGAGGCTGCCCTTCAGGGCGGTTTTTGCCTCGCGAAGCTGAGGCACGGTTTCAATGGCGGAGTTGATGTTGCCAATGTAATGGCAGAGGGATTCCTGCATTTCCTCAGATCTCTCTGCCATCCACGTACCCATTTCCTCAAGGTGTGCATCGGCAAAGATCTTAGCCGCATTCTCCTTGACCTCCGCTACAACCTTCTCAACTTCCTTTCTTTTCTTTTCTCCCACATTCCCCACGTACTGTTCTTTCGCTCTAATCATAATCTCTCCACTCAGCCTTTGGTATTCCTTCATCAGTTCTGCCACTCTGCCGTTCTCCTGCATTATCACCTCAGGCGATGTGTCCTGCCCACCCTCTCGCATGTCCTCGACCAACCTCCCCATCTCAGCTGCAACTTGCCTCAACCCCTCCTTTGCCCCTTCCATCTCTGTCTCAAACGTGTCCTTCATGAACTGATTCGTCGCATTCTTTGCCGTTTCCTTCACGAGCTGCACGGAGGCTTGCTGCATCTTTTTTCTTTTTTAAATCTCTTTTTTAATTTTTTATGGAACGAATACTTTTTCTGTCAATTCAATAAACCCACTCTTTTGACCTGACTTCACACCTTCTCAAAGGAGCTGAAGTCCACCCCACCTGGGATCTTCCTCGACCGCGATGCAATGGCATCCTGTACCCTCTTGTCGCGCTCCTGGTTGTTGAGGTCCTGATTGTTGCGATTAAACTCCTTCCTGCGCTGCGCCTGCAGATTGTACGGCTCGATCCTATCGCGGCTGGTGGTACGGACCTGCGGGGAATCGGGGGTGAGGGTCACGGGGTCCACCTTACCGGTGTGCAGGTGGTCCCTTTTTCCCTTGACCTGTCGGAGGGTCGGGCGGGAACCTTTTTTGAATTGCCTTTCTGCCGCCTGTTTGAAGTCCATCAGCACTTCGTACGAAGGGTGCCCGCAGGATAGCGCGTAAGCATCGGCCTTCTCCTTGGACCCCAGCCCTATGGCGTGTGCCTTCTCGCACTGCAGCACATCGTGGTACACCGACCCGCAGATGGGGCAATTCGTTTCGGGGTCAACGCCACGCCGCCTTCTGGAGCACGCTGCTTGTTCGTGTTCAGTGCTGCTGCAGATCACGCAGTACTGTTCTATGCCCGCCAGCTGCTGCATCGACTTGTTGAATTTCGTTTGCGTTGAGTCGGAGTTGAGCTCCGGGCACACATCCACCGTGTGCGACTCTGACAAGCAGTGCAGGCACGAACGCTGCTGCTTCTCATGCAGCCTTGTCTTCGCTTCGCGCTTCTGCACGCTATGCACACGGTGTGCGCCCGTCACCACCACCCTGCTGAGATAGTCAATACTCCTGTCCACAAGACCCCCCTCCAAGTAGGTTGTGAAACTAGGAGGCCTGGGTGCTGAGACCATAATGTAACTCCACTCCAGACCCTTCTTGTCTTCGTCGGACCCGTAGCACAAATCCCAGTTGGCCTTAACAGCAGGGTCGGGTATCTTGAGTGCAGACAAGGACAGCCCAAGGCCAAGGAACTGCACGTCGCCCATGACCGCTGAGTAGTATTCCTCCTCACCAAGCAGTGCCTGGGTGTTGTAGAGGTGGTCGTTGATAACAGGAAGGCCGCTGTAGCTGAGAAGCTTGCGTACCTCAGTCGCTGATGATGGGCTGGTGATGTTATACTCGCCATTGGGCCCCCAGAGAGTGGCCTCCAGAGTGGCGGTGCGAGAGGGGGGCTCTTGCGACTTGCAAGTACAACCGATACACGAGACCTGGTTGGAAGGCAGGAGGGAGGTGCCCGACGAGAACAGGGTGTCGATGTGTGACTTGTCTTTCCGTGGCACAGGGTCTGCAGGTCCCTGCAGGATAAGGTGTGAAATACCGTTTTGGAACGGAAGGTGTTGGCAAGGTTGGGCGCCTGGTGCCTTAACGCAGTTGGGGATGTCGAGGATGGCGGAGTACCCGAGGCCCCATAGGCCTAGCTTCCTTGTCTTCTCGAAGAACCTTGCCATTCCCGATGTCCTGGTCACTATCTGCAACCCCTCTTCCTCCTTCTCCAAGGCCTCGGGAAATTCCCACCCGCCTCCGAGCCTCTCCAGGAGTGAATCGCTTCCCAGCTCGTCGCCGACGAGAGACAGCGTGGCTGGCTTGTACACAACCGCCCATTGGTCGGCAAGCTTGCCGTGGACCATCTTGTGCGGGAACATCCCGCCACGTCCAACTAAGCCAGAGAGACGGGACATGGTCCGCCCCTGTGGTGGGAACGGATGACGCAGTGAAGACATAAAGCAAAACAAAAACAAAACACACTACATGGGTTGTTTTCTTCCCTTAAGTTTCTATTTTTTCCTTTTTTTTTTTTAAATTCATTGTTCTATTTTCGTTGTAAATGCCCTTCGTACTCACCAACATCACAGCTCCTCATCGATGACCTTGCACGCTTCCTTTGTCAGAGTGAAGGACACCTCCCCTATGATAGGGACATCTGTGATGCGCACGGAAATAGAATCCGTCTCCTTGTGCCAGAGGATCTGTTTTTTTTTTTTTTTTTTTTTTTTTTTTTTTTCCCGTTCTTCTAAATACCGAAACTGGAGGTTCCTCAATGGCGGCGGTGCCGAGGTGGCGAAGCTCGTGGAGAAGGCAAGCATTAGGTTGGCTGTGTTTATTATTTTTCTTTTTTTTTTTTGTTCCCCTTTTTCAAGACATACTTCATGTCAGGAGAAGCAACATAGTCTCCACTTTCTTCCGTCTCGTGTTTGATGTACTTGTTCCCGTTACACGCGGGTATAGTCATGGCCCCGCTTGCTTTGAAATCAAACTTTTTCGAAATATGGTAAACCGTCAGCTCGATCGTTTCCTGAAGCACCAGCACGTCAAACTTAGTGCAGTACGTCCCTGCCGCATCCTGATTCTTCGCCTCCACACATGCGAACAGACACAGCATCATCAATAACACCTTCATCTTTCTCTCTATTTTTTTTTCTCTTTTTCTGATAACCTTTTTTCTTCTTCTTTTTTGTGGTCGATTCTTTTCACATAAATAGAAGAAAAAAAAAGAAGAGGCACGTTAAAAAAAACTCAAAGTACAGGACAAGCCCCCATGGGAGGGGGGGGTCTATCTGTTAATACTCCCCTTCTGGAGCATTGTTTTCATCCCGATCGAGGCCGTGAGCGTCTTGCAAAGTCGAGAAAAAAAAAATAGTTTATTCCAAAGGTTCCACCCCAGCCTCCTTGTTCGCAACGTCCGACCAATGGCGGAAGATTACCCCGATGGTCTCTTTATCGTTAGGGAGCACTCTTGGTTGGTGTAAAGACAGAGCGTTGGCCTGTGCCAGCAGTTCGATGGTGAGCAGGTCCAGTATGTGAGGGGGGAATATCTTTTGGACTTTTTCCACAGTCATGAGGTAGAGGGACTGGCACACTGCGGACTTGTGCACGTCGTACTTCCCAAGCTGTGCCGAAGAAGGGAGCGGAACATCTGGGCTTTTCTTGAGCTCCGGATCCTCCCTCACGCAAAACACTAATATCTTCGATATGTTCCTCATCGCCTCGGGGGTGTCCTTCCCTTGAGGCAAGGAACCATCATCACCAAACTCCCCCCAATATTTTCTCCGTATCTCCTCCTCTGCTGCATCAACAAGGACTGGTTCAATGCGGCCTTGCGCGAAATCTAATTCTTTCGCGACCTCAATGCTGAGCTGCACTTGACGAACCTTGCCATACACCTGCCTGGACATACTGCGAAGTCTGTCGCTCCACCCAAGTGACGGTGCAGACAGCCTTAAGACGCATCTTGAGAGCATCGCGTCTCTAGAGGGTGGTGTCAAGCATTGTTTGTCGGCATGCAAAAAAAAAAAAAAAAGAAGAAAACCGTATACTTTCTAAAAGGAAAAATGGTTGGGGCAGTGTGGAAGAAAAATGTGGTAAGTATAAAAAAAATAAAAATAAAAAATGGGGAGCATCTAGGGGAACAAAAGGAAAAGAAAAAAAAAAGGGAAAAAAGCGAGGCAGAGAAGAAAACTGATAGTCACAACTACGTTATTAAGAATGGGGATATCTCTGTTGAAAATCTATGTAGTGCTTATGAAGAAAACAAAAAAAGCAACACTGATCTAGACGGGGAGGGGTGAACCGCGGTCAAGGCTCTGCGGCGGGGTAGGGATGCCATGTACGGGGTACCCCGCACCCAGCTGTGGAGGTGCATTTATTTTTCGTTGTACCCTGCGATGCATACCTGTCTTCTTATCTCAGCACGAAGGGAGTAAGAAGGGGAGGGGGAGGATGAAAGCGTGCCCACTGACTCGTCGGGGGAGATGTCCCCACCCGCAAGGGGCGGTTTTCCCAGAGGCGGGGTGGCGGGATGGAGAGATACAAGAGAAGAAGGGGTTTCCACAGTCAACGTGCGTGTTGCTGCCGCTTGCAGGACCACCTGGGGTTCGGTTTCAGGCTCGGGCACAGCCCCTACATGTGCAGCTGGCGCTTTGCCTGCTTCCAGCGTCCTGACCCTGTCCGACAGCTCGTTGATGCTCTTCACAAGCCCCTGGATGTACGAGATTAACTTCTCGTTCGTCGTCTGCGTGTTCACATGCAGTTCAACGTGCTGGTTCCGGAGAGTCTCCAGTTCCCGCCCCATCCCTAAGCACTTACTCTCTAGCCTCGCATTCTGCTCTGTTAGCATGTCTCTGTCCTTCCGTGCCTCGTTCAGCTCAGCTTCCACTCTCTCCATCTGGTTATGGTAGTCCGTGTACACCACGTTAGGCTTCTTCGGCTTTTCCGTGTGGTGCACCTTTCGCTCAATGTGGCTCACCTGCTCCTCCAAGTCTAACATCTCTTGCGACGTGTCTTGCATGTACAGCTGGTGGGCAGCTGCAACGGGGTCTTCGTGCACGGGCTTTGAGACATTTTGCGGAGGCGGCTGCTCAGGTTCGACATGGGGCTCTGGGAAGGATGTGTCGTGCATGGCGCTGTCGTCAAGGGAGCTGCCTGCGTTCTTTCCTAACAAGTTCTTGTACATATTGATGAGTTCCTGGACCTCAGTGGTGCTGGATGTAAGCCTTGCAACGTCTTCTTTGGTCACCGTGCTGTCATAGAACGCCTGCTGTAAGGGGGGCTTCTCCTCAGGGATAAGAGGGGGGTGGGAATGTGCCTTTGGCATTGCCGGCTGCGACAAAATGCTGTTCACAGGTCGGTGCTGCAGCTCAGGACCCTTCTTCGTCACGCTTATTGACCTCTTGAGCATGTTGCCGCTTGGGACAGGCTTTTCCTTCCTCACAACATTCACCTTGCTCACACCTAGATGGGTCACAGGGCTGTTAGACCTTGCCCTTCTAGCCAGCGTTGCACTACTCACCTTCTTCAAACTGGTGTCCGTAGTCCCGGTTGTGGCGGTTGGGATTAACCCCGTGCGGGACGCCCTGACGCTCATATTTATGTATGTGTCTGACTGGGCTACGCATGCTGAAAGGAAGGGAACGTGCCGTTATCAGTACTAACACAAAAGAACAGATACCACCTCAGACTACTACCTATAGAAACAGGTTATGAGCCGCCGTCAAAATTATCAGGCTGTGATTTGGCGTACTTGGCTGACTTGATGTCATCCCTAAATGGCGGAGGGAGAGGAGGAAGTGGGGGCGGCTGTGCCCGTGGAGGCGAGGGGGGTGCTGGGCTTTTATTGTCTTCAATTTCTTTTATCATCATGTCGAGGTCTCTGCGGATGGTGCCGATAGCTGCCTCAAAGGTGCCCAGGTGCTGGAGGATGCTCTTCTCCATTTTTGCAATCATCTCGTTGACCTCTGAGAGGGGTACCATCTGATCGTCAATGCTCCTGCTGAGCCTTGAGTTATGTACTACTCTCGGTGTAGAAGGTTTCGAGCAGCCGCTATACTGCACAACTAACCTCGGAATTGACTCCTGTCTCACGTGTCCTCTGTCTTCAGATAAGAACATGTGAGGTGTTATAGCAGAACGGGGCGAGCTCTCCTCTTCGCTGACCACTTCTGCTCCCAGAACGCCCAAATTGATCCCCAGATTTAAAAACGGGTTATCATTTGGGTTTTCTTCAGCTTGCGCCTCCCGTTCCCTTGCTTCCAGCTCTTCTTTGTCGTCAGGTGCTCTTGGAGACTTTTCTGCAAACAGCTGGCTTTCCAGTAGCTTGTCCTTTAATATTTCTCGTCGTCTTTTCCGTGCCTGTGATTCGAGGTGCTCTTGATGCACATCTTGGAACACCGCAGTCAGGATGGTGATGGGGTACCCCACGACAAGCAGACCTGCTACCATTGTGAGACTTGCGACTACTTTCCCACCTACTGTCACTGGGTAAGTGTCCCCGTACCCGGTGGTGGTCAGTGTGACGAGAGCCCACCACATGGTGTCAGGGATTGACTGGAAAAAGACCTTCTGCCCCGCGTCAGGAAGGGAGCTGTTGATGTCCCTGAACCATGCTTGTTCGTCATAGACGAAGTTTGCCTCTTCCTTCTCCGCGTAGTACAGCAGGCTGCTGCTCATTGCCATTGCCATCAATGTGAACAAGCACAGCCACCACAGAGATGACCTCGCACGCACGATGCTCGTCATCATGAGTTGCACCCCTGCGCTGTGCCTGCCCAGCTTTAATACCCGCAGGACTCTGATGTAGCGAAGGGCACGAAGGAGTGGCCGGGCAGTTCTGAACAACCGCAGTGCCATCAAGGACTGGGAGCCGTCGTCGGTACCGAGGATTCCAAACTGTGAAGTACCATTTTTTGTTTGTTTGCATTCTTTTTTTTTTCTTTTTAAATAAAACCTCTGTCAGGTAGAAGGGAAGAATGGACAGCAGATCGATCCACGTCGATGTCAGTGAGAGGTACTTCATCTTCGTTCCGGGGTACGAGATGGTCCTGAAGACGAACTCCATTGTGAAAACGTAGATGCACGTTGCCTCGACCCACACCTGAGTTGTTGTGTTTAGTTTTTTTCTTTTGATTCCGTTTTGCGATACCGTGGCGACGTTGCCAGGGGCGGAATCGCGGTTTTGGTAGGAGGGCAGGGACTCTATCATCATGTTTATGATGGAAACGAGGATGGCGCACTGCGAGGTGATGGTGACAGCACGGGCACTGAAGCGGAGCCATTTTATGTCGTAAGTGCCTGAGTACTCACCGACCACTGCCCAGATCCACTGCCGCCAGGTGCGGGGTGCAGCAAGGAAGGCTTCGTCCTCTTCCTCGTCGATCTCCTTGAGGTAGTCGAACAGCTCTTCGAACATGACTGCCCCGTTGTGGTCGTCGTCGATGTCTTTGAAGATTCTGTCTGTTTCTTGGTTGATCTCTTCTTCCGTCCTGTAGGGGAAGAACACCTTCCATAGCCCCCTCAGCTCTTGCAGGGAGAGGGATCCATCGTCGTCGGAGTCTTGGGACATGAACGCCTTTTTCATCCAGTCTAGCTGTTCTGCGTCGAGCTCCCATCCCTTCTTCCCCCTTCCAGTGACAATCTTGCCCAAACCTACCGCGCTACTTCCGAGCTCCCTCCGTCTGACATGCCGCCGTGATTGCCTTCTGGTAGCACATGCATCTTTGAGACTTTTTTCGCTGTTCTCCGCTGAAAGTGGTTGCCGCGGCGATCGTATCCGTACCGGCATCAGGTGTGCAGGAGCACCCTTCCTTTCGTTGTTGTTCTAAAAGAGAAAAAAACAGGGGGGGGGAACGGCTACTAAAACGATTAAAAGCCTCCACCCTCACAGAGCATCGACTATGAGCGTGCATATTACGAGGGAGAAAATAATAATCCAGAACAGAAGAAAAACAGGGAATGGGGGGGGTTTGTTTTTTTAAAAGAAAAAGAAGAAACTGGTCGTTTTTTTTTTGTTTGTACGTGCCCTGTGTGGGTGGGTAGAAACCTGGAGAAAAGTTTATAAACCCGGATAAAAAAACACGTTTTCTCCTTTTGTTTAAAAAAAGGACGCGGGGAGGGAGCGGGGGGTGAAAAGAGAATGGTGCCAGAAAAGAGATAAGAAAAACAGAGGGGGAAAGAAACTTTAAACATTTCTTTTTTTTTTTTTTAAACTAAAGGCGTTCAATACAACCTTTACTGGCGCTTGCAGTGAAGAAAAAAAAACGGGGCAGGATAAATGTGCAACAGGCTAGGGAGTGCAGTAAAATAAACTTATATGAGCCTACTGGGGAAGAAAAAAAAAAGGGGGAAGAACAAAAATTTGTAGAGACCATTCACTATTTCTCTTTTTTCTTTTTTAAATAAGGGTCTTCTTTCATTCTTATCCCTCTATCCCTCATTCCCCGCACGAAAAAAAAAAAGAAAGAACCCCACAAAAAAAACATATTTTACAATAAAAAACCCCCCCCTTCCCTTCCCTCCCCTCTCTCTCTCTCTCTCCCCCCCCCCCCCCCCCATTCATGTGTGGAGGGAAAACGGCAGGAGGGGATAGGCTAGCCGGGTTTCGGTGTTAATAGCCGAAATCTATTTTTTTTTTTCTTTTTTTTTTTTTTTCCAAACACACCTCCATGTCTCCACAGGGGGACAAAAAAGAAGTAATCGCAGCCAGGACATCATAAGGCAACACGCTCAGTCCCTTTGAATGGGTGTGGGCCCACGTTGCAGCAGCGCGTTCTCTTGCGAAGTACAGCACAATGAAGGATCTGTCCGCAGACGACTCACAAGACCAAACATGGAGACCGAGAAGCTTGTGAGAAAGCTCGTTGAGCGTTGCCTCTTGCAGGCCGTCAAGACACCCACCCCATGGGATCTTGAAGGATGTGCGGGATCTCGAGCTGAACAGGTCTCCAGCAAAGTTTAGATTCCAGAAAATCTGCCCGGTTTCCTTGATAGACTTGCTCGGTTTAAGCCTGACAGCAGCGGCAGAACTGCGAAGGACTAGGCTTTTGTCATCATCATTCATTTCTAGCCGTCTTATAGTTTTCAGGGATGTAACAGCGCGGTCTGCAGAGGGGTGTTTTTTAAAAGCCTCATGGCACGTTGTGCGTTTGTCATGGGGGGTTGTTCCGCACTTGCTCTTGATGTCCACCAGGACGAGCTGGTTCTCCCTCTCGCTGTACTCCGCAAACAGCCGCTCGTCGTTGTCCAGCGTCGTTCCCTCCACCACCAGCTCCACGTCTCGGAGCTCTACCCCCACCTTTCCCAAGACCCAGCAGGCTATCTTTTTCACATCCTTCACAGTGGTCCCTTCTTCCACACCGTCTACCCTTTCTGGAGCACGTCTTCTGTCACTTATTCTGATATGCATGTCAGCCGCCGGTGCATCGTTCGTGATAGGGGCATGCACCTGTATGGGCTTTTTTTTCAAAATAAAAAAAAGAGGAAATGTAAGGAAAAGGGGGAAAAAAGGGGTACGTGGTCAAATTCAAAATCAAACAAATATCGGCGTCCGAACCCGGGTGGCCCATCCTCTTTTCTTTTTTGTTTTGTTTTTTTTTTTTCTTTTTGGGGAAAAAAAATGAAATCTTTCAGGGGGGGGGGGGGGGGAGGGAAAGATTGTACTAGTGGTAGTCTGTGTGGCTAACGTCTTCATTCGACATTTGTGGAAAGAGGGCATCACCGGGGGACACTGAATAACATATAAAGGTAAGCAGAGAAGAAAGAAAAGAGAAAAAAAAAACGGGGAGGGAGGGGAATGGGGAATAGAAAGAAATAGCCGACGGTGAAATGACTTGAGACAGGGGGAAGGGGGGGGGGGGGGGGGTGAATAGATAGCAAGAAGAAGAAAAAAACACAAAAGAAACACAATGCGTGTTGTTCGCGCGTGTTTTCCACCTTTAAAAAAAAAAACCTTTTTCTGTGGCACAGCGAACTTTTGTCCTAAATGTACTCTCTCTCTTATTATTTTAAGAAGATGAAAATCTTGATTCAATGGAAAAGACAAGAAGGAAGAGCGGATGAGGAGATAAGGAAGGCAACCAGGATACCCTAAAGTAAACGCACGTTAAATATTGGCCCAACACAAAAAAAAAAAAAGAAACGCGCCAGAGGCCAGAG
>OZ025650.1:75000-361000 GCA_964019335.1 Diplonema japonicum
ATTCGGCCTATTACCTGATTTTTATTCTTCACTTTATTTTTACTCGTGAACGGTAAAGTGATTTCTGATTTTTATGACTCTTTAGGAATTTCCTCATGTAACTTTACAAAATTAAACAATCTTTCCCCACCTTTCATGAAGCGCCATTTTTCTTCTTTTTTTTTCCTTAAATGGCCACATGAAACCTTTTTTGGAGGCTGGGGGGGGGCTCTATGAAACAAGAAAGTTTTTGTTTTTTGTTTTTTCCTCCCCCCTTTTTCTTTTACTTGCAGCTTGATTCTTGATGCACAAAAAAACAGAGAAAAAAAAACCCTCCTTTTGTTCATTTTCAGATAAAGAAAGAAAAATCTTTAAAAAAAATTTCTTTTTTTTCAAGATCAAGCTTCGAAAATGGAGCCAATGAAGAAAAAAAAGGGGGGGGGAAGGAGAGAGAGAAAGTTGAAACCAAGCCAAGGCGCCACTGCTGCCTCGCCAGCCCCTTTAGAGTAATGGGGAGGGGTGAGCTCGAGCGGAAGTGCTGGTTTTTCTTTTTTTTATTTTTGAAGTCGGTTTCTTGTTTTTTGCAGTAAAAATGTAGGGAAGGAAGGGCAAAAAAAAAAAAAAAAAAAAAAAAGGAGGCAAAAGGGGACACATGATGGGGGGTATTTCATTTTTTTTTCTTTGCTTTTTTTTTTCTTTTTTCCCCCCATATCTCGTTTTCATTTTCAGAGTGTAAAAATGTATCAAAAAAAAAAAGTTGTTCTTCTTAAAAACTGTGTACCGTAGCCACCTTTTTCTTCGCCTTCTATCAAAACCGAGGAGGTGCAGTACTAATCTTTGAGCGATATCATCGTTCTTTCGCACGGCTTGTTTTCAGGTGAGGGAAATGCGGAAGGAAACAAAAGGTTCTTTTTTTTTTCCCGTTGAACTTTTCCAAACCGGGTACAGCCATTGCATGTAAAGAGAATTCCTTTTTGTTTCCCCCCCCCTTTTTTCTTTTCTATATTTTTTTAGTGTACACAGGAAACTATCGAAATATCTATTTTAACCAGGGCTTTCCAATTCTTTTTATTTCTACTTTGGTGGAAAAATGGTGAAAAAAAAGAATAGAACGCGAATTTAAACTATATTTCTATATTTAGCGGTAATCATTTGAAAAATCACTCTGTTGCTCACTGCGCTTCTTGAACTGCATTACATGGGCATTTTCTTTTTTCTTTTCTTTTTGGCTTTGGGAGAAATTAAAAAAAAAAAAAAAAAAGCTAGAAAAAAAAAAATGTCACTTCCATATACAAAAAAATAAAAATAAAAATTACGGGGGGGAAGGGGGGATTTTTTGCCTCAAGCAAACTCGATGAAGAGCTGCAGTGGAGTATAGGGAGATTTAAAAAAAAAGGAAAAAAAAAAAAAAAAAAAAAAAAAAAGGGAGGCCTTGGCCATATATGCGCAGGCTAGAAACCAAGTTTAAATACTAAAGCAGTGTACTGCCACGTGCCCTTTTTTTGTTCAGATAAAGCCTTGATGACTTTTTTTTTTTTTCTCTTTTTTTTTTTTGCACACAAAAATAAAAATGAAAAAGGGGGAGATGGCTCAAGGATCAAGGACCCTCAAGTTTCCGACTGCACCCGCTTTAAACAAATAAAAATAAAAAAATGAAAATCGAAACACAGTGGTAAATCTTAAGTGGGGGAGTCTCTGTCAACAAAAACACCCCCTCCCCTCTTTCTTGAGCCACTATGGTCTTTTCATTTTTTTGCTCGTTCATCCACTACCCGTAACTTCTTTTTTTTTCTTCTTCTTCCCCCTTTTACAGGAGAGTGGGGGAATGGTAGAAAAGAAACCGGTTAAAAAGAAATTTAAAAAATAAAATAAAACATGTATCTCAAAAAAACTTTCTTGTTTTCGTTCTGTATCATCAAAAAAAAAAAAAAAAAAAAAAAAAAAAAAAAAAAAGACAAGAAACGGGAAAACCAAAAACTAAACAAAAAAACAAAAACTTTTATTTATATTGTCATTCATTTTCCTTAAAAGCAGTGTTTGAACATTGGACAACCTCCCTATGTTTTTTTTTTTTTTTTTCAAATCAAAAAAAAAAAAAAAAAAAAAAAAAAAAAACACACCGTATAGATCTCATAAGACTGTTCAATTTTTCGTTGGGCACTGCCTTTATGACCAGCTTGGGCTGGAGGGGGGGCAACACAAATGACACTCGTCTGTGGGGTGACTGGACTGTGGTAGAATTCTCACTGGAAATTGGGCTGAGAGGAGCGGATAGAGTAGATCTAGTAGAGAGAGCAAATGACGAAGTGGAACAAACAGAGCCCGTTCTGCTAGGAGCTTTTGAATCACCCCTGGGCCTTGCAATCCAAGCACTTTTATCCACCAATAACGTATTTGTTCTCCCCCTCCTGCCCCGGCTCAGCGCGAGCGGAACCTCAGGTTCGTCTTCCCGTTGCTCCCGAAGCGCCTTGCATAGCATAACACCGCTCCCTGATGATGCTTCACCCTTCATTTTCTTGTCCTGAGGTGAACTTAAGAAGTGTTGTAACATCAAGAGAAACAACTTTTTTTTTTTTCTGACAGAAAAAAATATGTCTTTTTTTTTTTTCTCCTCTCTGATCTACGCTACTTCCCCACCCCTATCACAACGGGGGAAAAAAAAAAGAAGGAAAAAAAAAAAAAAACATAAAACACGAAGCACCAGCGTATCCCCAAACCGTAACCGTAGTCTTAACGGTACGACTTGGCGTACCTGGACCTGGCACCGGAACCACCGAACTTCTTCATTTCGGTGCGGCGAGGGTCAGCGATGAGGAGGGTACGGTCCTGGTTCATGTAGGCGTCCTTGATCTCCATCTTAGACTGTATTTTTTTTTTTTTTTTTTTTTCTTCTTTCCCACATACGGGCTCGTCAACGAACTTCTGGTAGTAGGCAACCACTGCCTTGGCGATGGCCTGGCGGAGCGCGAAGATCTGGCTGGTGTGACCACCACCCCTCACCCTGAGCCTCATGTCGAGGTTCCTGAACTTAGCCTTACCGGCCAGCAGGATGGGCTCCTGAAGCTTCAGGCGGAGACCCTCAGGCTTCACGTTGTTGAGGGGGATACCGTTCACCCTGATAAGGCCCTTACCCTTCTGGCAGGTCACCACCGCGATGGCGTGCTTCTTCTTCCCATAGGTCTGGACCTTCTGGACTGCGGGCTTGGCGTCAGACATTTTTTTGAAAAAGTTAAACCTCCTGAGGGGTGTCTGGTCCTCTTTCTTATTTGTAGATGTTTAAAAAATAAATAAAAAAGGGGGGGTGACATCCCCCTTATCTTTTTCTTGTCTTTTTTTCCACCATCTCCTCAGCCAACCGTTGAACAGCCACCTCAGTGAATTTCGTCAGCAACTCCTGCCAGGTTTCTAAACGAACGTTATCCGCTTCGATCATCTCACGTACTGAGGGGTCAAGCTGTGGTGCTGAGGTCGGGGTGTCCCCCAAGCGTGTAGGGGGGGTCTCTAGAGCTGTTTGCGTGAGATAATCATTTGCAAGGTGCGACCCTTTCCTGATGAGTTTGAAGGCGCCAGGCACGTCGTAGCCCAGCTGCGTGATGGGGTCCTTGTACTTCCACATTTTAATAAATAAGTGGCCTGACTCTTCGACCCCTTTGAAGTGGTCCCGTGTGTAGTCCACTTCATAAGGAGCTGGGTATTTTTCTACAAAGCTGTATAGAGATTTTCCATTTTTCAATCCTTTTATCACCACCTTCGGTCCTTCTAGCCTCCGGCGTTTTTTAAGTGCTTCTCGCTGCTCTGCCCGAAGGTCTTCTGCTCGTTTCATCTTCTCAACAATCAGAGCGAGGGAGTCGGATGTGTCTTTTGCGAGCCTTGCTGCTGTGGCCAGTCGCTGTTTCTGCCAGTCTTTTGCTTGTTTTGCGGTAATGCATCTCCCTTTGCCCGAGCGCTTTGCGGCTGGTTTTAGTATGCTTTTCTCCTGGACGGTCGCTTTGCTCGAGACTGTCTCGCTTTCGGATTCTTCATCTTCTTCGTCTTCTTCGTCCTCTTCATGTTCCGACGAGCTGTCATCGTCGTTGACGACAGAGAGCTTCACCTCGTCGCCTTCCTTGCAGTTTGACAGAACGGTTTCGACTTGGTGCATCCAAGAAACGCTCCTCCCGTTGATGAACTGGATTCGTTTCCCCTCGGGAAGCCCCTTAACGCTGGACTTGGCGATGACAGGTGGGATGCGTGAAGGCGGCCGCCACGGTGCCGCAGGCTCCGGCAGCTCCACGAAGGTGATCGGCAATGGGAGCTTCACAGTGTGCGTCGTCACATCAGACAGCATCCCCCTTATGATGGGGTCCATGGTGGAAGACCGTGCTATGGTGGACCTCCGCTTCGGCTTCTGTTCATCCGAGTCCTCATCGTCATCGTCATCATCGTCGTCATTACTGTCCCACCCACTGTGCAGCTCTTCGTTTAGCACATCTTTCAGCTCCTCGCTCCCTGCTTTCCACGTCCCGTCCGACTCACAACTTTTGAAATGGTCCTGGTCGTAATACTCAGCATCCTCTTCGCTGAACTCTTCTCGCAGCTTAACATTCCTCCTTGTTCTAGTCCTCACATTCGTCTCACACTGCCAGCTCATGTCACTGTTCGTTTCTGTCGCCGTCGACTCATCTTCGTCTTCGCTGGTGTCGGACATCTTTTTTTTATCTTCTTTTTCCCCCCTCTCTTTGGATAACATTTGATTATAACTCTTGGTTCTGTCATTTCCACTGTACTGTACTAATCTACTTGCTAGGAGGCTTCGGGTAAGGGTCTGTCTTTGCGAGCCACTCCATCCATATGTCGCGCTCTTCGACGTTGAGCTGCAGTGTGTAGGTAACGGTGGTGTGCGCAGGGTTTCTACTTGTGGTGGTGATCTGCATCCCACCCGGCACCGTCGCGTGCTTCGAGAAGCTGGTGATGTTCGCTAATTTAATTACGTCGGTTGTCCCGCCTGCAACGGAGAGCAGCTCGATCGCTAGCTCCACAGGCAGCAACGCAATGCCGGGTGCCCGTGTCTTGTCCACTACTCGCCGTGTCTGGATCAAGCGCACCACCGGAGCTGCTGGTGTATGCATGATGCATCTTCCGACAGGAAAGGGTGTTTTCTGCAGATGTTCAGCAGACACAAATCCGTTGTAAGCAGCTTGTGGTGTTGTAGGTGACGACTCTTGTTGCAGTGCTTCACTGGAATCCTGGCTGAAAATCTTCGAGTAGGAGTTCCCTCTGCCTTTCCTCTTATACGAAAGAGAGGGCACCTCAATGCACACAGGGGAGTAGGTCCCTCGGAATATCTGCGTGTACTTGCTGCGATCGCCCGGTGCAACATTGTCGCGGTAGGGTGCCACTGGGCCTGTGTAGGACGGCTGCTGTGTGGCGCTGGACGGCGTCGTCGGTGTGGAGGGGCTTGCAACCGGTGGTACCCTGTACCTCGACTTGAGCGTCGACGACCTGAGTTTAAGACTGTGCTTTTGGTCGCAGCTGTGGTTCGCCATTTCAAGAAGCTGCCTCCTACTGAGTTCTAGTCTTGCCCGCAGCCTGTCCACCTCCCATCTGCCTGCGGTGGAGGTCCCTCCGCGGAAGGACATTTCGTACGCATCGACCTCTTCTCCCAACTTCTCAAGTGTTAGGAAGGCGCGCTTCAGCAGCTTCCTCCAGTCGTCGTAGCGCAGCTTGATGATGTCAAGGTCAGCAGCGATATCCAGAGGGCTGAAGTGTGCGGTCAGCATTTCCTCAGACAACCGGAAAAGCTCTAAGTCTGTCAGTTTGTTGAGAGGCAGGTGCTGCTTCAGCATTGCTACGCTCTCTTCACACTTCTCAACATCGTGACTGCCCATCGCACTGTGCTTCTTGTGAAACGCCACCTGGTTCTCCACAGCATCCAGCAGCACCGTTGACACCGCCGAGAGCTGCGCTTTTAGCTCGCGAAGCTCCTTTTCAAGCAACCCGACTGCACGGGCAAGGCCGTCTGCGCGTGGCCCTGTGCCTGTGCGGTTGCCCTGTGGGCTGTGGGGGTGTTCGTAGGTCGTTGATTCAGCTTGCTGCTGAACCTTTGGAATGGGTGAGGGAAGGGTGTGGTGGCCACCCTTCTCTAGCGTGCGGAAGGTTTCAAGGTCGACTTCGTGGGCACGGGAATACTCGGATGTGGAGAACTGGGGAGATGGCGAGGCTGTGGTGGTGCTCTTCCGGTACGTGGGGGAAAGGGGCAAGCGCATGACACGTCGGGCATGCGTGGGGGGGGACGCAGGGGCAGTGGGGACAGGCTCTTCCGGAAGGGTGATTGCAGAGTGCATCGCGCTACCAGTGACACTTGTACTGTTTGAAGCTAAACTAGGGACCTGTGTCATGGGGATGGTCAAGTCGTTCTCTCCTACCACAGATGAGAATGGGGACGAGGCCGTTGAGTAGATTACGCGATCACTCTCATCTGTGAGCCGGCTCTGCTCCGGCGTCACTGGCAGCCCCATTGTCATCTCACTCCGATCCCCTCCCTCCACACCCCCTAAACTAACCCACTCCCCCTTTGCCTCCGAGATGCCTCCATTTAAGTTCGCGACTTCTTCGTGCCCTACATTTAGCATCCCAACCTGAAGGCTGCACATGGTGTTGGACAGCAACGAAAAGGGGGAATTCTAACACAAGAAAAAAAGGTACTCTTTCTTTCAATTAGGGAGGTAGGGGATGTAATAATAAGGACATAAACAAAAAAAAAAAAGAAATACAACAAAAAAAAGGGGGTTTAGAAAAGGTTGTCTTTTATATGGCTGTGGCAGAACCGGCGCTTCTCGGAAGGTATCGAGACGGAGTCCCGTACGAAGCGGGGGGCTGTGTGTTTGTTTATTTATATTCACCCCAAGACAATATCATACGTGTGACCATGGTGACTGGCCGAGCTGGCTTACGGTAGGGAGGGTGCGGATGGGGGATGAAGAGGCAGGTGTCTCAGCAGGCAGAGGGTTGAGGGAAGGCGTAGCGGTCTGAGGTTGCGGCGCGTACTGAGATTGACAGGTGTACTTGGAAAGATCATTTGTAAGTTTTTCAATTCGTCTCTTGGGAGTCTGGTGAAGGGAAGAAGGGTTGCGGGACCTGAATCTAGCAAGCCTCGGACTGGGCGAGGAGTAGTCCTCATCAGCACTATCGACGTCGGCGAGGTGCTCCAACGCCTCTACGTACCTTGCAGGAGGGACTATGTTGTACGGCTTGACCAACTTGCTCAACTCCTTCCCGTTCATGGTAGGGAACCTGATCAGCTCCATCAAAGGAGCGCACAGCTCCGTGGCTTCCCGGGACACCGGTCCAGGAATCTCAGGCATCTCTTCACCAACTTGTGCTGTCGCCCACTTCACCACGGCTGTAAACAGCTTGTACTCCTCAACCGGGAGAGGCTCCAACGACAACAGTGCTTTCAGCCCAGGAAGCGCTATCTTGCGAAGGGAGTCTGCCTCGAGGATGCGGGGGAGGAGTCCGGGCTGTTGCAGCTTTTCAGTACATTTTGATTTCAGGTGTTGCAAACTGCAGATCTCGGCAACTTCAAGATTCATGAGAAGCCCATCTGCAGAAAGGTTAGCACAGAGAAAGCCTTCACAAGCATCGACCAGCTGTCCGATCTGATACCGGTGGGCGAGGAGGAGGACGGAGTGGACGCACTCATACGCGACGTTGATGGTGCTGGAGTACAGGTACTTCATTAGAGTCCCGAAGGTCTGCGGGTCGACGGAGTCATCAAGCCTGATCTCTTTCAAGCCGTCCCATTTCCCGCCGCTGGACAGGAGGTGCAAGAAGACCTGTGACCTTGATGCCAAAACAAGCTTGCTTGCATGCACTACATCTGTCCCGCTGCTGAACTTAAACGTCACATCACTAAACCTATCATCACCATACAGCACAAGCATATCACTCTTGATGGTCTCGTCGCTGAAGCTCATGTCCATCGCAGGCTGCACTCGGCCAGGGATCTCGGGTGGCTTCAGGTGGGAATAGTTCATTTTCTTCTTTTTTTTTTTTTTCCTTTTCCCCTTTCCGTCTTTTTTTTATACTTAGCTTGGCGGCACCAATCTCTTTGCAAATAAGGTGACAGGTGACAACTTAAGCTAATCCCTCAAAGCCTCGCGAAGCCTGGCCTCCTCCATCTTAAGACAAAGGTACCGCTGCCTTTCCTTCTTACTCGAAAAGAGCTCTTCAAGCTCCGCCTGCGTCGGAAGCACCGCTACAGCGTTGATTTCCTTCTTTTGTTTGCATTCTTTCTGTTCTTCTCCTGTCTCGTCCATCCATGCTCTGCTCTCCCAGACATCCTGTGGTGCCACGGGTAAAGGCTTATTGCTGCAGTACAGGTTAATGAGGTGCAGTGCACGATCCCGGTCAGTCATTTCATATAAGCTTGTGGGGAAATAAAAAACACAAGAAAAATGAAACAAAAAGGAGTATTGGATAAAACTATGCCTCTTCTTCTTGCTGTTGTTGCTGTTTTTTGGTGATTCTTCGCAAGGTGTCCAACTCCTTCATGCGCATCAAGGCCTTCTTCTCCTCCACCCACGCGTCGTCCTGGCCTTGGGTGGACATCTCCCCTGTTAGCTTCAATGCTGTTTCGTGCGCTATTTTATCAATCTCTACCTTGTGCCGTAGCTGGATGGAATAATACACAATACCCAGGGTGACACCCCCCCACACCCAGAGGAAATAAAACCTTCTCATTGCAATATTGTTCAAGCCCATCGCCTTCTGCACCCCTTCCCACGTGCTCCAGTCTTCACCATTTAGCATATCTTTAAACACCGGTTCTTTCCTTCTCTCTCCTGTACTGTGTTGCCGAAGCAATGTAGTAGCTCTCCTGGCCGAACGGAACATCTTTTCTTTTTTTTTCTTTTAAATTGCTGGTTTCTTTTATTGCTATTTTATTTTTTATTTAATCGGGGGGGAAAGAAGAAAAGAAAAAAAAAGAGACATTGCAAGACAAAGCAGGGGGGAGGGGAGGGGGGAGGGAAGGGTAGAATGGTGGGTAAATACAATCATTTTCTTTTGTAGATTCAAACTCTGTCCCCCCCCCCCCCTTTTGTATTCTTCATTTTTAGTTTTTCATAACAAAAAAAAATCAATCCCCTTTTATAAACTTATTGAAGGGGAAAATATGGGGGGGGGGGAGTTTATTTTTTTCTTCTTTTTTTAGTACATAGGCCTTGCTCTCTGTGGGCTAACTTTCTCAATAAAAGTGTGTGTTTCATTCCTCACCTGCGACCTATGGTCATCAATCGAGAGCCTCATCTTTGCATCTTCTTTCTCTCTCTCTTCCCTAAGCAGCGACCCACCCCGGCTGTTGCTGTTTTCGTAGTCACTCGTTGCGGTGTTGTAATGCGCTTGGTAAGGTGGACTTTCGCTACCGTAACGCGACGACATCTCTTTTTTTTTTTTTTTTCTCCTTGAAAAAAAACTTCATTTAATTAAAATGGACACGGGGGGGAAATAAAGACCTGAGACTAAAGAAAAATAGAATCGTGTGGAAAGCAAAAAAAAAAAAAAAAACAAAAAAAAAAAAGTTGTGGTAGCCATTGTGAAAACTCATCATGTGTAGTCGCGAATTGGAGCAGGGAGCAGGGGGGCAGGGAGGTCAATCGATGAAGCTAAAAAAAGAAAAGACAAAAAAAAACCGGTCGACAAAAAAAAAAGTACCTTCACATACACTCTTCTTTCTAATATCGTACTTTTCTTTTTCCTTCTAAAGAAAAAAAACTATTTTTATTTCACCTTGCCCTATTTTTACCAACTCCCACCCGTTCTTTTTTTTTTCCCTTTGGAACTTTTTTTATTTCTTACACCCAACAATTTAAAAAAAAAAAAAATGCGCAACTTTTTTTTTTTTTTTTTTTTTTTCACCTTTCGTCTTTCTTCCTCCTTCAAACACTTTTTTTCTTTTCTTTTTTTTTTTTTTTTTTTTCCAAAAATAATTTTATCGGTGCTGGGGGTACATTTGCATCATGGGAGGGGGGCCTTGAGGAGCACCATAGTCCTGGTGGGCCTCGTGAGCGCCACCAACTTGCTGGCTACCGACAGTGGCCGTGGCCTGCTGTTCAGTGCCTAGGTGCTGCTGGTTTTGTTGCCGTGCTTCCTGCATAGTGGTTTTATCATCTAACTGATCGTAAACCAGCACAAAGTCATCACGCTTTTCCTTACTCCACTTCTCAGGGTTGAACACCAGGTAGTTACCTCGTTCGTACGTTGAAGTCTTGACCGCAGGCTGAGAATCTGGTGCTCTTGTGAACCATCTCTTGTGCTCCTTGTGAAACCTCCATCTAAAATGGGGGAAAAAAAAATTCATTCGATTCTTTTATTTTTTTTTTTCCCCATTATCACATACTCCCTATTGTACAGCTCCTGCGCCGCAGCCAACTGCAACACGTCCCTCGGCATGGAGTAGAAGATGTAAAACAGAGTTTCAAGGTGGAACCTTTGGAACATCTGGAAGCGAAGGTGGGGTGGTTGCAGGGAGTAACACGCAGGGAGCTGTTTGGTGGAAAAGAAATGTTTGAAAATAAATGGGGGGAAATACCCTATATTCAGGCTGAACCAAAGCGGTGCTATCCGACCACGGGCAGCAAAGAGTGGAGTAGAGGTAGTCAGGAGAGTTGAGTGACAGACCTTTTTTTTTATTCATTTTTTTTTCTTTTCCTGCTTTTTTTTTCATACCAAGAGTAGTGAGGTCGTAACCCAAAGCCAATGTATTGAGGTCTGGATCGGTCATCCGAATTATTTGCAAAATTCCCCCAAGGCCGTACTTACCTTTTTTTTTTTTTTTTTTTTTTTTTTTCTCGTACCAATATCGGCGTTCCCTCCTTGACTGCCTTGCGCCTGTGTGCTTGAGGGCTGTTGTTGAGGCATTGCGGGGGTGGTGGGTGTGCTTGGTTTTGATGCCCCCCGCAAGGGGGGGAACTCTTCTGCATTTGCCAACAGGTTGGCGGGCCGCTTTGTGTTACCAGAGCCGCTCTCTGCTGTCTTGAGGTAAGACAACATGTTTTCCGTTTTTGCTGCTGACGTTGTTATTTTATTAATTTCCTTCACCCGTCGAGGTTTCGCCCTTATTTCCCTTTGTGGTTTGTGTGTGTGTGTTTCCCTCCCTCGTCCAATAACAAGGAAAAATACCAGTGGGGGGAAACACTTGGGAGTATAAAAAAAAGAATGGGGAAATAAATGAATGGGGAAAACACTGAAATAAAATCGAAAAAAAGAAGAAGAAAAAAGTCAAAAAAAAATATACATCTTTGAAAAGAAACCGCCCATCGGTGGTGTTAGCCAATGTCGGTCGCCCTCTCAAAACTCCCTTTTGAAAATTCAAAAAACTCTTCAAGTAAAAAAAAACAAAAAAAAAAAAAATAACTCGCTCGCGGATGGTGAAGGAAGGGGGCGGGGAGGGTGCACTACCCGAGATAAATAATGAAGGAAAAAAAAAAGAAACGAATCAGAAAAAGAAAAAAAAAAAAAAGACCCCTATCTTCTACGCCAGGGCCTTGACAACTGAGTCGGAGGCGGTCTTCGACAGCTTGACACCTTCCTTGTTCATCGCCTCAAGGACCTTGTTTTTTTTTTTTTTTTTTTTTTTTTTTTTTTTTTTTTTACTTTAAAAATCTGTCAAACCTTAACGGCCCCGCTCTTGTCGCCTTTAAGGAGAAGCTTGTCGAGAAGCTGGAAGTAAGCAGACTGCTTTGTGGGAACGTTCATCCCCCTCCATCTAAGAGTGCTGGTGTTGGCAGTCTGCGTGGAGGAAAGAAATGTTTAAAAAAAAAAAAACCCCTATTGTTACCTTAGGTTTTGTCCCGTAAAGCGCAGCAGCGGCAGTCTTGTAGTCTCCGTAGATGTTGTGAATGTGGAACCTGTGCTTGTTGTGGTTCCTGGTGTAGGGCCTGATGAACTCGTATTGGCGGAAGTAGTTTTTGATGTCAACGACAAGGTCCTTCAGGACGGGGAAGTTGGGGAGGGGGAAGACGGTGGTTGCCTGACTGGCGTAGGTGATGCACGCAAGGGAGTTGACCCCGTTGATGTTCATGGCGCAAGACCCGCAGACACCCTCACAGCACGACGCACGGAAGGCCAGGGAAGGGTCCTGGTGGGCCTTCACAGCCACAAGCAAGTCCAGCACCATGTACTCGTTGTTCTTGGCGTATTTGAAGGAGTCGATCCTCTGCGTGTTGGTAGCAGGGTCGAACCTCGCCACCTGCAGCACACCCTCCACACCCTTCTTCCCGTCGTCCATCACAGGCCTCGTGGCCGACAACAGCCGTCTCTGCACCGTGCGCAGCATTTTCTCTTTTTTTTTTCTTTTTTTTTTTTACTTAATCTCTCGCTCCTGTATTATTCTCATTTTTTGAATTAAAAAAAAAAAATGAGAAAAACTAAAAATAACAACAACAAAAAATCTACACATTCGTATTGAAAAACGTCCGCTTCTCGTGCTCCAGCTCGCTGAGATCCCTCGTGAGCTCTTCGACCTTTTTCTTGAGCTCGTCTCGGATGGCAGCCATATTTATCTTGGGGGGGTGAGGAACCGGCACCGGAGAAGCTCTTACTGGCGACATGGTGCGAGCCAAGCCCCCTCTAGGAGAGACAGGTGGAGGGGAGTATTGACTGGCCAGCATAGCCGCGCCGGTGTA
Organism: Diplonema japonicum; assembly: GCA_964019335.1. NCBI lineage: Eukaryota > Euglenozoa > Diplonemea > Diplonemida > Diplonemidae > Diplonema > Diplonema japonicum. The sequence goes on from OZ025650.1 coordinate 87,645, forward strand.
GGGTTCGGGAAAGGTTGGAGAATGCAGGGTTTGGGGCTGCACCTCCCAAAACCTTTTCCTTGTTTCTTGTTGAGGATGTATAGAGGGTGGCAACGCCTTTAAGTTGGCGATTTCACCCCTCAACTTGTCGATTTCCCTGTCCTTCAGTATTAATAGATGTTCGCGTTCCTCGAGCGCTTCATGGAGCAGTTTGATCTCTTCTAGATACCTATTCATGCAATCCGCAGCGGGCCCTGTTACTGGTGGTGACAGCATTCAGGCTTTCCTTTCATCTAGCTGCCTCCCCTTCCTTTTTAGGGGTTTGTTTTTTTGATGGGAATTCACAAAGGGAGTATAATGAGCACAGAAAACCTTTATCTGAGGACGGGGGTTTGGGGGGGATATTCTTTTTCATTTTTTTTTTCTTTTTGATGTATTTTTGCATTTTCTTTTTCAGGCATTTCTCGCTACCCCCTATCGAATGCCGTTTATTTCTTCTGTCTCTTTTTTTTTTTTTTTTTCTCCTTCCCGCTGAGGTACAAATACAAAAAAAAATGCGATTTCGGGATTCAGTGAGGGAAGTAAAGATGGGTTTAAACCAATTCTTCTTCTTTCTTTTTCTTTTTTTTTTTTCCATCTTGTTATCATTTCCCCTCTTGAGCAACGGCCTACCAAAAAAAAAAAGAAAAAAAAAAAAAAACAAGCATTAAGAGAGGAGAAGTAATTTTACTTTTTTTTTCTTTTTTTCTTCCTCTTTTTTTTTCTTTTCCCCCAGCTCTTTGGTGGCTTTTCCACCACGTGTCACAATATCACGGGAGAGAATGGGGGGAAAATACTACAACATATGGCATGAGGGGGTTTGTTCTAAAAAAAAGTCAAAAAAAAAATCTATTCTTTTTTGGGTTTTTCCCCCTCATCTTCATCTTCGGAGTCCGATCGAATATCCTATTTTTTTATTATTATATTTGAGAAAAAAAAAAAACTCAAAAAAAAAAAAAAAAAACTCAATTATACCTCGATGCCCCCTTTCAGGATCATGTTGTACACCGCCTTCACGATTAAGGACATCCAGTATATTTGAAGGCCCTGGATGATCCAGAGCAACAAGATGCAAGTATGGTAGGGGACTGACGGTACAATTAAGGCTCTGGCCTCGAAAGTCGCACTGTAAACGACGTAGGGGAGGAACTGTTTTTTTTTTTTTTTTTTTTTTTTTTTAAATCTATACCACGATTCTTGTCACCAGAAACACGACTGCGAAGGATTCGAAAATTCTGTCTGCGAAAAACTGGTTCACAGTGCGTTTTTTTGAGCCCGCCGTGCCTGACTCAGACACGTACTTGAACATCTTAGCAGTGTGCAGAGGCACGTCGGCCGGGTCGAGCAACAGCATTACAATCACCCCAACCTTCATCCAATCGTCAATATAGCTTATTCCCACGAGCACCGCCGTCACCCAGTGGTGGATCTGCATCTCGAGAAAATCCTTTCTCTTGTGCTCCATGAGCACCGAGATGCCGCCCTGAACGTACCTAGCGCAGTAGCCAATGTAGAAGCAGATGATGTCGTTTGTCATGTATGATGGCCCGGATTGCTGTTTGTAAGCCCACCACTGGGACGACGGCCAGGCGAACTCCTGTTTAGGGATCAACCTGTACCCCATCACCATGAAGACTCCGTAAAACAAAGCCTCCATTGCAGCTTGTGAGAACTTCTCGACGTGGCTCTTCTTTGCGGGTTTGCCTTGCCTTCGGAGTAGGAGCTTCCCCAGAGGCATCACCAGGGCAAAGCGGACGCCCCAATTTATGATGAACATCGCCATCGCGTATATTAAGAAGATCCTCACGTCGCCCCAGCCCCTCTCCGGTACGCTGCTCCCTACCTCGACACCGTCGGCCGCCATTGTGTGGTAAAACTCACGCAGCAAAAAAACTGCTTTTTCAGTGGATTCTTCCCATCCTTTCGGGCACAGCAGTGGGTGGGGTGTCGCCATTTTTTTTTTCTTTTTTTTTTTTTTTTTTGGTCCCTTCTTTTTTTTTTTTTTTTTTTTTTGAGAAGCAAAAAGAAAAAAAGAAAAAAAAAAAAAGAAACAACTCGTGGCGGAGTATAAACGGGGGGGGAAAAAATAACGGGGGACATCACAAAAAAAAAAAAAAAAAAAAAACACGATTCCTTTGAGTGGGGGAGCTCATACAAGACAGAAGAAAAAGAAAGAAAAAAAAAGAAGAAAAAGGGTGGAGTGGGTGAGGGATGGTGGGGGAGAACAAAAAAAAAAAAAAAAAAACAAAAAAAAGGGGTTTTTCTTTTGAGAAAAAAAAGGAATCGAATAATAAGAAAAAGTATCCACACTCCCCCTTTCTTTTTATTTATTTATTTCTTCCTTTCATCTTCTTTCGATAGTATTCACCCAGCATAAAAAAAATATATACTTAAAAAGGGGGGGAAGAGAGACGAAGAAAAAGAACCAGCTTTTTAAAGAAGGTTTCTCTTTATCCCTTTAAAAGCACCCACTATATAACCACCTGCCCCCCCCCCCCCCCCCCACACCATTTCTTTTTTCCAAAACAAAAAAGAACAACAGGGGTGATGGACAAAGGGAGCAACGATCACTTTTTTGTTGGGGGGGGAAAAAAAAAGAAAAAAACGGGGAACAATGGTGTGAAAAAAAATCCTTTTTTTTTTTTGGAAGAAAGCGGAGTACATAGAGAGTAAACTAAAAAGTCAAAAAAGTCAAAAAAAAAAAAGAAGAAAAAAAAGGCCCCCTTTCTTATCCTTGCCTTCTTCCCCTCCCAAACCAATGTTTGCCGGACCGGGTTTTTTTCAGAAATAAATCGCATTTATATAAGAGATAAAAGAAAAAAAAAAAGAAAAAACGGTACAAAAAGAAGAAGAAAAAAAAAAACAAAAGGAAAAGAAAAAAAAAAGAACCTATTTAGGCGAACGGGTTCTTGCCTGTCGGAAAAAAATTCTTTTTTTTAGAAAAAAATCCTTAAAACATACCGGAGGAGAGCGAACCCGCCTGTTGGACAGGACATGGGCCGTGGAGGAGTAGCCCTTGTCGGAGGGACGCTTAGCGGCGGAGGTAGGCACTCTTGGGACGGAGTGCTGGGCGCTTGTGGTACGAAGTTGGGATGTAGAGGCTGCTGCCTTGGCTTCCTTTTGCTGCCTCATGCGCTGCTGCACCTGCTGCGACTTCAGGGTAGGCTTCGGGAGGAGTCTGGAAGGGGAATGGGGCTGCTTGGGCGGCGGAGGGGGCTCATGCATCGCCGGCACTGCGCCAGTAGGGAAGAACCTGTTCGACACAAACTGCTTGAGGTCCTCGTGGTTGCGCGTGATTCTCTTGATCTCCTGCGACATGTCTTCAATCTGCGACTGCACGTCAGCCTTCTGCCTGTCCGTCGCGCTGAGCTGCTCCTTCGCCTCAGTCACCTTCGCAAGCAGCGCCCTGTTGACTGCGAGAAGCTCCTTGTGCTCCGCCTCCACATCCGCCAGATCCTTGCTCGTGATGCCGTTCCTACGATTTTCATTTCACAGTGCAAAAAAAGAAAAAAAAAATCATACTGTTCGGCAAGCCTCTGGTGCTCCTCCCTCAGTGCCGCAAGCTGCGCCTTCGCTCTGACAACATCAGCCTGTGCTTGGCTGATGTGGTGGTCCGCCTCCTCGTTTTCCCTCACGATCGTGTGGTACTCCCTGTCGAGCTCCTCGAGCTTCGTGTTGTTTTCCGTGTTCTCGCGTTCCCTGTGACAGGTTGTGGCATTTTGTTCATCGCATACTTTTCTTCCTTGATTTTGGCGAGGGTCTCTTCTGTCTTCTTGATGTCCTCCTGGTAGTGTTCCTTGTCCTGCTCAGCCTTCTTCTTGGCAGCGGCCAGCCTATGGATCTTCTCAGTGAGCAGGGCCATGCTGTCGTCGTACGACCTGTTCAGGTCGGCCAGCCTCTGCTGCGCTTGCTCAAATGTGGTGGTCAAGTATCTGTTCTCATCCTGCACCTTAGCGAGTTCGACCTTCTTCATCTCCTGCGAGAGGGTTCATGGGAGGTGCTTGGCATACCAGCTGGCCTTCAATCTTGGCGAACTTCTCCTTTGCAGTGGTCTGCTGGTCCGCAAGGGTGTCCATGAACCTGAGGGGGGTGCTTGGGTAAACTATCATACTTCCTGTCCTTGTGGATCTGCAGGGAGTTCCTGAACGCAAGCGCGAGCTGTCGTTGCTTGGTGTGCTGCATCTCAAGCCTTGTCATCTCTTCTTTTTGCCTAGTGTGATATTGTCATCAGGTGAGGGGCATACCTTAGCACCTTCTCCTCCTCCTTCAGCTGCTCTTTCTCTTTCCTCGTCTCCTCGATCTCAACCTCAGTGCTTTTCAGCTTTTCCGTCAAGTGCTCTGCTTGGGCCCCCACGACGGTGGCTTCCTTTTCAAGCTCAGCACGTTTAGACTGTGTGTGATGTGAAGTGCTCCCTTGCTTTGCATACCCTCAGCTCGCTAGTCTCCTGCTTGATTTTACGGAGGCCCTGTGCGGTCTCATCTCTCGTTCGGATCTGTAATATTTTGGTTGGACCTTCAGCATACCTCCTCTTGCAGGGCGTCGTGCTTCTCCCTGAGCTCCTTTCCTTGCTCCTGCAGGGTATCGAACTCAGCCTTTGCTTTCTGGTAGTCGGCTTCTGCCTTCTCAAGCTGGCCCTTCAACTCGTTCCTTACTTCTTCGTCGGCGGCTTCCGCCTTCGACTCAAGCTGCTGCTTCAGCTTCTCCATCTCTGCCCTCATCGCGGCCACAACAACTGCACCACGTTCGTCGTTACGCTTGGCCTTGCAGACAATCTCCTTAGCCTTGTTAGCGTACCTCAGGGTGTTCATCGTGTCCTCGTAGTTCCCGTAGTAAGGGGACACCGCGGCAAGCATGATGGTCTTGGAGTTACCACCGAGAGACTCCGCCAACAGCCATGTGAGCATGGACTCACGGTACGGGGCAACAAGCTTAGGGGCACCCTTCTTAGCTTTGGCGTTCTCAATCAGAATATCAATCACACGACGGAGCGTGGACAGGGACTGGTTGATCTTGGTAGCCTCGTCGAGACGCTGTGTGTGTTGGAATAAAGCACAGTGCCACATACCTGACCCTCGGCACCACTCATCTTCACCCTCTCGGAACCCGCCAAATCGACCAAGTTGATGTTGGAAAGGGTGTTCGTACCTTGCACGGGGTTCTTCTGCTTGAAGGTGATTTGGAAGATGGCGTGCGACCTGCTCGACACGTCGTTCATCTTCGTGGGAGCAGTGTGCCTGGCGCTCATACCGCTGGCCATGAGCTTCAGGCACTGTGCAGGGCTGGTGATGGTCTCTCGGGTCAAACCCTCAACGTAGGTACCTTTGTCGGGGGTGTGACGGACCTTCAAGTCCGCGTAATCCTTCTCAGCATCCTCTTTCTTCTTCTTCTTAACAGCATCCTTCAAAAGATCCTTACACTTCTCTTTGTAGATCTCCATGAAGCACAGCTCGAGGGAGAAGATGGTGTTGTCACCCTTCTCCTTGAAGAATGCTATTCTCTCGAAGATACCCTCCACAAGACGGGGGCAGATACCACGGGTGTCACGTGCTTTCTTGTCGATACCACCAGTGGCGTCGAGCCCACCGAGCATACTGTAGGTCTTACCGGACCCAGTCTGACCGTAGGCGAAGATGCAGGAGTGGAAACCATCGAAGGCGTGCTGCACTGCCATGGCACCAGTCTTCTCGTATACCTCCTGCTGCCCGACGCAGTGCACACCCATGTCCTGTATGGCCTTCCTCACAAACTCATCCTTCATGTCAATGGCCCACTGTTCCTCTGGGATCGACCAGAACGCCTCGTCGAAGTCGAAAGCCTCGCACTCAGAGTACCCCTTCTGGTAGTCAAGCAGAGACACCCTTCTCCCCTTCATCATCACGATACTCTGAGGCAGCCCGTTTGGGTCCTCTTGCCTCAATCTATCCAGCTCCCTCTTGTTGAAGGGCCTCACTCGCACCATGGCCTCAACCCTCACCTCATGGACCTTGCCTTTCTTAGGGCTGCTGTTCTCAGACATCTTGCTGTCCTGTGACCACTGTGATGTGTGATGAGGGCTGATACAAAATCAAAATAAAAAAATAGGCGTTTCGGCATGCATGACACAGGATTTGATCTGCACGGAGAATCACTCTCGGGAAAGCATGGGCATGTAGAAAGGAAAAACAAATTTAAAAAAGTATGCGAGATGATGTGTCACTTGACAAGGGGGAGGATCCCTTTAAACTTCGCTACGCATGTAGACGATGAACTTTCGAAACGTTTTCGCGAATGAAAAGCCAGGTTTGGGATCTGGTTGTTTTGCCTCAAACAAGTGTTGAGGGATGCCCGTGATAGTGAGGCACGGCACACCAAAGGGGCCAGCTGCAGAGGCACGTATGTTGTACCCATGCAAATCACGAGACTCAAGTTCGGCAAGCAGCCACTCGGAGACCAGATGCAGATCAACATCTTTGAATGGTAAAGGGATGTGTTGGACACGATTTGTCTTCTCCAGTTGATCTACTGTAAATCTGATACGTTTCAACTGCTTTTGTTTCCATTTCTCGCTTAGCACCCCTTCGTCCCACCAGTTCTCCCCTGAGAATCTACTGTGATTCCACCCACCACCTCCCTCTTCCATACTTGCCCCTAGTTCACCTTCCTTCCACACTCCAATCTCTTCTAAATAAGCGTATGCCACTGTAACCTCCTTGAATTGCTCCTCCTTCTTTTCCCGCTCTGTTGGGTCTAGGTTGAGAGTCGCATCGGGGTGCAGGACGACTACCATGCGTTTGTACTCTTTTTTGACGTCGGTAAAGGAGTGGGCAAGGGTTAAGTTGAATATCTTCAGAGCCTTATCGGGTGTAAGGGTGTTGAGGAGGAACCGGCCCCGCCGCAGCATCTTTCTTCTGTGTGACTACAAGCGGATCAGAAGACAACAATAAAAAGACAAAAAAAAAAAGAGAACTATTGCAATGTCTCACGTTGTAACTGCAGAGTATGTGAAAGCAACGTCGGCGTCCTGCGGGTGCGGCACATTGACAGACCTCCCTGGGTGAAGGGTCATGGTTGCCATGCACCCCTCCAGGTCCACCGTCCATGCAGGAGTATTCGCGAAGCCTTCCAGAAAGTGTCTGGACGTACTTGATCCAGAGATTTTAAGTTGAAGCGGTGGCCAGTCCACCCACGACGCAAGGGTGATAATGGGGTGGCTCCATGATGGGACCTTAGCACGAAGAGTTCCCTCATCATCTTCTTCCAAAATGCCCAGAGGGCTCACTCTTATGCCACACCCAGGCAGGCTATGGTACATCACCTCGAAGTTTTTTTCGCCCCCTTCTCCCTCCATCCTGTCGTATAGGGACGCAGGGATGGCAGATGCTTGGTTTTTCATGGTTTTCAATTTTTTTGCGACTTGTTTTATGAGCTCTCCTCCTGTTTCCCGTTGGGTTTCGTCTAGTTCTACTGAAGTGTGCAGGATTGGCTCATACACCATTTTGCCTTTTAAGCAGCTTACCATGAATACCTTCCTGACCCCGCCGCGTTTCCTTGCTTTTCTCGGTATGAAGACAGTAAGGTCTCTGTTGGGGTTGAGCACTGCGATGGCGTAATAGCTGAGATCGGAAATAATCTGTAAGAAAGCTTGCTCCACCCACCCGCCTTCGAGAACGTCAGTAGCGTACGCATGCAGCTGCCCTTCGCACACTGCAGGGTACCCCCTTGGGTTTTCTAACAATCTTGCGAGCGCTTTTCCCATTACCTCCTTCTCCCTCGCCGCCGTCCCGTACATAGCACATGACACCGCTCTGAAGGGCTGCCTGCTCCCCATCACCCTGTCCGACCCCTTCGTCTCTATCCTCTTCAAGAGCTCTTCTTCCTTCTCATCTTTGGGGGCTTCTTGCAGTCGATCCCGCCAAGCTTTCAATTGGGTTTCGACGGCCTTCATTTATTTCCCCCCCCTCCCCCGTACCCCTCCTTATAAGATTGTGTGTAGCAAGCACCCCTTCAGGAGGCGGAACCATTTTCATTGGGGAAAAAAAGAAATGAGAGAATTGAAGAGTGTATTTTTTTCTCTTTTTTTTCGGTTCTTTATTTCGTTTCGTGACAAGGGTGCCAGAAAAAGACTCACTGTGATGGGGGTAGGGGGGGTCATAAGGGGGTCGTTATTTGCCCTTTTTCAGGCTCTTCGCCAAGGGCATTTTGGGCCCTTAAAAAAACTGTAACCACCCCAAAAGTGCCCACAAATCACCCAAACCCCCGTTTCCCGATGGTTTCCGGCCCCAGAAGTGCCCAGAATCATGTTCTAATTTTGGGGCCCCCGTTTGGTACTTTCCCTATGTAATCCTAGGGGCCCCTATTTTATGTTCCAAACGGGGGCCCCAAAATTAGAACATGATTCTGGACACTTTTGGGGCCGGAAACCATCGGGAAACGGGGGTTTGGGTGATTTGTGGGCACTTTTGGGGTGGTTACAGTTTTTTTAAGGGCCCAAAATGCCCTTGGCGAAGAGCCTGAAAAAGGGCAAAAAGTGGCCCTTTTTAAGGACCATATGACCCCCCCCTAGGGCTATGCTGGCAGGAAACGTGGAAACGTTTCCGTTTCCATACTTTTCAGGAAACATAAGGAAATGTTTCCGTTTCCGTATCCGTTTCCATACTTTTCAAAAAATGCATGGAAACGCGTTTCCATGCCAGCATAGCCCTAGGGGGGGGGGGGGGGGGGGGGGGGAGAACAAACTAACGTGTCAGCAAACGACCCACCCACAAGGGAAAGAAAAAAAAATATATGAAAAGGAGGCCAGAGTTGGTGGTGCCCTCCCTGAAAAAAAAAAGGGGGTAAAGCCACAATAATACTAAGCAAGAGAGAGAAGAATTAAAAAAAAAAAATCGATAAAATTTCAGTGTGCATGTCTCACTCAAGCAAGAAGGTCGATCGCAGCTTGTAAGTTATTGTTCGTCTGTTGCAAGGCAAGCTCCGCCGCAGCAGGCTCGAAACCCATGGCGATTAGCTCTTTGGCAAAGTCGCTGTTTTGACCCTCATCCTCAGAAATGTTCATGCTGGCAGCGATGAAGGTTTCAACGTACCCCACACGAGACCGGATGATAGAAAGATCACGCTCTGGGAGGTGAGTGAAGACGTCGTCGCGTGTGGAGATCTGAAGGAGCTGCGCGGCAATGTCGGTTGTGGTGATATTTTTAAAAATATCTGCAGCTTGTTCATTGCCCGATTCGATATCGCGCATCAGGTACAGCTCTGTGACGGGTTCGCTCCAGCTCGCCTCTGGTTTTCGTTCACCCTGTGCTCTCATGGAAAAGACACCGGCGTTGTCGATCCTCCAACAGTCGCCGCTCTCATCTATGATTATGTTGTCTCCGTTCCGACCCCCGATGACATCCCAGTTTGCCAGCAAACAGTCCACCACAAAGTGTTCACCTAACCTTTCCCTTGCGTGTTGCACTGCTTCCTCGTCGTTCTTCTTTCTCGCGTCCAAGAGTGTCCTGCCTTCCAAGAAATCTTGTATTACAAAAACCTGTTTCCCGACTTCTTTCACACTGGTGTCGGGTACTTTGCACCCTAGGTTTTTGTATACTTGGTTCGCGTTCACCTCGCCCTCTGCGTGCTCACGGCTTTTTCTCATTTTCCAGACTTGTGTTTTGTTTTCGGTTTTGTCCTTTACCTTAATGTTCCCCCCGCTCCCGCCCAGGACTTCCACAACTTCGAGATTTTTCTGCTTTCTAATCAGTTTTATGGCCTCTTTAATAACTGCGATCTGTGCTTCCCTTGCAGGCGACGATGGGGAGGTGCTACCGTCTTTCTTCTTCGAAAACTTGTTTCCCATTTTGTTTTTTTTTTGTTTTTGTTTTTTTTGTTCGCTCTGTCTCCCCCCCCCCCCCCCCACCCCCGCTGGTTTTTATTGGTTTTTGTTGGGAAAAGAAATGAGGATCTTTAAAGAAAGAACTGAAAAGAAAGAGAAAAAAGAAAACGAATGGGGGGGGGTATTCATGACTGTAACGCGTTTTCCCATCACAATACCCTTTTTCTTACTTTTTACTTTTTTCTTTTCTTTTCTTTTCTTTCTTTTTCTTCCTCAGGAAAAAGAAAGCGAAATATACGTATCTCGAAAAATATAAACATAAAGAACAGTAAATGAAAAAGAAGAAAGAGCCGGGGGGGGGGGGGGGGTGAAGACTGAGCTCAAATGAACAAGATATGTCCCACTTTGAAAGGCAGCAACAATGTGGGTTGGGGAGAATATATAGGAAAAAAAAAACTAGACATTTAGCATGCGCCTTTGCACTCACCAGCATGTCCTGAAAAAAAAAAAAGGAAGAAAAAAAAGAAAAGCAAGAAGGTAATGCAGTAAAGAACGTACGTAGCACTTATTGGTTTCCCCTTTTGTTATAAATCTTTTCTCTGGAATGAGTTCATGGATTACTTCATAAAAAATAACTTCACCACGAGGGAGGGTGACTAAAAAATAAAAGAAAAATAACCCCCCAGCTCAAAAATAATATACGTTTTACATTCATGTTCCCCCCACCCACAACACACACAGAAAACAAGAAAAAGAACAAAATATGAATCACAGAAAACGACAACAAAAAAACCCCCTTTATAAATAAGGGAAATCTTTCATCGAGCCCTGTGGTGTTTGAGTCTATCATAAATAACAGCAGCGGAAGGCCGAAGGGTGGGATCTTCCGAGAGGAGGGTCGCGGTGATATTAGCGAGAGTGGGGTGCAAACCCTGTATTTCTTTATATTCTTTTTTGATTTTCCACACCTTGTCAAGAAGTTCAGTGTTAAGTGCATCTGTGGTCATTGAGGCGTCCTTGAGCTTTATTTTGAGCCCCATTGAACCAGCCTTGGGGAGCCTGCACACCAAACTGTACAGCATACAGCCGAAGGAAAACAGGTCTATAGCCTCTGTGTAAGACTTACCGCCATCGAATAGCTCCGGCGCTGCGAACTGCAGTGTCCCGACCTCAGAGTGCATGGACTCGTCGTTGGACCTCGCTAGCCCGAAGTCAGCAACTTTCATGATCCCATCCCTGCCCACAAGGATGTTCCGTGGCTTCAAGTCTCTGTGCACGATGCCCCTTTCGTGCAGGTGCGACAACGCATGTGCGATCTGACGTGTCCAGTTCTCAAGCAGACCCGGTTTGAATGGCCTCTTGAATCCCTTGGCGTACGTCTCTAGATCCCCATGTGCACAGAACTCCATCACCAGGCACACGTACCCCCCCATCGACCCCACTCTGTCCCCGAAACCTGGCTTCGCAGGCACTGCCGCCACCTCCGTCACGGACACCTCATCAGGGTCCTGTGTCGTGGGGAGTGTATGCGGCATTGACGACGACGATGTCATAGGCTCCGTAGCGCCCTCCGACAGGTACACTGACCCGTTGAAGATCCACCCGCTGCCGGAAGGGGCCCCCGAGGACGGCGTGGGTGTGGGTGTGGACTCCACCTTCTCCGCCTCCTCCACGTACAAGTTCAAATACTCCACAACGTTCGGGTGGTGCAGCACCATGAGGGACCGCACCTCGTTCATCGCCTTGTTGATGGACGTAATGTCTGCACAGAAAATCCGCTTAATGGCCACCTCGCGGCTGCCTGCGAGGGCATGATACACCTTCCCAAAGCTGCCGTGTCCTAAAAGCCTCGTGATGATGTATGCTGATGATCCTGTGCCGGTGTGGAGGGTGCGTGGTGCGTGGTGGTGGGGGATAGTGGCGGCCGTGTGGTGGTCAAACATGACAAGGAAGATGATGGAGTTGACCGCCTCAACGCCCATGGCGGCGAAGTGCACGATAAGGATGAGCTCCACGACAGGTGTGTTCCCCCCGTAGGAAATGAGGTGCGAGAAGACGTCTGCGAAGAAGAGAAGGACCCCTGTGCTGAACCACCGACCGCACCACGCAACCTTGCACATCGCTTTGAAGTGGTCCTCAAAGCGCACAGTGTGGCTTTCTTCGTAGCTCCTTATAATAGTGAAGTAGGTGTCCCTCCATGACCGGAACTCCTCTATCTGTCGGGACAGACCAACGGTCACGAAGAGCGGCATCAACAAAATATGGAGATACATCCACGATGAGACTGCCCACGAAGCAAGCGCGTGCGGGGTCAGGAAGACAGGCCACCACATCCCGGTACCGAAGTACATACGAAGTGCTTCATAAGCCACGGGTTTCGAGAGGAGGAGCCAGATGATGGTGACCCTAGGTGACAAGGGGAGACCGAGGACAAGGAACACAGTGCTGGAAGGGTGTTCTTCCATCCAACACCACAGGTTCTGCGGATTGGCTGATGTCTCTGGCTGCGCTGTGTCGTAGTACATCTCCTCCATTACAGGGCCGATCGTCCCACAGCCGTGCCGTGAGATCAGGCGGTCGGCCATCACCACCATCACCATTACTGTCATGCACATCCACATCCCCTTTGGCATCTGAATCCGAATATCATCCCCCTTTCGCACCACCTCTGCACATGGTATGAAGCCCTTCACAGCACTCGCTCTTATCGTCCGCCACCAAGTTCTCCAGTTATACAATTCTGCAACAGGGCAGCCTTCCATTGTTTTCTTTTTTTTTCCCGGAGGGGACGAGGGAGTCCCACTTGAAATATGATGTTAAGATAAACCGAAAACTTTTTGATGGGGGGGGGTGAAATAATCAAATCAGTACAACATGGGAAGGAACAGGAAGGGGAGAAAAATGGAGGGGATGGAAAAGGGGTACGGGAACATGCTGGTGCAAAGACGCGTGTTCAACTAAAAAGGGGTGAAGAAGAAGAATAAGAAGAAGGGTAAAAAAAAAAAGAAGAGGTAGTACGTGTGCCCAACTGACTCGCAACCGTATAAAAAATGGAGAAAAGTTCTATTTATTTTATTTTTTTTTTTGGACGTTGAGAAGAATTTCTTGGTGTGTGTGGAGGGGGTTCTTTCCTTTTCCTTTTCACAGTTCGTATTCCTATTCCTTCCCCTCTCCCCACTCCCAATAATAAAATCCTCTCTTATCCTGTTTACTAATATCATAAATAAACATTTAAAAGCATGAGGATTGCTCTTTAAACGAAGAAGGAAAGAAAAGGCGTAACGACAGGGGGATCAATTTCTTTTTTGTCTAGGTTGGTATTTGCAAAAATCGGACGAAGTGACGATATACGGCGCTCATGCTGGAACAAAAAAAATAGCTATTTATTGCCAACAAATAATGAGTCATTATTTAATTCGAGTTCTCGAATTTTTTGCACGAGGGCCCACAGGGCCCGAGTGCAAAAAAAACGGTAACGAGTGTTAAATAATGGCTCATTTGGCGGCAAGTAAGTCGTTTTATTTCACTCTTCGTCATTTGAGTCACTCACTCTTCACTGCTTTCACGGTTGTTTTTTTCACGCAGGTCAGCTTTTTGGGGATTTTCCTAAGGTAATCCAGGGTAGCTATTTCGCCGTGGCATTTTAAGGGGAAGTAAAGCACTTATTCCCACTTTTAAGGGCCGGAATGGCCTCAGATGGCCAAAAATAGTCAAAATACCCCCACCCAAAAAAATTTAATTTACATTTTTTTCCACGACAAGACCCATTTTTTTCACTCTGAAGCCATAATTTAACTGCAAAATCTCACTAATTAAATAATGGCCATTTCGCGTTAAATAATGAGTCCCCTAGTGAGTGAAGAAAATGACGAAGAGTGAAATAAAAAAAAAACAGAAAAAAATAAGGCTGATGACACTTTGAAAAACAAAAACAAAAACAAAAACAGGGGTATAAAAATCAAACAGAAATGAAAAATACTCGGAGAGGCGAGGCACTTTTTTCTCTCCTCTTTTTTTTCTTCTTTTTTTTTTCTTTTTTTTTTTTACCGTTCAAATATAGCCGAACCTTTCATATTCCCCCCTGTAGCCGAGATCGTAACTACTCACTAGCCAGTTAAAGCCATCCTGCTCTCTCTTTCTTTTTTCTTCTCTCGTCATCGTTTGGAGGAAAAAGACAAAAAAAAATACAAAGGACAAACTGGAAAAACAAGGGTACACGTCTCGCACTTCCCTAAAGTGTTCTACGAGGCTCTTGGCGGTATAGTGACTCGGCTTCCCCCCAGGAAGGCCAGGTAGGACATTTTAGAGAAATCGAGAAGTAATAGGAAGAAAGAAAAACAAATATGGACATCAAAAAAAAAAAAAAATCTAAAAAAAAAAAAAAAATGCCCCCTTTTTTTTTCCCCCTCTTCTTATTTTGTTTACAGTCAGGGGTGACAAAAAAAAATGACAATCAATAGAGATACTGCGGGGAAGGGTTGTGCCTTGGGGGCGTGGTTCCGTGCAGCCGGCCCTGTTCCATCAAAGAAGCGGCAGTGTGCTGCATCGGTGAGGGTGAAGGCTGGTGGATGACCGTATGTGGGGACATGAGGGTCTGCCTGGGTTGAGAGTAAGAACGGAGCGAAGATGCACGAACAGAGAGGTCAGGAGCTGAGGCGGCGGTTCGTGGAAAAGGTGTGGGCAGAGGAATGTGCGGCATATTTGCCAAGTCATTGTTCATTTGCTGTAGCTGAAGCTCTGCCCTTGCAATAGATGGCTGTGGGATGGACGACATTGGTGGCGGTCTTGTCCTCGCCAGCTCTTCCTCCCTTTGCATCTTGAGCCTTGCATTCTCCCTCTCCACACTAACCAATTGCTCTTTTAGCTTGGCCCTGTCTTCCATCACCACAGAGCTGCTGGATCTCTCTCTCTCGGCAGGCTTCACAGGCGACATCTGTTTCGATGGCCGCTCATCTTCTGCGATTATCTTCTGCTGCAACTCCAACACCTCATCTCTGCTCTGCTTTAGTTGTTCCTGCAATGACGCTATCTCCCGTTCCCTCTGCACTTCCTTCGCTTGCTCGTCCTTTAACAGCTTCTCGATTCCATCCAACGTCTGTGTCTTCCCTCTGATTTCTTCCTGCACTGACTTCACCCACTCCTGGCTCGACTTCCTCTCCGCCTCCATCCTGTCTCTGTCCGACTTCACCGTCTGCAAATATCTTTCTTGCTCCCCGAGAAGCTTGTCCGCCCGCTTCGCGTTCTCCTCCTCCTCTTTCAGCATTGTGGACTGTTCTAAAACCTTCAGCTCCAGTTCATCATTCTGCCGCTCGGCTTTCTTCTGTTTAGCATCAAACTCGTTAATCTTTGCTTCCAAGGACCTGGTAGTTTTATGTATTTCTTGTGGCATCACTCGGCATACCTTTGTATTCTATCGCAGTTCTGGTGAGCTTCTGCGACTTGTTGCAAGCCTGCTAGTTGTCTCCGGGAATCGGTCAGCTGTGATTTCGTGGATGGTGATGTATTGAAAGCCTTACCTGTATTTCGCGCTGCTTCAGTTCTGCTGAAAGGCGCACCATCTCTTTGTCGGACTTTGCTTCGATATGAGCCATCTTCCTCCGGTGGTGTTCCGCCTCCTGGATGGCCGCTGAGCGCTGCCTTGTAACCTCCTCCACGGTTTCCTGCGTGACATTTCGAAGTCCTTGCTGCATACCTTCATCGCCGCGTGTTCCGACCTTAGCCGCCGCAGCATATCAGCAGACTCATGTCGCTCAGACTCGTTAGTCTGTGCCAGGTCTGTTGCCCTTTTTAACTCTACCGAGTGCTGGCCCCTCTGCCTCTCCAGCTCTGATGTCTCGGATTCCAAGAGTCGCACTTTCTCATCTTGCATAATGCTCGTTCTTTCGATTTCTTTCTGATAGTCCCTGAATTGTCCCTTGATCTCTACCAGCTCCTGCTCCAGAGCAAGCGCCTCACTGGTCTTCGCATAAAGTTGCGCGTCTCTCTGGGAAAGTCGCTCACGCAGCACGTTTATGTCCTCCATTCTCTGCAGTGGTGGTGGTGGTGGTGGTGGTGGTGACATACATTCAAGGGCATGATGTTCGACGCGCCCTGCCCCACACCTCTGAGGTGTGACCATCTGCTGCAAGTATGGGACAGCCAGTGAAGGCCCTCGATAAAGTCTGCCCATATCCTTGCCCTATCTGCGGTTTCCCGCTCCTCGACTCTGTCCCGTTCAACGCCGCCCATGCTCTCCAAGTGAAGCCTCAGACGACGGCTGAGCGCCTTCTGGTTTTCCAGATCCATCGACAGATCCCCGGCCTGTGTGTGTGCGTGTTGCAGCCATTGTCATACCTCACAACGGATTGCTTCCAGCTCGCTACGAGTGACGCGCACCTCTAGCTCTGCATCCGCATTTGCTTTCTTCAATGCCGACATCTGCTCCTGCATAGCCTGGTGATGGCCGTTCAGCCGCATTACATCCTTGTCTGCAGCATCGCGTGCTATCGCTTCATTCTGCCATCGTGCCTCAAGCTCTAGGAGAGAGGCCTTCAAGCCTGCAATCTGCGTCTTCATATCCTCTGACCCAGCAGACAGGGCTCTGCTCCGCATCAGGGCATCCTCCTTCTGTTGGTCTGCACGCAGCCTTTTCTGCTCGCATTCGATTATCTTGTTCTGCAGCTCCCGCTTCTGGTTGGATAACTCCCTGTCATCACCCTCGTTGTGCATGATCAGTGCTTGCATCTCGTGTATCTTCTGCACATGTGCAGTCTCCAGGGTTACAATCCGCTCTTTTAATGCAGCGGACTCAGCAGCCCCTTTCCTTTTTTCAGCCGTAAGCTCCATCTTCAATGCCTCGACATCACGTCGCGACGTCTCAGCTTCCACCCTGCTCTCCCACGAGCCGCCTTCGCCAGACAACTGCACCAGCTTAGCTTCTAAAGTTGCGACCTGGTTTTCCAGTTCATGTATTCTCACTCCTTTTAGGAGCAACTCACTTTGGATGGTAGACGAAGCAGCCTGTGGACGGGGCGTCTGCGCGGCATGGGGCTTCTGAATACTGCCGTTGAGGTCACTCAGGCTGCTGCCCATACGCTGCACTTCCACAAGTTCAGCACTCCTCGAGGATGGGGTAAACATGACATGGGGGGCAACCTCTGGCTGTGTCTCAGGAGAGGGAGGGCTCAGCTCTCGTTGCACTTGATCAAGCTCACTTGCTATGTCCCTCAGCTCGGAATTAACGGGGCGCGGCGGGCTATGCACAGGTGCCTTGAATGGCGAAGGCGGCCGTGAAGGTATTTGCCTCTCGAATGTGCCCAATTGCGCATCGTGCACTTCACGTCGTGAGGCCTGCCTGTAGACATCTGGAGCATGTCTGTCCAGCGCCTCGACAGCAGGGACTGGGATGACAGGAAGGGCAGGGGTGTTGGTCAAGTTATCTCCCTTGTCTTCATAGCCGTAGTCGTATCCCGGTGGACTGAAGCGCGGAGGTGATTCGGATGTAGTGTGAGGAGCAAAGATGGAGTTCAAGTTCGTCCGGAACTTAGCTTCCACGGGGCCTGCTTTCTGCGTTGCTTGCAAGATGTTGATCATGGTGTCCATCTGGACCTGCTCTCGCGAGGTGAGGGGTCCTGATGACTTGGCAGCAGCCAAGACTACAAGGCGCGAGGATGTCATAGTCTTCAAGAGACCAAAGCACCTGCTCAGAACGTCGTCAGTGTCCCCTCTCACAGGGGAGGGAGGGGCACCCCTCGGGGAGAGGGGAACGCCATTGAACATCACCCTGTCCGATCCCGGATTGAAGGATTCCTTGTCCTTCCGCAGTTTTGTAAGAGCAGGAGAGAGGGCCTTCTGGGCAGCTTGGGTGTGGTCGGGGTGTATGTCAGAGAAGATAAGATGTGCGACTTTTGCAGTGGATGCAGCCGATGGCGGCATGCCCGCTGGAGTCTTAAGGATCAGGAAATGCATGCAGTAGGACAGCCTGTGCATGACGTTCTTGAAGGTTCCGGTCGCCATGAGCTTGGACAGCGTGCGCAGTACGTCGCCCACGGACGTGACGTAGATATACTTACCAGGCATGATGCCCTCGACGTCTCCCCACTCGAGGTCCGGGGGAACTTGTTGTTTGATGTTTTTCAAGAGATCAGTTGGCTGCGTGGGGTGCTTGATGAAACAGCAGAAGCCCATCCGCACGCTGAATGCATCGTTCCCGTTGCGCACCTCGTTTTGCATTTCCGCAAACAGCTTTTTAATTACACGCACCGCTACACCATCAGTGGTCCGCGGGATCTCGTGCTGCCCTTCCCCGTCCCACAGCATTGTCTCCCCGAACAGTACACCTAAAGGGAGCTGAGGCGGTCTGGGGCCCAGCCTCACGAAGCTTGTACATGACGAGCCCTGTAGTACGCCCAGCAGGTGGGGGTCGATCGAAGAGTATACCTGCACAGCGGGCGACACTGTAGTAAAGTACCTGTCAACTCTCAGCTGGCATTGCAGCGATTCTCCTAAATAATCGATCTTCGTGCGTGTGTCATGGCGGTCGGTGGTTGACTCCTGTGAGAGCTGGAAGAGGGGTTCTTCGTTCTCATCATCTAAGTCGTCGATGGACCACAGTACAGCAAAAGCCATGTACCCACCGCCCTCCTGAATGTTGGGTTAAATCAGAAATCAATCTTCTAAAAGAAAAAAAAAAATGTGGACCTAATCCTAGAAGACAATACAATCTAATTGAAGCAAGATGGGGTGGTGGGGGGTGTGAGGGGTGTGTGCGACGGTGTCGCTTGGTCGTAAAACAGGAGCAGCTGCTCGGTGGCCCGACGTTGGGCTTCACAGATGTCTATTTGGTCGGTGTCGGACACGTTGTGAGTGGGGATGCGGACGAAGGAGGGCAAGGCATCAGAGGTGGCCGTCATTCCAGGCTCAGAAGGCTCGGGAAGCGTCCATCCGACATTAGTGGTCTCGCCACGCCAGGAGCGCATCTTGTGCCCTCTGAGGTGCTCCTGCTCACGATTCACTCGGTGAAGCAGTACCCTTTCCCGGTAGGCAGCAGCGTCTAGCTCTGCTGCCCTGTTACGCAATATTTGCTCTTCCATGTCGAGCTCCGCTTGCTGCTGGCTCAGATGGAACGCTGCCCTGTCCACCTCTGCAGCCTTCGCAGCCTCTTGTTGCTTCTGCATCTCAATGCCCGCCTGCCGCTTTTCCATATATTTCATCTCATCAACAAATTTTCTCTGCATCGCCTCCTGCCGCTCTGCTTCGGCTCTTGCCGCTAAAGCGCTCTCATCGTGACACGGAATTGTCAATGTGTGCACAGAGTGGTACTGCACATCCCGTGCACCTTCTCCTCCGTACAAATAAAAAACAGTGTCGGCGAGAGGGGCATCATGCTTCACTCCCATAAAGTGCGACATTCTTGGACGGGGTGGTGTGCCTGCTGTGGGACCGCATTCGTACCATGTGTTGGTGGCGACCTCCCACACCCAGAGCGCAGGGGAGATCTTGTTGTCCCGCGAGACACCACCATAGAGGACAATGTAGCTGGAAGCTGCGACTAAGGTGTGTCTATAAAGCGGGATGTTGCCAGCGATGCTCATCCAGTAGAGGCTTTGCGTGTCATAAGCCCATAGGTCGCCGAGGATAGTGCCCTTGCGGCTGACGCCGCCATGTATGAGGAGTGTATCATGAAGGCCGCTGCATGAAGCGTGCATCTCTCTGTCTGGGGGGATGTTCTTCCCTCGTTGGGAGCACTCTGTGACGGTGCCGTTGACAGCGTTCACTTGTATGAAAGGAGGTTGAGGGGAGGACTTGGTGACGGTCTCCCGCCCGCCGTGGCAGAAGAGAAGCCCCCCAACGCTGCAGAGGGCGAACCCGGTCCGTGGTGTACAAAGAATCGCAAAGCTCTCCCACTGCATCCCTGACAGGTTTAATACGTAGAGAGTCATGTCGCTCTCCAGAACCAAGACGGCCAGCCGTGTGGGGGACAATCCTGCAGCCTTGCAATATCTTGCATTCACTGGTGGTGGCTTGCCCTTTATTCCTTCAGCCTTTTCCCATTCTTCCTTATACAAAAATATTTCGTTTACAACAGTCCTCCCTATAGCCGCACCACCCACTATTAACTTATCCCCACTTACACATGAGAAACTAGCTCTCCAGTTGCTCTGTCTCCTATCTTTACTCTCTTCTCGCCATGTTGGGGGTATGACAAGCCCAGTCATAAGAGGTGGCTTTTTGAAGGTGAAGGCTGGGGGGGATGAGAAATAAATGTGAACAGTATAATCTTTTTTTTTTTAAGCCACTGGGAAGAGAAAATAAAATATAAAAAGAATAAAGGGAAATAAAAACACATTAGTGCACATTGGAATGGTTGGGGATGGTAGCAAAAAGAGAGAAAAAAATGGGAGATATAAAAAAAAAAAGAAAACTCAAAGTACAGGACAAGCCCCCGCTAGAGGGCCGCCCTATGGGAGGGGGGGGTCTATCTGTTAATACTCCCCTTCTGGAGCATTGCTTTCATCCCGATCGTGGCTGTGAGCGTCTTGCGAAGTCGAGTGATGCGATCCCGCTTGTAGGCGGCCTTCAAATCCATCAGCTTGTCGTGCGTGGACTGGGTAGCAAAAATGGGCCTCCGGAGAAGCCTATATAGCCCCTGTATAGCTGCCATTCCTCCTATGGCATGAGGGACTTCACCCTTTTCTGCTCATCCGCTGGGAAGGGGCGTCGCTTCTTCCGTGCCCTGCACGCTGCGTGAGGAGATAAGGTGGGATCTCGCCGAAGGCAGTCCGCGGGTGAGAAAATGATAGAGGTTCTTTTTTTTCGTTTTTCTTTTGTCTCCCTCTCTCTCTTTTTTCGTTTTTTTTTTTAATTCTCTTTTCATCACCCTCCCATGGACGTACTCTAGCGTCAGAATAAAAAAAAGGAGGGGAGAGAAAGAGAAGGGGGGAATTAAAAGAAAAAGTGGCAGAAATGAAGGAAGAAAAAAAAATGGAATATAGTCGTAAACTTCACTTGACCCTGGAAAATAAAAATAAAGTAAAGAAGCTATTCAGAACAAAAAGAAGAATGGAAAATAAAAAAAACGGACAATTAAAAAAAAAAACATCATCATTTCCTTTTTTAAGTTACAGTAAATTACAACAACAAAAAAAAGAACCCAAAAATAAAAATAAAAATCCCTGCTTTTTTCCTTCTTCCCTGCGTATTCGATACGAGTGGCTACCTTGAAAAAAAAGAACTTTTTTAAATTCACAATGATGGGAGGGGAGGGCGAATTCAGACCGGTTGTTTTTCTTTTTTTTTTTTTTTTTTTTTTTTGCGCGTAAAAAAAAAAAATGTCGATGTCACACGCATGTCACATGAAAAAATAAAAAAAATAAAAAGAGGAAAGGGAAAAGGGGCCAGTGAAACAAAACAAAAACAAAAACAAAAACAAAAACAAAAACAAAAACAAAAACAAAAACAAAAGATTTAAAATAAAAATAAAAAAAAAACAATCTTTTCTATCTACATGGTTGCATCGTAGTTGGGGCCGCCACCGCCCTCTGGCACCGTCCAGTTGATGTTGTCGTTCTTAATATCACATGCTTTGCAGTGGAGGCAGTTTTGGGCAGAGATGCTGAGGTCTTTGGCTCCGTTTTTTTCCACGTACTCGTAAACTCCAGCAGGGCAGAACTTGGCAAGGGTGCCACCATACACTTCAAGGTCAATTTTAGCAGCGTTCTCCCACACCTTGGGCTTCAAATGCGCCGGCTGGTCACCTTCGTGGTTTGTCTGCGATCTGGAGTGGTTCGTGAGCAAATCGAAAGTGATCTTCCCATCGGGCTTCGGGTACTCGATCTCTTTGCACTGCTCAATAGGCAGATGGCACTCGTGGTCCTCATGCTTGTGCTTCAGGTTCACCGGCTCCAACCCCTTCGTCACCATCTCCGTCACACCCGTGTACATCACACCCGGCCAGAAGCTCTTTGCAAACACCTGGCGCACGTTCCTTACCCTGTTTTGTTTTGTCTTTCCTCCCGATTCTCTCGTTTATTCCATACTTGTGAAGCTCCTTGTACAGCCAGGACTCTTCGAATCTCGCCCTGTAGCTGCTCACCTCTTCACCGTACTCGCCCTCCTTCTCTTTGAAGACATCGTCATAGAGCGCCTCCGCCGCAAGCATGCCTGACTTCATGGCGGTGTGGGTGCCCTTGATCTTCGGCAGGTTCAAGAAACCCGCGGTGTCGCCCACCTAAGGTAAGGATGCATTGCATATTTTATTTTATCTCATACCAAAACACCACCTGGGAAGGTCAGCTTAGGGAGGGACAGCAGCCCCCCCTCGCTGAGGGTCCTCGCACCGTAGGACACGCATGTACCGCCCTCGAGGACGTTGCTAATCTCAGGGTGCGTCTTCCACTTCTGCATTTCCATGTAGGGTCTGATGTAGGAGTTTTGGTAGTCAAGCCCTGTCACGAAGCCCACGGACACCATGTTGTTGCCCATGTGGTACATCCACGAACCGCCATAAGTGTTGATGTGGCCCTCCGCCTTGGTGGTCGGCCACCCGACCGTGTGACGCACAAGCCCTTCACGGTGCTTTGCGGGGTCGACCTCCCACAGCTCCTTGATACCAATGCCGTAGGTCTGGTACTGGCTGTCCTTGCGGAGGTCGTACTTGTTGAAGAGCTGCTTGGTGACGGAGCCCCTGCAACCCTCGGCGAAGACGGTCTGCTTTGCCCTGAGGATCATGCCCGGCTGGTAGACGTCCTTCTTGGTGCCGCTCTTGGAGACACCCTTGTCGTCGGTGATGATGCCGACCACCCTGCCCTCCTCGTCGTAGAGGGGCTCTGCCGCCGCAAAGCCAGGGAACACATCAACACCGAGCTCACCTGCCTGCTCGCCGAGCCAGGCGCACAGCTCACCGAGGCTGATGAGGTAGTTGCCGTGGTTGTTGAGGCCACCGGGAATCAGCATGCTGGGGACGCTGTAGGACCCGCCTTTGGTCAAGAGCATGAACTCGTCGGCGTTCACCTGTGTGTGCAGGGGGGCGCCCTTCTCGGACCAGTCGGGGATCAGCTCGGTTAGGGAATGCGGCTCGATGCACGCACCAGACAGGATGTGCGCCCCGATCATGCTACCCTTTTCTATCAAACACACGTTCAGCTCTCTGTCACCGTCCTCAGCAGCAAGCTGCTTAAGTTTGATCGCAGTGCTCAGACCACTGGGACCACCACCCACCACCACCACATCGTACTCCATCTCGTCACGCTCCACGTCGCTGCACCACCTCGCGGCCTGTGCCCAGTTCCTCGAAAGGGGGGCCACACCCCTACGGAACATACTTCGCATCATGTTTTCTTTTTCCTTTTCTTCTTCCTGCTGTGGCGTTACGTGGTGCTCAAGAATAAAGATGAAGAGCGATCGTTATCGACGTAAGTCGGCTGCAGGGGCATTAATGGGAAAAGGGGAAAAGGGGAAAAGGGGAAAAGGGAATACCATGAACACTCACTGCCACCACTGCCATGCTGGCAAGCTGTGTGAACAAAAAAAGCAACCCACACAAACCAGCCTCGTCGATACCCCCACCCCCCGTACTGTATTAACTTGCAGAGCCGGTGACAGTAGTGACAGTAGCCATACTTCGGGAACCTCGTCCCTCGCGATGGTGCTGGACCATAGATACCCTCTCCAAGCCCTCCTGATGCGATGTGCGTATATGTGAGAGGTTGTCGGTGATGAGAAAGATAAGAGAAAGAAAATAAAAAGAAGAAAAGAAAGAAAGTTCTTGTTTCTGAGTGGAAAAGATGTCCTTGTATTTTCAAAACTTTTTTTTGCCATTTTTTCTTTTTAAGATTCAAAGCGAGAAGGAAAAGACAAGTAAGGAAGGGTGGGGGAACGAGCTGCGAAAAAATCAACTGACACAGAAAGACAAAGAAAAAAAGGACTTAACGGCTAAGAGTTTCTGGACAGCTTCTCTTTGTTTTTGTACCCCATCCCTGTGCGAAGGGGGAAAAGTATTCTTGCGGTTAAAAAAAAAAAATAGGGGGGTCATGGGAGGAAAAAAAGAGAGGAAATAGATCGCGGCTTTCAAGTAGGAAAGCTCTCTCTTCCCCCCCTTTTCGCGGTTTTAGCCCTGCCCCCCTTTTTTGTAATCATTGGGTAGTGGAATAATGTTTTGAAAACAAAGGGTGAGAGGAGAGGAGGATGGTAAAAAAAAAAAAAGAAGAAAAAAATCATTAAGCGGTTCCTGCACATAAAAAGAAATGAAAAGTCGAGCCAATAATATAATTCCTTTAGGTAATTCCTTAAGACTTTTACTATGGTCTCGTTTTCATTTGCGTGGTTTGCTTTCAGAAGGGGAAACAGAAGAGAGAGAAAAAGAAAGGGGAAAAAAAAAAAAAGAACTATAGCAAAAGAAGACAAAAAACCAAGTTTCAAAAAAGAAAAGGAAAAGCAACAATACCCCCCCCCCCCCCCCCTCACCTTTTTTCTTTTTGTTTCCCTTTTCTTTTTCTCTCTCTTTCGTTTTCTTTATTTCTCCTAGTAGTATAATACAACAAAATTGGGGAGGGGATCAGAAAAATAAAAAAGGTTTCTCTCTCTCTCTTTTTTTTTTTTTTTTTTTTTGGTGTAAATGAAAATTCTCTTTTTTTTGTGTAATGTTGTCATCAGACCTTTCGAGGTCTGGGCTTGCGTCTCACCCTCCTTGGGAGCTCGTAGGGTTCGAATTTCTCTTCTTCCTCACTCTCAAAGCTCTCTGAGGCCACTGGCCGGACAAGTTGCATCTGCATAAAATCAATATAGTGCTCCTCCTCCTCTATTATTATCCTTCCCACCGGCTTGTCCTCAGTTGCACACTCCAGCTCATTATCGACATTCTTACTCTTTTCCAAGGAGAGGTTCACCCACCTTCCAGCTTTGCTCTGAACTGACCAGTAATTAGAATGCCCAGGGTTAATCAAATTAGTGTAAACCGTCGCACCCAGAAACGTAGCCGTGACAGGAAGGCTTGCACCCAATACAACTGGTATTAGAAAGGCTGGCATTTTCTGTTCTTTTATTTTTTTTTTCTCCCTCCCTCTTTCAAGGACGCTTTTTTTTTTTTCTTTTTTTTTACTCTGAACGGGATGAGATTATAATATATCAAGAAGGTGGGCGAAGTGGAAGGGGGGATGGGGAAGGGGAAAAAAATAGCAAAAAAAAAAAAAAAGAGTCGGGCAGCATGAAATTTCACTATTTCGTTGTGGTGGGTGGGACAAAAGACGGCTTTCTTTTTTTTTTACCCTCCTCAATTTTACTTTAGTATCCCATTAGGGTTGGGGGTGGGGCCTTCCCCCCCCCCCCCCCCCCCCCCCAACTTAGCACATGACTTAGCAAAAAGTTCCAAAGCTGGCTTTTCAGAACATAAAATTGAAAGCTAATAAAAGAAAAATAAATCGGTACGAGTTCCCCCCTATGGAGGGCATGACTGTCAAGAGTCCATCAGGGTAGGACCTTGTGGCACACATTTTATGACCGAGGCAATGAGGGAAATAGGTGTGTGTGTGGGTGGAGTCGGCTGATTGTTATGTTCCTCAAATAAAAAAAAAAAAACCCCTCCCTCCTCCTGTGGCCCGTTGTGTGTAATAAAATGACCCTTCTTCTTCTCTTCCTTCATGCAAGCATTTCAGCAGTTCTATCCATTGGAACAATTGAAAAGCCCCTTTTTATTTTCTCTCTTCTTTCCTTTTTCTTTTTCTCTGCAGGAGAGGGTACAGGGAGAAACAAAAACTTTACTTAAAATGGGAAGGTGAGAGAAAGGGGGAAAAAAAAATGAAAGAACGGGTCGACTTATTAAATCTAATTACCCTCCGTCCCCCCCCCCCACTTTTCTTCGTCTGATGGTTTCTTCTGCTTTTTTCAAGTTCACGAGGTGCTATTGTTATTGAGGTAGGCGGACCTGCCTAAGTTCAGGCCGTGGGTGCCTTGCATGGGCACTGTTGGCTGTGTGTATGCTGGGATGTAGCTGCTCTGTGCTTGCCACTGCTGAGTGCCGGGCTGCTGCCACTGCTGCTGTTTCGGCTGTGACATCAACGACACTGTCTGGAAAGGAGTCGCAGCAGCATTATAGGCCGTCATGTTACCGAGGTACGGCTGCTGCCCTTGGTTGCCCGCGATGTTCTGGTACCCAAAATTCTGTATTTTTAATGAATTACAGATTCCCCCTCCCCCTCCCCTATCTACCTGCACATTGGGCTGCTGAGGGTACCCCTGCTGCAAAATCTTCATTCCCTGATGACCACCGGCAGGCGCTGCTTGGATCTGCGTGGGGAGTGTGCTCTGCCTACTGTCCACCTGAACCTGATGCACCGCAGCTGGCGCCTTAAACGTGTTGTTCCACATCATAGGCTGGTAGTGCTGCTGCTGTTGCTGCTGGAATACTTGCTGCTGCTGCTGAGGCTGCTGGGGCACGGGCCTCTGGTGCCTTCTCTTCCCGTTGCCGTTTGCAGTGCCAAAGTTGAAGTTCTGGGTGTCCACGTACATGGCGTTGACGTCCTGCAGGCCTTGTGTCAAGGGCATGGGCTGATGGTAGGGCACGGGCTGCGAGGACACAGGGGGCGCCTGGGGGATGTGCTCAGGGGTGTCAGGAGGCTCCAGCATATCTGCGGTTCGAATTTTGATATACAGGAACAAAGGACATACCAGCGAGGTCCGTCAGGTGTTGCTTCTCCATCTCGTGGTCTTCGATGGGCATCGGCGGCGGTGTGGGAGGGGGGAGAGGCGGAGGCTGCACCAGCTGCGTAGGCGGAAGTGAGTCGGGCGGAGGAGGTGCTGCTTCCTGCGGAGGTGGAACAGGAGGGGCCACTTCGGAGGGAGGGGCGGGAGGAGCGGGCTCTGCAGGAGTTTCGAAAACAGCAGAGAGGCCGATTGCGGAGGGAGCGGTTGATGCAGTTGTCTTGGCCCCCTTGCCGGACCCCTTTTTCCCCCTCTTCCCTCCTGCTCCGGGTGCATCAACAACACGCACCGCTACCTTCTTAACATCCTCAGGAGGAGGCAGAGGGACAAACGGCGTTTCCTCAGCAGCTTCCACAGGAACAGCAACCTCCTGTGGAAGTGCTTCAGGCGAGGGAGGTGGGGGAGGGTTGTGTGCTGCAGCAGCCTTTTCAGCCCAAGTTTGCTTCTTGCCATCTTGTTGCTGTTGTTGTTGCTGTGGCTGTTGTTGCTCAACCTGCTGCTTCGGCACCTGCTTTGGTCGGATGCTCTGCAGGAAGGTGTCCTCGACCTCTTTGGGCTTCTTCTTGTTGGATGCCTTCTTGCTCTTCTTGGTGTCATCATGTTCTTTGGACTGCCTGGTGAGAAGACGGGTTTCGTCGTCGTAGCGTGACTTCTCGCTCATCTGCATGGCTAGCTCTAAGTCCAGTTTGAAGCGCTCGTCTAGGTCCCCCTCACCGCCGTGGGGGGTGAAGCGCTTAAGCTTCAGTTTCTTTGGCCTGTCTCTCAGCTCTTCTTCGGTGAATTCTTTCTTCTTTTTCGGCTTCTTTTTTTTCTTGGGCTTTTCCTTTTCTTCTGCAGACAGCTCTGCCGCCGATTCAGAGGCCACAGAAGGGGGACTCTCTTCCTTTTCCTCCTCCACCTTTCCTACTTCGGCATCAATCTCCTTTACTTCCTCCTCGGGTTCTTTTTCTTCTTTCACCGGTACCTCGTTGTTCTTCAAAACCACTTCCTCGATGGGCAGTTCCTCCCCCGCAGCCTTCTTCTTCTTCTTCTTTTTTTTCTTCCCAGTTTTTTCCTGAACCGCTTCGGTATGCTGCACCTTTGGTGTGCATTTTTGTTTTGCCTCCTTCACAGCTTCCTTCACTGCAGGTAACTCCCAACCAAGTAGCGCAAAAATACAGGCTTGCAACATTGCAAGTAATCGTTGCAAGAAGCCTAACATCTTGTGCCCTTTTTTTTTCCCCTCTTTTTTTTTATTTGTTTCTTTTCTGACTGGGTTCTATTTGTATTTTTTGTTTTTAAACGTCGGGCATAGAGAGAAAAAGAAAAAAAAAAGGAAAGAAAAAGGTGGTGGAAAAATAAGAGAGTAGAAAATAAAATAAAAATAAAATAAAAGGGACCTCCCACATTATTGCATAACATAAAGAAAAGAAAAGACAAAAAAAATGGAAATAGGAAAAAAAAGAAAACGAAAAGAAGCAGTGTCTTTTTCTTTTTCCTAGAGGAAAAAAAAAGGGTCGGAAAACCACCATCAAAATAAGCCCCCCTTCACCTACTTGATCACTGTGGAAAGGGGGGGAAACAGAGACAAGTATCATTCCCTCCCCCCCCCCTTTTTTTGTTGAAAACCCTTCTTGTTCCCTTCATATATGACTATATGCTCTCTTACTTTCGTTGACCTGAATTCTCTTAGCAGCTACTACGCCCATTCCAGAACGAGAACAAAAGCAAAAAAGGATTCTTTATTTTATTTCTTTTAAAACGGATTTAGTTAAAATGCTGCAAAACAACAAAGAAAAATTCAGGGGGACAAAAAAAAAGAAAAAAAAAGAAAAACGGAGTGCAAGGGATGTCACTGTTCAAAAAATAAATTCACACTGTTTCATTAGCCGTGTTCTTTCGGGCTTCTCTCAGAATGTCAGGTGTGCGCCCCCCCCCCCCCCCCCCCCCCCCCGCTTCCCCCGCTTTGGAGTAGGTAGGGAAAGTACTATCATCCCACCTTTACCGTGTTTCTCTCCGAAGCCTACACGTAATAGGAGGACTGCTAACAAAGAAAACCCCTCTCCCAAAAAAGACCATCAAATTTGAGATCGGAAAAAAAAAAAAAAAAAAAAAAAAAAAAAAAGAAGAAACACACGAACCATAACAGATACTTTTATCTACTTTCTCTCTCTTTAAAAGTCAGTCCGTTGTGTCGAAGCCCAACGTTGTATATACAGACAGGCGATGGGAGGGGGAAGAAAAAGGAAGCAGGGGGGACAAAAAAATAAGGGGAATGTGATTATTAAGGGGGGGGGAGAAAAGACACTTTCTTTTCAGCCCTCTTTTTTTTTTTGGTTACTATTAGTGTTTTGTTATTTGATATGCAGCTCTTTACAATGACCTTCTCCTCCCGTTTCTTTGAGCACGCGGCTTGGCCCACCGGACCTGTCTCAGCACCGTCCATGCTACTTTGTAATCAATCTTCTTGGTGATCCTTGGGCCTTGCATCGATCTCCGGATGACACGTTCTGCACCAGTCGAGGGCTTTGCACCTGCGCTAGGATCTGTTATCATGAAGAGAAGCTTGCTGAGACACGAGACGTAGGTCGGGGACGAAGGGGAGAGGGATCGTATGTAAGACGGGATGCCGTTGTAGTGCCGGAGAAGTGACGGCACGCTGTGGGAGGTCCCGCTGTTAGCAAAGAGTCCGTAGTACGTGCCCTCGCCGAGGATGAGGAGGGCATTGTCGTCACCGTTCAAACACGCGTCGAGCAGTATCAAAGTAGCATGGTGGTCCACCCCACGGCACCCCAATGCCTTCAGCGGGCTTTCCTTCACCACAGCCGCCGTGGCCTTCGCCTTTGCTTTTGTCTTTGATGCAAACGCTTCCGTCGGCAACGCAGCATGTTTCGGCGGCGGAGCCACAGACACCGTCTGCGACTTCTCGGGCCACAGAGAAGGCGAAGCCACCCACTTCTTCGCACCCACCACATTGGGGTTGTTCACCTTCATTTCCTTCTCCTTGCTACTGCACTTCGTCTTCGCCGTGCTGGACATCGTCCCACTGAATACCGACTCCGGTACAGGCTTCGACGATAAGCTTGGTACCCCATTGTCAAACCGCGGCCAGTTCCTTGGCGACAACCCAAAGGCATGGACCACAGATGGCTGGTACTCATTCAATGACATCGGCCCATCGATGCTCAGCCGCCGGGTCGGGCGGTGGAACGACTTCTCTTTGAACTCACGTGGCTGCGCTGGCGGCGTGTGGCTCCGTGCCTTCCTTGGAGACTTCTGGACCTGATCCAAAATGGGGCCCATGTTGCTCTCGATGCTGGAATCTAGAGACTTATGCTTCTTGGGTTTAGGGTTCTGCCTCCAAAAGGCACTTGTAGTCTTCTGCCTTGGTGTCTGCCTTGGCGTCTTCCTTGGGGTTTGAAACCGAATCGATTTCTTTTGAGTGAGAGCAGAGAAGCTGCTGATGGGTATAAGAGTGTTCGGTGAGTGCGGGGACCTAGGAGTGAGTAGGGGCGAGTTGGGGGAGCGAGGTGACCTCGGGGATCTCATGACGGTATTTATACTTGTGAGTAGCAAGTCACTGGATGACAACTTCGTAAGGTCGCCGGAGGAGAGCTTCGTCAGCTCCCCTGAAGAAATCTGCCTGATGATGAGCTCTCCCGAAGACCTGGCGGTGTTTGCGAATGGGCTGCCATTTGAAGGCACAAGGGGTGATTTCGGCTCTTCCTTCCTTTCCTCTGCTCTGTTGATTACCTTTGTGCATTCGGCGAGCAACTCGGCAGAGGACTCGATGGAAAACTTCCGCTTGACTTCGCGAGGGGTGGACTCGGGGGTGGTCTGGATGATAGATGCGAGGAGGCCCCAGGAGGCACGTTTGAAAATGCTGGCCGACTCGCCTAAGGGGAGCGTGTCAACCCTCTGCATGTTGATGTCTTCGTACTCAGAGGTGCGACGCCGCATGAAGCGGCGCCCGTTGGCCGGAACCTGAAGAGAGTTGCGAGGCGTGTTGGCAGGGCTCATTTCAAAGTTGGCGATGCTCTCCACATGTGGAATGCCGAAGGTGGATGTTTCATAGATAGACATAGTATTCTCAAAAGAATCGAGGGAGCCGACAGAGCTGCTATCCTGGCTGTCTTTGTCCTGCCAACCCATGGGCAGGGTGTGCTGTCTTGCAATGTCGATTGTAGGCGATCTCATAAGCGGCGAGGACGGGATGAATGACTCGAGCTCGCAGATGGAGCTGAAGTGCTCTTCGATCTCGTCGTCGATGTAGCTGAGTGGCGGGATCTTCCCGTTGGATGCCGCCTTCACAGCAGCAACGACACCGCGCATGTTGTGCCTCCGCATGGACTCATTGAGGCCAGTCAGCTTTTGTAGGATGGGATCTGCGACGGGGTCGGAAATCAGGCAGGTGTCACGGGTCATACCCGAGGACTTGCTAGCAGCTATGGTAGAATGTATAGCAGCTTCGTCGTCCTTCGTGAAACCGTTGCCCTGCATGAGGAGCCTGTTGAGAGTGGTGTTTTTGTTGAGTCCTTTGATAATTGCTTCTAAGCCGACGTCGCGCTTCTCAGTCTCGGTTAAGATGCCGCAGCACCGCACGTCTAAGGTCAGCACGGTGCTGCTGTATGAGAGAAGCGCTCCGAGACCGAGGGAGGTGATGGGGTTGTACCGCAGGGAGAGCACCTTGATGTTGCACATCTTGGTGTTTAGGTTCTCCGCGATGGTGGGTATGCTACTCACACTTAGGGTGTTGTAAGTAAGGTCCAGCCATTCAATTTTAAGCCTCGAGAGATGCGATGTCAGGTTTGGTATGTCCTCGTCACCGATCCTGCAGAACGAGAGATCCAACTGCCGAAGACATCTCGCTTGCGCCATTTCCACAAGAGCATCTAGTCCGTTGTGGGTGAGTCCAAACCCTTGAAGGGAGACATTTATAACCTCATTGTTATTCCTTGTCCCCAATGCCTTTGCCAACTTCCCCACCTGGGTCTCATCCAGCACTTTGAACTCATCCACCCAATTCCTTTTCACTGCGATGCTGTCCCTCGCTTGCGGTATCAACAGCTTGTCAAGAGCAACATCTAGCTCCACTGGATCCATTAAGATCCCTTTCCACCCCCCCTCCCTCCCCTCCCTCCCTCCCAGCGCCTTTGTGATGTTTCTTTTGTCAAAGTCAGGGAATAACAGTATGGGGGCTCAACTTGAAAAAAAAAAAACTGAACACAAAGGTCTTTTTTTTCTTCACTCTCTTTCTTTTACCTTTCTTTTTTCCTGGTGATCACTTCCCCTCTTGTCATATTTGGGGGAGTTGGGAGGGGGGATGGAATGAACTAAACTAACTGGTTTTCTGGGGGGAGAGAGTCACACTATTTTTTCTTTCTTTCTAAAAAAAAGGAAGCAAAAAAATACAACAGGCAACAAAGCAAAAAGGAGAGATAAGGGGGGGGGGGGGGGGGGGGGGGGGGAGGCAAAGTACAATTCGACCCCCCCGACTATTGGGGTGAGTAAGTACTTTAAATAGAGAAGAATTTGGCCGAGTCCCAATAAGTTTTTGTATCCTGTTTCGCCTCTTTCAGCGCACCTTTGTCTTCATCTCCACTATCGTCGCCACGTGGGGAGTGCATGCCTAGCCGTGTGTCGAAGCTTAGACGCCTCCAGGTTTGGTTGCTTAGGTAGCGCTTCCGGCGGTACCGCTTCAGGAAGTTATCGAAAAAGACAATGAAAATCATGTAAGCTATGACGCCCCCGTACAGGTAGACAGGGTGGCCGGTGGTGAATTCAGCGTCGCGACCAGGAGGCCAGTGCGCAACGCTGAAGTAGGAGAAGGTTATCTGGAATACCCACGCCATGAGCAACAAAGTGAAGAACGATGAAAACTCAAAAGGGTTGTAATGCTCCGACCCAAGCTTCCGCCTGAACAACGCACACTGCACCTTCTTCTTTCCCACGTCGATCTCGTTGAACTCCAGCAGCTTCAACTGCAAATGCCTACTCAAGGCACCTACAGAATGCATAGAAAAGAACAGCACAGCCGACACCATGGTACTGTGCTGCGCGTACTGCAGCGCGTTCTGAAAACCCGGGTCTTCCAACACTTCTCTCGAAGGCGGCATCAGATCCCCTGGGTTCTTCCCGCTGGAGTACCACAGCGACCCGACGAACACTGCCAGCATCACTGACGAGGTTGGGACGTACCTCGCAACCCATAGCTTCACGAGGTGTTTGAAGACATTCCACAGCTCCTCTGCGTCGTTCTTGTTCGGGTGTATCTTCATCACCTTCTTGCACATCAGCGACTCAAACGGTTCGTACAACGCAAGCGACATGAAGGGCAGCAAGAAGTACAATTGCCAACATAGTTGCGTCAGACGGATAACAGGCGGGAACATCATCAACGAGCATACAAACGTGCAGAGACACCAACACGCACTCCACGACACCAGCACCTCCGCAATCTTCAGCATGCAGTGAAGCTGCAACCTCGCCTGCTTCACAAGACACAATATAAAGTACAATGGGTACTCTGTCGGAGTGAGTGACATGGCGCATGGCAAGCTGATAAGCGAGCCTAAGTTGAAGAGACTCTTCAAGGATGTCTGGAACGACTCATGCAGCTCGTCTAACGCCTTCTTGTTGTGTCCTGCACTGCCGATGGGGCACCCCGGGAGGCCGAAGACAGCACGCGATGATGTGAACGCATGGTTCTGATGCATGAGCTTTGTGTTGCAGGTGGGCATGGTAGCGATCCCAAAGTCCGCTTGCATGAAAGACGCTGTATTGGTGTGGTTGAGGCAGCTCCCGACACAGCACACCACCTCGCTGTTCTCCTGCAGGATGCCTATCATCTGCTTTATGGCGACCGGGTGCGAATCGCAAAACAAAGGCACCAGGAGCGGCACGTTGTCGGTGTGGATGATGTGGTTGCGGATCGCTTTGATGCCAGCTGGAAGGCGTGCCTTGATAGAGCTGAAGCCGAGCGTGGCACCATGTGCGTCGAGAGAGATACAGCAGTTCCAGTCGTTTGCAGTGGTCCAAAGGCCGAGCTTTTCGCCAAATGCCTTGGTCATCCGTTCGTTGCCATTGTTAAAATGGATGAATCGAATGCCTGCTTTCTGAAACTCAACAAGGAGGTTTTGCACCATGGGCTTAGGAGGCATCCTTGAACCCACCATGCCGAGGAAAATCTGTTTCTTCTGAAGGCGCTGATAGATCTGCTCTACCGCCAAGCCATCCAGCGACGTCTCTTCCTCTCCGAAGGAGTCCTCGTCACCGGAGGAACCGTTCCCAATGTCGAACTCGTCGCCGTTCTGATGCTTCTCTTTGTCACTCTCGAGAATGTGAATTGCTTCACCAGATTTGTCTGACATGATGAATTCTTGATAGTGTTGCGGTAAGGGTCTGTACGCGAAGGCAACGGTCACCAAATCTCTCTGCCGCCGCCACTCGTTCGAACAATAGTGAAGCTCCCTCTTGTCTCTCGGACCCAACGGCAGCACCTCCTCGCCATTCCAATAATCCGGCGTATACTCCAAGATGAACTGCGGGGCACCTATCGACAACAGTTGCCAATTCCCCTCAGGGTCGATCACCACAAGCGACGCCATCTGTTGCCTGCCGTCCAGGGTTGGGTCATAATTCGCTGTCTTTTCGTACATTTCTGCGCCTTTCGCTGTCTTCTTGTTCTTCTTGAAGGTCTCCATAGGTCGCAGTGTGTGGATCCGCTTCATCACTTTAAACCCTAGCGCATGGAGCAGCTGCACAGAAAACCCGATTTCTTTCCCCAAGAAGTACAGATATTTCCCCCACAGAATGGTGTCGTCGAAGTGCAGCTGTTCCCTCACATACGCAGCACTGTGCTTGTTCTTCCTTTTCTTATGGTTGTGCTTGCTCGGCTTGGTGGGTCGTTGTGGTGTAGGAACCTTTTCGACCTGTTCCTCAAGGTGCTGCATGCAGTGAAGGGCTGCTGTGAGGCCCAGAGGCTTCAACTGCGGAATGTGCTTTCTCCATTCGGGGTCAGCGAACTGCAACAGGTTCTCAGCCGAGTCATCGTTGTGCATTTCAAGAATCAAAAAGGCCATTTCCTGATACTCCTCTGCACCGTGCCCGTCGTCCCAGCCTTCGGCCTTCCGCTTCATCACGAGTACTTTTTCGGGAACGGGCACCACTTCTGACAGAATACCCGCCTTGTCCGTGCACGACAGCACTGTCATCGACCCCAGTACTTGACAGGCGTTACGCGAGTGTACCAAATCGTACCTTGCACCCCACCAGTCCTTCGGGCCTGTATCTAACACAGTGTTGGTAGCGATGGCCCACATGTGCTTCGCTATCATCCTCCTATTGATGGAAGGGTGGCTCAAGGTATCGATGACAAGCCCTGCATCTTCATGCCCAGGTGGCGGCTCCACGCCTGACAGATTTGAATTGTATTTCCCCAGCATCAGGTCCCCTTCGCCACGTGCAGCAAAGATGTCCCCTCCAGCCACATCCCGAGTATCTTCAGTTGCCTGTGACGTGTACGTGCTGCTGTACGAGCTGTCGGTGCTCATGCTCGTGTCTGTATTCTGGACTCCCCGTGCCTGTGCCCTGTCCAACGTGACTGACAAAGTCTTATCTTGCATTTCCATCATGGAACGCAGACAGGCGTTAGCGTAGCAGTCGATCATTCGCAGGACAACTGTGGTGCCTATCGGCAGGGCTGCTAGTACGATACATGCAGGGCCATGGACGTATGTGTAGTACCACGACAAGTGGCTTGTGTCTTCGATGCTGCTGCGCAAGACGTTGCACGCGACAACAATGATAACAAGCACTGCTGCGATGAAAGCAAGACAACGCTGTGAGAGGAACAGCAGGTTCTGACTGGATGTCGGGCGCGACATGCCCGATGTCTTATCTTCCAGCTCTCTGACAGATGGTATATCTTCCTCTTCCTCGCTGGCATATGCTGCATTCTCCACATGGGGCTCAATTGAGGAAGTGTGCGAGACGGCATCAGCTTCACTCTCTACTCTGAAGTGTCTGCTGCTCACTTGCTGGTCAGAAGGAGACCAGAAAGGAGACTGCTGGTCATCCCTTACAGATGTCGGCGTGCAGCTCCCCGGCGAGCAGTGGTCGGGCGACTTAATAGAAGAACCGGTGCGCGTGACCGCTGCCCCCGTGTCCTTTGGGCGGTTCGGCAGGAAGACACGCACCAAGCAATCCATGAGCACCTCGCGCTTCACATCAAACATCTCCATCTTACCGATGTCCATGGCACGATCTTTCACCACTGTCATTGCCTCAGGAACACTCCGCCACCTCCAAGCCTTGTGCAATACAGACACCTTCCTGATCTTAATGACCTCCGTCGACTCCATGTGGTACGGGACTGCTGCGACGTGGAGCACGCTAACGCTACCTTGCTCACTGGTGGTGGTGCAGTCTACTTCAGTAGCAACGCCGAGCTTCTGCCATTCGGCTTGTTTCCACCCGCCCTCGGGATTGCAGGAATTAGCGTGGAATGTGACGCTTTTCGAGTCATTGACACCACAGTACTGAAAGGCGACGGGATGGAAGGCTGCAGACGAGCACCACACTTCCACCTCGAAGTGGACATCTGTGGGTTGTGGATCAGAGGTGCCCACGAAGGGTCTGTCCAGCTTGAACGTGGTGCGGACAGCATTTCTCTGCGTTTCGTGTGCTGTCCATGGGCCACAATCATGCTCGCCAGGTAGCAGTATTTTGTTGGAGACATCACCTGCATTTCTGAGTACGGAAAGCATCCTGCAGGAATCCGCATCACGCAGTCCCGCAAGGTACTCCGAGTTCCCGGACACGAGGGACCTTCCTGTATCGATGAGACCTGTGAACTTCTGGTACACGTCTGCGACCCTGCGGAGGTACAGCGTGACGTCCATCGACGTGTGGAGGATGAGCACGGTGGCGACGACGGCTGCTTCTAAGATGAGCCACGGGGCGTCTGTACGGGTTTCGTGTGCAGACTGTGGTGTGGGGTCGTCGGTGTACTCCTCGATGTCGGAATAGGCAGAGAAAACGAGCGCTGCAATGCATAGAAAGCAGAGCAGGAAGTAAGGCTGCATGGTGATGTAGCCGAGGGCGCGGAAGACAGCTTTCTTGCGGCTGATAGCATGGCCGGCAGTTTTGTGGACCTTCACGGCAGTCTCGTTGATGGTGCTGTTCACGATGGTGGTGTCCATGCCTCTCAAGCTTCCGCCGCGAAGCGCCTCCTTTGCGAGGTACTGCTTGTCGCGGGTGCGGAACCGCTCGCAGGGCGATGCCACGCTGCTTAAAGGGAACGGGGGCTGCCGGCCGGCCCTTCTGTCCCCTGCCGACAGTGGCATGTCCACAGGGCTCACCAAGCTGGTGTTCTGCACTGCCGCAGGGGACGGCGGCGTCACTGTCCCTTTATCAGACATTTCTATCTCATATTCTGCCATCTTGCACCAGCCTTGCCACTTTCCTCAAAGGAAGCCAATTTATCGCTTTTCAATTATCCCCCTTTCCCTGCAGTTTCTTCTTGGTGTCAGAAAAAAAAACAATAAAATCATGAAGGGGTAGGAGGGAAAGGGAGAAGTGAAAAAAAAAAAAAGATTTTTTTTGAAATCTAAAAGAAGCTGATGTAGAACGTGCACATGGGGGGGGTTTTTTTTAAATTCTTCTTGATTTTCTTCAACCGACCGTTTGAAAATCTTTTTGTTGTGTTACTAGCTTCAAAAAAATGGGGGGGGAAGAGGAAAGGGGGTATCAAAAAAAGTAGTAAGTTAGAGAGGAGGGTTACTCTTTTGTTACCCATTCTCGCTGGGACCCTTAATCTCCTTCACCAAAATAACAAATGGGTGAAATGAAATATAATGATGAGAGGAGACAAAAAGTGCTCAAAACGAAAGGGGAACAAAGCGTCATCGTATCTCTAAAGTTGCAACAGCTCTTCAGAAATATTGGGGAGGGGGTGTGGAGGTTTTCTTTTTTTTCTCTCATTCAGACGAGCTGTCAGAGGATGAACCAGAGTCCGCTCCTTCGTCATCGGATTCAACAGAGATCTGTGATTTTGTTGGGTGTTTCTTTTTTTTTTTTTTTTTTTTTTTTTGTTAAATACCTCAGAACTTGACTCAGACGCATTATCACATGTGATCTTTGCAGTGTCGCCTTCAAAACCTTTACTCGTTTCGACCCCAGCTTTCATCTTTTCGGATTCTCTTTCATTGCAAAACAAGAATGTCACCATTTTCTTCCCAAAGACCTTCAACATAGTGTCGTTCCCCTCACCAGGACAGGTCAAGTGTTGCCAGCCCTTCAGTTCATCCATACGGGGGCCCGACCTGGCGTGCGTTTTGAACGCTCGGAACAAGCCGTTGCCCTTCTCCGTTTTGGGTTCTTTACATTTGCATCCGAGCAGATCGTGGGTCTCGCACAGGGTATCGGTCTTCAACAAGAAAAGCGCTCTCAAATCATTGTTCGTGAAGTGTTGCTTTGACTTGTCAGTCGCGTCCATCACGTTGGCGGAGAGACCTTGCTTGCTGACCTGCCGTTGGTACACCTTCTCTTCAATAGTACCCGTAGTAAGCAATCGGTAGATAAAAACCTTCTTCTTCTGCCCGTCTCTCCAAACCCTTCCCATCGCCTGCGCGTCGTTAGCAGGATTCCAATCCGGGTCGTACAAGATCAGCCTGTTCGCGCCGATCAGGTTCAATCCCACACCCCCAGCCTTGCTGGACAGAAGGAACACGACCTCCGGGCTCCCTGCTACGTTGAACTGATCCACAAGTTGTTGTCTCTTTTTGATCGGCGTGTTCCCGTCCAGCTGGAAGTACCCCACCTCCATCTTCTTGCACAGCGCAGCGATTACGTGCAACGTTTGCGTGTAGTTCGAGACGATCACAACCTTGTCGCGGTTCCTTTGCGGCATCGCCTTCAGTTCTTTGCACAGTCCTGCCACAAAGTCCATCTTCCCGCTGACATCAGGCATGCTACTATGCATTTTGTACCCCTTCGGAAAGACCGCCTTCACAGACTTCATCCCACCCGAGTTTTCAATAATCTCGTAAATAAGGTCAGGGTGGTTGCAGAGCTTCTTGAGGCTTGTGATCATCACAAGAGCCGGCGAGGTGCGTTTCCCGTCCTCGTTGTCGATCAGCTCTTCCTTGTTCTGCACGATTGCATTGTACAGCTTTACCTGGAAATCAGAGGGGCGGACAAAGACGGTCTGCTCCAGCTTCGACGGCAGGTATTTCTCGTTGATGGTCTGCTTCCGTTGAAGAATAAACTTGTTGGTCAGTGTCGCAAGGTAGTGCGCACGGGCGCCGCCTAGGATCTTCTCATTCTCAGGGCACATCGGCTCACGTCCCGCCATGATGGGCACCTCAAACACAGTTTTGAAAGTGTTGAGGTTCCCAACGATGCCGGGGTTGCAGAAGTTAACCATTGCGTGGAACTCGCCCAAATCGTTCTGCAGGGGTGTTCCCGAGAGGATGACCCTGCGCCGGGTTGGGATCATGTCGACGGCTTTCGTCGTCTTAATTTCCGCGTTCTTCAGACGGTGCCCCTCATCGCAGATCACAAGCCCGATCTGCGTCATCGACTTGAAGCGCTGTTCATACTTCCGCAACTGGTCGTATGAGATGACCAACACGTTCCTGTCACTGTCATGCTGGAAGGAGTTGATGATCCTCTCCCCCCGCACCGTCGACTGTGCAATGGCACATGGGTTCACAGTACCCTCACCTAACCATTTCACAAGTTCATTGCACCAGTTCTGCACCAAACTACTCGGTGCGACCACAACGGCCTTCCTGGCTAGCCTCTCCCCATGCCGCCCTTGGTTCAACGCAGTCCACAGCAAAGCAATGGCCTGAATGGACTTCCCGAGACCCATTTCATCGGCAAGGATGCACCCGAAGTGCCCCGACACCCGCTCGCCGGTAATGCAATCCCACAGGAACTTCACACCTATGATCTGATGAGGGCGGAGCATGTCGCCTATGATAGGGTCCACGACCACAGAGGTAAGCGGGCGGCGGAGAGAGTCGAACTTGTACTCAGCACGGTACAGAACGACCGCCTTCTCAGCCTCTGGGTCGAAGGTAGGCATTGTGGACTTTGCGGCTTCCGCTTTTTTCGGCATTGTGAAACCACCTTTTGATTTGTACATCCTGAATTTCATAGGACGGAAGGCACTCGAGATAGCGGCGGACCTGGACACCATTGACGTGCCGTACGTGATAGACGACCCTGTGTGCGAGAGATGGTTCACCTCACCGAGGGCGGCAATGCGTATCTGGCGCTCCTCTGCCTTCCTTCGCTGTTTTTCCATCATTCGTCGCCGTTGGTTCTTCCGCAGAAAAAATGCGCCGTTCAGGTATTCCTCCTCTGTCACGGCAGGGCCCAGTTTCACTGTCTTCCCTGCGATCTTAGTTTCCTCGTTCATCTTGAGCTTGCCAGTGTCGTGCACGGGGTAGCCGGGGTTGGGGCGGTTGCCGAACTGTTTGCCTGTTCGGTCAAACATTTGTACGCATTTTGCGTCGACGGACACGACGAGGATGCCTTTCTTCATGTGGCGGGAGCCTTGGTGGTTGAGCACCTTCCCTTCGAAGTAGAGACAGCCAAATTCAGAGACAGCGAGACGGGCAACCTTCTCACGCGGGTTGCCTTGCTCATCAACAGATTCCTCGGATGATGACGATGAAGCGGAAGAAGAGGAGCTCGAGGAATCGGACTCATCGCCCGACATCTCTTCGCCTGTCGCCTCTGCGATCATTGCTTTCGTCATTTTCACCCCCTTCTCGGTGCATTCCTTCTCCAGCTTCCGCAAGATTTCTTGTTTCGCCCAGTCCTTTTGCTTTTTATGCACTTCCTTCCGCAACTTTAACATTGCAGGCGGTAGCTCTGAGTCATGCACCTCCCTCTGCACCTCTGGCTCCTCTTGCTCCTCTCCCTCCGTCATGACCTTCTTCCGTTTTGCAGGTGGCTCGTATTTGTCCCCCATCTTCTCTTTCAGCTGCGCTTCAAGCACCTCCTCGGCAGTCCTACCTCGCGATGGTGGGTAAAAGGGCTTCTTCTGTTTCTCCGCAAGCTTCGTTGCCTTTCCCTCTGCTTCCTCTTTCGACACCTTCGCAGGGGGCTTAAAATTCTTCCTCACAACACCCGCCACATGGGGTTTGCCCCACGTCGCCTTGACACCAGGCATGTGGAGAACTTCCTGTGACTGGTAGAAAATGCGTCTCTACATAATAATAAAAAAGAAAACACCACTAAGAGGTCAGTTGCCTCACGCTCTCAGAAAGTATAAAGTCGTAGCGGGGATACATAATTGGGGAAGAAATGGTCAGCAGCCTTCAAGGCGGCAGTGGGGAGAAGCACGTATGGGATGATGGCACGGGGGCGGCGGGTGAATTTCAGCGAGAGTGCAGGGAAGATCCTATGAAAACGGGGGCCAAGCGAGAGTTGCTGGTAGGTAGTGAGGACCTTTGGGACGAAGAAGTACCACGGGAGTGGGAACGACAGTGTGAGCAACGCAATCACCCCATACTGGTACGCCATGTGCACGGTGTCGTTCACCTCACTCGTAATGTCGCCCAGCGTAGTGTACCTCTCAGGGGTGCTTTCGCCCAATGGGATCTCCCTCCCTCCCGGGAGCCTTGACATTGCTTTCTTCATCTTCCGCAACACATCCTTTCTTTTCTCTCGTTCGGTCTCGAGGAAATAGGCGTACTTCATTTCTTCCACTTTGTACTTCAACCATTCTCCTGTGTATGCGGCGAATCCGCCGGAAAGACTGCTTGCAAGGAAGCATGACAGCAACACAGTGCTGACTTGTCCTTTGATGCCCCAATGGTGGTAGTGCCGGGCAAGGGAGTAGATGAATGTGGTGGAGAAGTATGTTGCAAAGTCAAGGGAACCAGAGAACACGCGGAGGTTGTTACGGAGAGAGGTGACCTCGTCGTTGGTCATAGTGGACCGCCCACGGCCTGCTGCGATCAATGTCTTCAGTGATGTCCTGCGTGCTATGTAATCGAAAGATTTATTGTAAGCGTTGTTCGCGCGTTGTACGATGTCTGTGCGTGCTGTGACCCCCACAGCAGCCTCTAGCAAGTATGGGTTTGTAAATGCGTATGCAGACAATGTACCAGCTGCCCTTTCTGATGCCCATTCCCTAGATCGGTACATGTCGATAAGGCTGTAGGTGCTTTCTAAAACATCTTTGTGAATGTTCTCATTTCGTGCCATGTGGCACACAGTTGAGGTTGCCTCCCACACCGCCATCTGTCCTCTCTTATCGTCACCGAGGAGCTCAAGCATCCTCATAAACTTCTCCCGTACCACGTTTTCAAATCCCTCGTACAGATAACATTCCTTCATGAATCTACATGTGGCTACCTGTGTGTTCACGTCGCTGCTGTGTATCATGTTTACAAACGTTCTTTGCATGCCCTTCAAACGGATCGCCTCGAACACTCTGTCATCAAGCACCGCCAGGCGTAGTATTTCCATTTTTTCAGTTGTCACCTTTTTCGGATGCTGCTCTTCAATGATTTTCAGCAGCGACACCGCTCTGTCCCAGTTCCACCTATCGAGCTCTTTCTTTATGTTGATTGCCATTTTATGTCTTTTTTTTTCCCCCTTCCTTTTTATGTTTACAAATGGAGATTAAAAAAAATAGGGTTAGACAGATAGAAAAGTAACAACATTGAAGGGAAAAAAAAAGCTTGGGGGGGATGGAAAAAATCGATTTCATTTTTTTTTTTTTTTGTGTTCCCTTTTCTCTCTTTTGTTTTTTGCCAGCACATTTCTCGCAGATTTTTCAAAGAATTGTTGGCCGTGTGTGTGTTTTCTTTTTTTTTTGGTTTGTTTGTTTTCTTTTTTTCTTCTTCTTCTTTTTGGGGTCTAAAAAAAATAAAGAAAAGAACGGAGGGGAAGAAGAACTAAACAAAGCACAAGTTTAAACAGTAAAGAGGTGAAAGAGGGTCTGGAAAAGGAGAAGAAAAAAAGGGGGGGGGGTTTCGTTGTTTGAATTGAAAACCCCCTTGAAGAACCTCCCACCTCCACCTGAACGGTCTTCTGATACAAAACTTTTCATTTCTTTTTTTTTTTTTTTTTTTGAAATGTATACGAAGTGAAGAGAAAAAAAGAAAGAGAAACAAAAAAGAAAAAGAAATCACACACGGGACCATCTTCTCTGCACAAAAATGAGGAGAAAGAATCATTTTCCTTTTTTCTTCTTCTCCCTTTGTGAATAAGGCTGGAACCACACCCACACAAACCCATTATCCATTGCTTCAAAAGGGCAGTTTCAATTTCATATTCACTCTATATCCAGTGAAAGCAATGTTACAACTTTTCTTTAGAAGCCAGTTTTTTATTCCCTTTTTCTTTTTTTCTTTCGCACTGTTCTTAACACCCGCATGTTTTGTGCATGCGCTGCTGGAAATCTCAAACGAAATTCAGAAAAAAAAAAAAAATAGGAGCAGGTTTACATGCGTGTTTTTTTTTTTTTTTTTTTTTTTTTTTTTTTTTTTTTTTTTTTTTTTTGATTTCTGCTTTGACTAACCCTCTAAAAGAAAACTTGTCCATACATGTGCACACAGGGAGAAGGAAAAAGGAAAAGGAAAGGGAAAAGGAAAAGAAAAAAAAAAACTTATATGATATTAACAACCAGCTCTTTCACGATTGAAAGAAGTCAAGAGAAAGAAGAAGAAGGAAAAGAATGGAGAGAGAGAAAAAAGAGAGGCAACGAAGGAGCCTAAAAGACAAGAAGATAAGAAGAAAACAAAGAAGGGGAAAAAAAAAAGGAAAGAAAGAGGAAAGGCGGCAAATGGCCATGACGACAACCCCTCTATCTGTCGTTAATCCTGTTAATCCCATTAAAAGTGAAAAAT
Source organism: Diplonema japonicum (assembly GCA_964019335.1). Classification (NCBI taxonomy): domain Eukaryota; phylum Euglenozoa; class Diplonemea; order Diplonemida; family Diplonemidae; genus Diplonema; species Diplonema japonicum. The sequence goes on from OZ025650.1 coordinate 130,987, forward strand.
CATTTTTTCGTGTGTGTGTGTGTGTGTGTGTGTGTGTGTGTGGGGTGGGTGGGGGGGGGCGCACTTAAGAGCCTTTCTCCTCCCTCCCATTTTAAAATTCCAATCCTTAATATTGGCTGAGACAGTGTTCCTTGCCTCCCACCTGTGCATACCTTTCATTTCTCTTTTTTTTCTCTTCTTTTCTCCCTTCTTTCTTTATTCTTTCTTTTTTCTTCTTATGCTCACGGTTTTCTCATAATAAAATGAATGGGAAGAGGAAGTTTGCTTGTTGCGCCGTTAAGGTAAAAAAAGAAAAAAAAAAAACAATGAATAAATCTTTTCTGGAGGAGAGCGAGTGAATGGGGGGGGGCATACTTTTTTTTTTCTTCTCACTTTACATACGGAATCAAGTAAAGAGGGAATGGGAAAAAAACTCAAAGTACAGGACAAGCCCCCCGCTAGAGGGCCGCCCTATGGGAGGGGGGGGTCTATCTGTTAATACTCCCCTAAAAAAAAAACGCTTTTTTTAAAAAACCCTTATGCAGCCAGGTGGGGGCAGTTTTGGAGTTTCCTGTTTTTGTATTAACAATATTATAGTCGAGTCTAAAAACTAGATGGCAGCGTAATGAGCGAGAATTTTATTAGGTAAAATTCTGCTCGTGCGCACAAACAAATAAAGCGCCAAACTAGTTTTTCACTAAAACTGGCGGCCTCGGACTATTGGGTGCAATGTGCAGTGAGTATGGGTTTCATCGAGAAATTGAGCTGCAGCATGGATGTTCAGTCGATCTTTACCTGCCACCCTGCGTTTCACTAGATTATTAGATGTTCGGTCTACTTCATGCAGATTCTTCAAAAAGTATTTCATCCGCTTTTTTTTTCTCTCTTTTTTTTTTCTCTTTCTTTCTTCTTTTTATTTTTCCCTCAGAACACAGAAAGCAGTTGGCTGCAAATAGGGACGGTCATATGTGGGGGGGGGGGGGGGGGGGGGGGGATGGAAAACAAAGAAAAGAAATGCTACTGCTAAGATATCTATGGAAAAAAGGGGGAAAAAAAAAATCTTTTTTGAAAAAAGGATGAATCAATTCCGCCTGCTGCCGGGGCGGTGACCAGAACCCGGAGGTAGCTTGGGTTGGTTATTGTAGTTAGCAGACGAAGGCTGATGCCGGCGAGGGGTAGCAGCAGAAGGTGTGGCAAGCGCTGCAGTAGAAGGTCTTCGAGTAGGAGGGGCCGCGACTCGGAGGTGGAGGCTGCCTTTCCCTTTGGACAGTGGAACACCCTTCGGAGGCCCTTTACCCCTTACTGCCTCACGGAGCCTGAACTCCTTCATTCTCGCCAGCAGTGACCCCATTTCCATGTTGGACGCCTCGTCAGAAAGCCCATCTGGGCCAAGGCTCTCTCTTCTACCACTTTGCACTGGTGCCATCTTTGTCAGCCAAGGGTGCGCCAGTGCCTTCTCTGCTGTTGGCCTGTTCACCGATTTTGCAGATAACAACAATTTAATGAAGCTCTTGCAATCCTCGGAAACCCTTGCCCACGGCATGTCAGGGAACCTCACCCCCTCAACGATGCTCTCCGCGATGTTCGCGAGGTGCTCGTTCTCCGGCAGCGTCGTCCACGACCCATCCAGATGGAAGGGGTGCCTCTTGCCCCGCGTGATTAGCCCGTAGCAGATGACACCAGCTGCGAATATATCGATCTTCTGGTCATATGACGGCGGTGCTTTGCTGATGTCCTTCATCACCCCAAACTTAGCCGCCACTTCCTTCCACTTCCTACTCCATGCCGTTCCCGGCCGCCACCTCCATGCCAGCAGCAACTCCGGTGCCATGTACAGCAGCGTCCCCCCGCCCACCTCGCCGTCACCGATAAACTTGCTGAGTCCCATGTCACATATTTTCACTGTCGGAAGGAACGGCCCTACCGCAGGTACGTCCTCCAGCAATACGTTCGAAACCTTCAAGTCGTGGTGCACGATGCCCTTCTCGTGCAAGTACTGCAGGCATGACAATATGCTGCGCATGATGTGTGCAGCAGCCCGCTCTCCGATGTGAAGGTGTCGTGCAGACGGTGATTTTAAAATGTTCTCAAGGTCACCTCCTGGGCAGTGCATCATGATGCACACCATGTAGTTCTCCGAGTCGGGTCCGTAGACTTCGTCCTCTCCCCAGTTGGAGTGGCCGTGCGCGCCGAACACGTGTCGTCCTGCTCGCCAGTCGACCAACTTGCAGAGGTTAGGGTGGTCAAGACCGCCCCACAGTTCCGTTACATGGGGACGTACAGGGCGGCAAGACCTAACCTTGATGAAGGCACCACGGTTCAGAGGAGCGTCGAAGTATTTGACCCCGTCGACTGTCCCGTTGTGGCTACCACACGGTACGTCTAGCACGACGCCTAGCCAACCCTCCTCCCCATACGGGCAGCAGCCAGTGTACACAACAAACCCCGACAGGAACTTCGATTGCAGGTACCGCGAAGCGCCAGATTTGCGTGAGCTGCTAGACGAAATTTCCTGCAAATCAGCCCAAGCAGCTATGGTACCTTGCACCTTAGACCCTACTGTGATAGGCTCCTTGCGAGACCCAATGACCTCCCGCACCTCATCCTTAGTATCATGAGTCACCGGCAGCACCTTCGCCGCGTACTTCTTCCCTGTTGCCTTGTGTACCACTTCGTACACCTCACCAAATCCTCCCTCCCCCAGCTTCTTACCTGTCTCGTACACGTCGTCGAAGTCGAGATGCGGGTTGGAGAGGAGGCTGGGCTCGAGAGTGATCTCACGCTCAGAAACATTGTAGGTAGAGCAGTCTTTGCGTATCCACGGCCTGACATTACCCGCCAGGACGTTGGGGGTAAGGGTGCTGTCCTCGTCCCACAGGATGTCCACTGTGCCGTTGGCGTGGGACTTGGCAATGGATCCTGTGTGCCAGTCTCCCTCCCAGAGGGCTGTCACGGAGGCCCCTATTTTCCACCACCCATCCATCCTCACTTCACGGGTAGGGAGGTTGTGCCCCACGCCACAGCGTTCTGCTGCAGGTGCTAAGTGGTCGGCGATCCTGCGCCAGTCATCGTGAGGGAGGGAGCTGCCTACACCAGTCTCGTCTTCGAGTGTCTTGTCCACGTGCTTGAACACCAGCGACCTGACAACGGTGACATTGATCGTGCCCGACTGAGATTTCACCCACCTGACGAGTCTGTCGGTTGACGAAGCGAACCACCGCACTTCCGAAGAGCCACAGTAGTATGCGACAACTTCGTGCTTCCTGCACAGCAGATTCTCGGCAGACACTGCAGCTACTTTACCGTCAAAATTTATGATGGGCGCCTGCCCCTCATGGCCCACTACCTTGCCCCTCATCCCGTTTAGATGTGACGTCTTTGGCTTCCGCACTCCAAACACGATGACTTCCCGCCCCACGGATGGCACATCACAGACGGCAGCCGTGTATGAGCGCTTCCCCGACCCCCTCATAGTCACACTCGGTGGTGCTGCCTTTTCATACGCTTTCCCAGACACCCGCTCACTGGAGTTGCATTTTTCTTTCTCCTCTTTCTCCATTGCAGCTTTCCCATCGCAGTTGCCCATGACCCACTCCTGTGTTGATAATTCAAATAGCAGTTGGTTGATAAAAACTAGAGCAATGAACCTGGCCTATGGAAATAGGATTAGATTTCCTCTTCACTACACAGGTCCGAAGGGACGTCAAGCACCTGCTGGATGTCGACTGAGGGAAGACGACGTACCATGCTGCCTCGAGGCGAACTCTGATATCTCCTCATGGAAACTCGACTACTCTTTTTCGCAGGAGAGACACTTCCAGATTCAGTGCAAATGGAGACCTCGTCTTCGATGAAAGATGAACGGCTGCGAGAGACGAAGGAAGATGCCTGCGAAACTGGTGCAGTTCTGGACTTCATGGAGGACATAGACGCAGCAGACGCTGCAGAAGGAGACTCCGTGTCTGCAATTGAGACTCGCTTACGGGGTGACGGCACGGTCAGAGAGTCCGCAGTTGCTAAATGCATCGCCATAGGGGTTTCAAGAGGCGTCTCAGGGGGTGCAGGAACAGGCACTGCTGGTGACATTACCTCAGGGGTGACGTCGGTTTCGCTCACGATGGGTGGCGGCTTTGCACCGATGCCATACATCTTCGAGTACTCCGTCATGCTCGCGATGTTCAGCGGTGTGTACTTTATAGTATTCCCCGTAGCCATTGTTGCATAGTCAAGCGGCGTGGCACCACTAGCATTCAACACGTGAGGGCTGGCCCCTGCCGAAATAAGGTACTCAGATGTCTCGGGGCACTGGTGCAAGCACGCATAGTGCAGCGCTGTGTTCAGTTTCCTGTCAACAGCATCAATGTTACACCCCCGCAGCAAAAGCTGCTCAGAAATAGACTTCAGATTGCTCCCCGCTGCTAGGTGCAGAGTTGTCACACCGTGTTTCGATTTTGCACAAACATTCAGCTTCGGCGACTTCAGCAATTCCCAACACGCCATTTCAAGGCCGTTGGCGCACGCATAGTGCAATGCCGTGAAGCCGTCCCTGTCGACAGGGTTCACATTGCACTGGTGTGTGAGCAACTGGACGGCTATGTCCGACATGCAATTGCAACAGGTGTAGATTAGTGGTTCGTATCCACAGTGATTCTTTGGATCTAGACATGCACCAGCATGGATAAGGGCTGCAGCGCAAGCAGGCATCCCGCTACTGCACGCAAGGTGTAGGGGCGTGTTATTCATGCTGTCTTTTGCATCAAGAACAGCCTTCTTAGAAGCCAACAGCTGCACTATGTCATGCAAGCCTTCGGACACTGCTTGATGCAGGGGTGTTATGCCGCTGTGATTCTTATGATTTATATATTTTTGCGCTCTTGTGATCAACATCTTGGCCACCCCTTGCTGTTTCCCACGACAAGCATAATGCAGTGCTATGTTGCCATGACTGTCCTCGATGCCGGGCTCCGCGTTGTTATTCAACAGCAACCGTGTGATCGACAGGCTGGTGCAGCTAGCGATGTGTAAGGGCGTGAGGCCCTCTGCTGAGATAGGGTCGATGGCCACACCTTTTAAGAGAAGGCAGGTGACCGTCTCTGGCATTTCATTGATGCAGGCGTAGTGCAACGGAGTTGCCTCTACGGAGTAGCCGAGGTCTGCTGACGTGTGCTCGATGAGGAGGACAGCAACATCTTCCTCGCCCTTCTTGCATGCTGTGAGCAGTCGTATCGTGTCGTCTGCTTCGTTGTAGTGGTTGTTCAGAGCGCCTTGCTTTGCAAGCATGTTCAGAACGGCTGTCATGCTGTTCTTCATGGCGTACCGCAGGGCGGTGTTCCCGTACCTGTCCGTACCGTTGATCGAGCACCCGCTGCTTATAAGCGTGGTTGCAGACGCGGTGTCACCCAAGACACACGCCAAGTGGAGGGGGGTACGCTCGTTTGCATCTGCTGCATTTATATTGGCATTCGAGTTAAGTAGCTCTTCGACGACAGCGTGCTGCCGTGCCCGCACAGCGTGATGCAGGATGCTCCGTCCTTTCTCGTCCTTCCAGTTCGCATTCGCGTCATGCTCGCTGATGAGCCTTGGAAGCATCATCACAGCACCAGCTGTAGCCGCTACACGCAGCCATTTATCAACAAGATCCTGCGTGAAATAAGCTTTGCCCTCCTTTGCTAGCATCCTGAAATGCGCCTCCCTTCCCTTTGACACTGCTATCGTGGCTTCTTTTATTTTGGCATCTGTCCACCCTGTCTTGCTGGGCGATGAGACACAATAATTGAAAGCTTGTAAATCATCAGCCTGCTTCGCGTCTTCCAACATGCTGTCGGGCATCGAAGGACCGAGGATGACCGGCGTGCCGGGCTTTTCTTTCGGAGACAGCATTGCTACCATTTTCACACCTTCTTGTTCTTGTTCTCGCTTCTCTTTGAGTTCTTTTTCTTCGTTCAACTCAGCTTCTGTTTTGCTCTGCTCTGTCGGTGGGCCATCGAAGACCATGCGCTTTTGCAGTGCAGCGGTTGAGGCTTTTAAAGCTGCAAGCTGCACGTGCCGCTTCTTCCGTGAGGTTGGGACCACTACTGTGGAAGGTGAGGAGTCAGTCGTGAGGTCCTCCGACACAAGGAAGTCCCCTTCCGCGTTGTCAATATCTTTTAGCTTCTTGCGAACTCGCTTAGGCTTCGGTCTTGTTTCTTTACCCTTGAGCTCTTCCCCTTCACTGGGTTTTACTGCGATGCTTTTGGGCAGATCCATGCCAGTGATGGCTTCAGAGTGAGTAGAGACAAGACTGTCCTCAGGAGGGGTCACCACAATTGACTCAGTATTCGAGCTTAGTAACTCTGATGAGAGCCCTTGTTGCACAGTCAATTCCAATGTTTCACCAGAGTCATGAGGTTCTTGTGTCAACCTTGCAAGCAACCCTGCGGTTCTTGCCTTTGCAAGCCGTTGGACTTTCTTTTCGTGCTTCACTTGGGAAGCCCAAAATGCTGCCTTTTGATGCGCTTCCGGAAGCTTCTCTTTCTCTTCGAACAATGCGTAAATTTTCACGAGTTCGCTCCAAGTCAGGGAGTACAGCTTAGCCGCTACTAAAGGGGTCGAGGCATATTCCTTTAGAGGGCTGCTCTCCGTTCCAAAGGTCCGTGCCTTCTCTGCGTACTGCTGTGGCAGGTCTTCTGCCTCTTTGTTGTGGTAGTATATTGAAGCCAATGTACATCTTGTCACAAATGCCAGAAGTTTCTTTTCTATCTCTTTCTCAAGGGTGACATCTACCCTTCCACCGCTTTCAAACTTTTTTGCCTTCAATGTCAGTTCCATCTCCAACAGATGGAGCAGCCGCTTGTCTTTCTCTGGCACCCCGCTGGGCTCCAATAGTATTTTCTTCTTTTCCGCCTTCTCATCTTTATTCATTCCTGTTCTTTTTTTCGGGGGGGGGGCTGTTTTGGAAGTATTTTCCTTTCTTCCCCTCGTTTCGCACTACTTACTTCATTAAACCGATGGCCACGACAACGGGCTGCGACATCCTGAATACAGATTTTGACACATCGAAGTGAAAAGCAATAAAGAATTTATATCAGGGGGGGGGGGGGGGGAAATAGACAAAAAAAAGGGGATACAACATAATATCAATATTCTTATTATAAGAAACATGGGGATGGGAAGGGGAAGTACAGAGGGGAAAAAGGGGATAAATTTCAGTGCTCACCGTTCATTTCACTAGTGTCACGAGGAGATGGACGGCATCTGCGCAAATGAAAAAGAAGAAGAAATAAACAGGTATAAAATCTACGGGTGTGGTTGCACGGGAAATGCTATGGAGAAAAGAAAAAAAAAGGAATTTAATAAAAAAACCTTACATGAACCCTACATGATCTCGAAGGAGCGCATGCAGTTAATCATCCTCATGGTGTTTTCGATGGGACTGGTGACGGAAGCTACGGACAGGGGCCGGGTTGGGCTGATGCAGTGGTGATGGAAGGACCGGGGCTCATGGGGAGTGTCTGTTTTTATCGACCCGAAAGCAGACCACCGCGAGGCAAGAGAGATGGAAGTCTCGTCGTTCGACGACAGGTTTGATAAGGGCGCTCGTTTCTGAGACCTGTTCCCACCCTTCAGAGCAGCGTAAAGAGCATCGCCGAGTGTTGGAGAACGGCGCATGAGGTCATCCTTCGACAAGGCGTGGAGGAGTCTGCCTGAAAGCCCCTTGAAAGAGTCCGCTATGCCTGAAAACACGCCGTTGTCCCACCGCTTTAACCACATAAGGACCTCAGCTGGTGATGCGCTCTCCGAGATAATGTTATTCACTTCTTCTTCTGGCAGAGACAGGAACTCCCTGTAGCTGCATTCCGACACAGGGGACACCATTGACGATGGCATCGAGTCCATCTTCCCTAACGAATTTCTCCCGGGAACCGCAGTACTCCGAGACACGATTGCCATCGGTCTTGACACTGGCTCCTCTGTCCTGCTCAGTGTGAAGAAATTGTCAGTCTCCGTCTGCATGTCTCGCCCTTGGCTTGTTTGCACTACGCTCTGCTGCTGCCTCTCTTCAAAATATGTCCCTCCGCTCGTGAAGCTCTTTCGCATACTCGCTGCCCCGCTCTCCTGTGTGCTCCCTGACCCTACCGACGCTACATGCCCAGCCTTGATACCCCCCCTTTTCGATATCTCCCCTTTAATCAAAAACGAGTTCGCAGGTGCTGCTAACCCTAACACAGGGTCGCTGTTCTTATCCAGGGTCTCCACGCACGGAAACCCCTGTGGCTGCTCCAACTGGCCTAAACCTACACCGCTAACCTCTAACGTATTGCTGCTCATTTTGCTAGACTTTCTTTCGCATGGCATGCTGGTATGCTCCTCGTTGTCATGTTCGGAATGTTCACGGGTGACGGTGACGGTACTCTGCTGCTGTGGCACATGCGTGTGGGACTCTTTCGTGTTTAGTTCCGTCGATGGTCTTGAATGTTGAGACGCAGACAATTGAGGAACACTCTGTCGCAATGCATCGTGCCGCAATTGGATTCCGCTATGTGAACCCTGCCTCATCATTTCGTCAAGAAGCTGAGCGGAAGGCGTGTCTTGCAGTTGTTGGCTTGGTTGGTCTCGTGGTACGTGTTGTGATTGCACTGAGTTTTGTATGTGCTGCGATGCTGGAGATTCCGACTGCTGTGAGTGCACCACTGACCGCTGCGAACCTGCGTGGGACGACGTTGGTGGAGGAGCGATGGGCTGATGGGCTGCTGAAGAGGGACTTGCTTGCGGTTGGGAAACCCGTTCCTCCAATTGTTGAGATGTTTGCAGAGAACCCTGCAGCGAGGCTTGTTGCCCCATTTGAGCCGGCAGTTGTGGCTGTGATGAAGGCTGTGAAGTCTGGTGTCCAGACTGCAACAATGATTGCTGTGAGCATGCGGGCGAAGACACTGAGGGAGCGCTGGGCGTATGTGCCGAAAATCTTGCTAGCGAATGGGGAGGCTGCAACAAAGATTGCTGCGATGCTTCTATTGAACCATGCATCGTGGAAGGCGCACTCTGCGAGGGTTGTTGCACCAGTTGCAACGGCACTTGCGGCGGTTGCGATGCCGATGGTGTGGACTGGAGCGAGTGCTGTGCCTGTACCGATGGATGCGAGCTTGCGTGTGATATCAGTGTAGTAGGCTGGCGTGCAACTGAAGATGCTTGCATGGATCCAGCTTGCTGGCTAACCGGCTGGTGAGAGCTCTGCGAAGAATGCACGGATTGTGGCTGCGATACTTGCTGCGAGCCTTGCAGCGGCTGTGAGTGCTGAGTTGTCGGTAAAGGGACAGACTGCGGTTGCGATGACTGTTGTTGAGATGACTGTTGTGAGAACACAACGCACCGCGATGCGTCCTTCGGATCAGGCATGCTTGCTTGTGAAGCATGGAGTGGCGGTGTTTGCTGAACAAGTGATGCCGGATAAGATGTGTGCGATTGTTGTGACATCGATGGAACAGTGTTGTATTGAGGCATTTGTTCTGATTGCACTGCTGTGTGCTGTGATGCTTGTAGTGTTACAGGTGCAGACTGCTGCGACTGCACCATCGATCGTTGTGAGTCTGCATGGGACGAAACTAGCGAGGGAGCTATGGGCTGGTGTGCAGCAGAAGAAGGATTTGCTTGTAATTGAGAAACCTGTGGTGTCTCCACATGTAATTGCTGCGATGCCCGTATTGAACTATGCATTTCGGAGGGTAGTTGCGACAGCACCTGCGGCTGGGAATCCTGTGATGACTGCACATATAATTCTTGTTGCGTTGGCTGCGAGGCTTGAGCATGCACCAGCTGCTGCGAAATTTGCTGTTGTGATGCTTGTGACGGCCACTGGGATGAGTCTTGCACCGGCTGCGATTTGTACGAATTTTGTAACTCTTGCGATGCCTGCAATGACAGAGATGCGTGTACCGACTGTGCTTCCTGTTGCATCAACTGTGACAGCGATTCATGCGACGCCACTTGAGAAGCCTGCATCTGAGAAGCCTCAGAAGTTTGCGATTCACACTGCGTTAGCAGCTGCAGCTGCTGGGACATTTGCTGGTGAGGTTGTGAATGCAGCACCGGTGACGAATTGTGCGTGGGTACCTGTGCCCGCGATGATTGCAATGATTGCATTGGATGAGATGCGTGTGAAGATGGCAGTGACATCTGAGGCTGCACTAGCTGACCAGAGTCTTGTGACGTCTGTTCTGATGGCTGCTTTGACAACTGAGACTGTGGTGCCTGCATCGCCTGCGATGCTTGCAGCGTGTGCCACGTGAGCGTTTCTTGCCCTGACACATGTGATGGCACCGATTGGTCTGATGTGCCCATATGCTGTGATACTTGCTGCACCACTCCTTCAGACTGAGTTCTGGAAGCCTGCTGTGGCACTTGCTGGGATGCTACGGCATGTTGTGAGCTTTGCGGTGCTTGTACAGACAGTTCTTGCTGTACAGACTGGTGCGCAGGAACTGAAGTCTCTTGCTGCACTTGCCGCCCACTTCCAGAGACTGTTGCCTGCTCGAACATGCTAGGTGGCATTGAGCTCTGCACAGATGGCTGAACCGACGACTCAGATTGCACAGGTTGCAAAGTGCTTTGCTTGTGTTCGTGCAGCGAAGCCTGAAGACTCTGCTGAGATGCCTGAGAATGGTTCGTAAAAGACATGAGAGTTTCTTGTAGCTGCTGAGGTTGCACAACTGAACTTTGTGGGGAGACTTCTTGCATAAAGTGCTGCGAGGTATGTGAAGACAATGCAGAAACCACAGATGCTGCAGTTTGCACGTCAGATTGCATCATTGACACAGACTGTTGTAGCTGCTGAGGCGGCTCACGCGACGAGCACGACGCGTGCAACGTAGGCTGGGAAGAGGAGAGTTCTGATGAGCACGATGCACGTGCATTCTCGCATTGCTCCAGCGACGTAGACGACAGCGTGTCGCTTACTCCACAAACAGACTGACTGCCAGTTTCCAGTCGTGTTCTCGGCGATAGTGGTGGTCTTGGGGAGTGCGATCGTTTCGGAGAGTCCGACGCCTCCTCTTGGTCGCTTTTTGAAGCTTGGGATGACCTATGCAAGGGTACCGAGGACTTCGAGCTCAACTTCTTTGCCTGAGATGACAGCTCGGTAAGTTTGACAAAACCCGAATTATGGGACTGGATCTCCAAGAAAAGGATTTCCGACCTCATTTCGTTTTCTGCTTCACTGAAAGAGGTATTCGAGGCTGTGGCTGCAGTTTGCTTGTCGGTGGGCTGCCTTTTTGTACTTAAAGGCGAGGGAGGAGGTGGGTCTAGTGTTGTCTCAGACGCAGGTGACACACGCTGAGCATCAGAGGGGACAGGAGAAATGCGGAGAGACTTTTGAGTTGGTGCCGTCTCGTAGTAGTTGGGTTCCGTGTACACGGTGGGGGTGGAGAGTGGGTCGTCGCTATCAGCGGTGAAAGAGGACGGCACAGGGCTCAGCCGTGGGGGTCGTTCCGGACGACGAGGAACAGAGGCGGTCATCGTGGGCACTGGACTGAGCCTGCACTTTTTTGGCATGGGTGGAGCAGGAGACCGCATCATTCTTGCAGGCTGCGGCGGCACAGGGCTCGCCCTAGTCCGCCTCTTGGGGGACACCAGTTGCCGTTGCGGCTCAGGCGGAAGCAAGACGATCTCTTTTACAGCCCTCTCCTCTTGTATTTCATCGGGGGGCTCAAGCCTTTCCCTTGGAGGAGACATCACTTTGCTATGAATTCCTGCTCCTACCAGCTTATTGAACAAAGCCATCTTCTGACGTTTCCATTCATCGAACTCGTTCAGGATCTCTTTCCCCTTGCTTGGGGATATCCGCCTTGATTCCTGCCCCGACACAGACTCCTCTCGCATGTCTAGAACAGGAGCGAGCAATGGGGTGTCGGGGACTGGGAGGGTCAATCCTGATTCTCGCCGCATGTTGGAATGCCTCGAGGAAAAGGCCGACTCCCACCTGTCGTTCACAACGTGATCCGAGTACACCGAGTTAACTAGCCCGCTTCCAGAATCCCGTCTCATATCTGCCACAGGCTCTGCCACGGGCACTTCTTGCATTCTCCCGATGAATTCTAAAATCCCCCTAGGTTTTCTCCCTGGCGACATCATGCCTCCGTTCACTCTCCCCCCCGTCCCCGTGGGGGCCTCGGGTTTGTATTCTGTCACCCACCTGTCTTCATTGTCGCTCATGTTCGTGTGAGTGTTTGATTTGCATTTCTGAATGGCGCGATATGCTAGAAAAGATATAAATTTAATAAAAGAAAGGGAAATCAAAGAGATCGAGACCGATAACAACGGGAAGGGGGGGGGCACATTCTAATGAAATGTTAACAAAAAATAAGGCTATAAAAAAGAAGGGGGGGGGGGGACATCTAAATGAATACAAAGGACCCTGTCCTACGGGGCGATAGGGAGGTCTATGGAGAAGTCAGCAGGTGCCAGGCCGTCGGAGACGATCATCTGGGCCTGCTTCATTTTAAGGTGAAGCCCGAGAATTCTCTTGAGGTCACTGATTCTGTTTTTGCGCTGGGCGAGCTTGACCTTTTGTTCTTGTACAGTGGTCTCCGCAATCTCCTTCTGCTGGGAGAGTTCTTGCACTTCATGTCTCGCTTTTTCTGCAACAGCGGTTGCCTCTGCGACCTTGACTCTATGTGTCTCCACTTCCTTCAGGAGGTCGGTCTCCTTCACATGCGACACAGCTAGCTCCTCATGTCTGACGTACTGCATCTCGCTTTGTAACGCGCCAAGCTGTGCTTGAAAGGCTTTGTTCTGTTTGATGATATCGAGCTTTTCCTCATCTGCTACCGCAAGCGCAGCCTGCAGCGAGTCTTCTGTGTTCTGTGCTTCCTTCAGCTGCTCCATCATCTCGCTAAGCATCTGCTTCGCCTCTTCTGTTGCAACTCTTTCTTCGTACGACTGCTTCTTCATCTCGTTCAGCTCGCCTCCCACCTGTTCCAACCTTTGCGACAAGTGCGTCTTCTGCGTCGCCAACGCTTCGCACAGCAAGGTGGCGTCCTTGTTGTCTTTCTGCTGCGTGACGTGCATGCTGTCGAGGTGTGCTTGTGAGGACTTCTGTTCTTCAAGCTGTCGTTTCAAGGCTATGACCTCCTTCCTGGCCATTGCCAGCTCATGGCTCATTTCAGTGAGTTCCAAGTCATGCGCGTCTGTGGTCAGCTTGTTGTCATCGATGGTCTTCCTGAAGCCGCTGTTGATCTTGTCGTGCATAGCAGCAAGCTCGTTGCTGTGTTCCCGCTTCAAGGCATCGATGGTAGCCTTGTACTCGGCTACCTGTGAAGCATGGATGGTCTGCGTGTTGGAGGCGGCGTCCTGAAGACGTGTGACCTCCGCCTCCATGGCGAGACGCTCTGTCTCAAGTGTTGCCTTGCACGAAGCTTCCGTCTCGTGGAGCTGTTTCGTAAGCATTGCGATTTGGTCCTCAAGTGCCTTGACGTTGTGCCGTACAGGCTGGTTGGAATAGGTGTAGGAGTCTTCTTCTTTAAGACGCTCATTCTGACGCTTAAGATTGCTGATTTCATCTCTCATCTCTCTGATGGTCTGTTGGGGGTCATCGTGAGAGCTCACGGGTGCTGCCAGCTTCGGTTGGCATTGTACTGTGAGCGCAAGGCGAATGGACGGCTCGACGCAGTTGGAAAGCTGAAGGCAGGCTGATTGCTTCACCATAGGTTTCCCTGCTTTCGGGATGTGCATGGTCAAGTCCATGTACAGCATTCCTATGGTTTGTTTGGCTTCGCCAGTGTACCTGTTCACGTAGACCTCGAATAGTTGTTTTGCTTTTTGTGTCGGAGCTCTTTTTATTTCCGTCACCTTGACTTGGGTTTCAATGTGCACCTCATTCTCATTCGACGGTACCCTTTTCGTCCTTCCAGTGTCTTGACCTTTTCTCCATGCTATGCCGTACGTTCCTTCTTCTGTGAGGCCGGTTAGCTTTTGAAAGCCGATTGTGAATTCGAACTCTTCTGCCATGTTTTTTTTTTTTTTTTTTTTTTTTTTTTTTCCCCCTTCTGTTACCCCCCTCGCCTCCTTTCTTTCCAAAATCTTTTCGGGGGTATTCTTTTTTTTCTTTCGAAAAAAAAAAAAAAAAAAGAATAGAATTTTTTTTTGATAAAGAAAACAGGAAGGAAGAGAATGAAGAAGGAATAAGAAGAAAGACAAATAATAATAATAAAATAAAAAAAAAAGGTTAAGATCCATGGTTGAAAGAAGAGAGAAAGAAGAAGAAAAATATGAGGAGGGTCGCGAAGGGGGATCGGGGCAGGAAAGAGGGAAAAAAGAAAATTAAAAATCAAGCCGGTGCCCATCTTCCTTTTTATTCCCCACCCACTCTCCCTTCCCTTGGTCAGGTCACTATCTATCACGTCAAAACCTGTGTGATACAAGCATGCAGCTAACTGTTATATTATGAAACAGTTCACTGGTGTTAGCCTATTTGAAACTCACACGTTTAGAATGCAAAAAAAAAAAAAAAAAAAAAAAAAAAAAAAGGTGTAAAAGAACAAGAAAACGGGGAGGAGGAAGGCAGCAAGAAAAAGTTCCCACCACCCCCACGTTCTTCTTCTTTTCCTTTTTTTTTTTTTTTTTTTTTTTTTTTTTTTTTTTTTTTTTTTAGCGTTCTTCTGACCGGTATGCATTAGACTGTTAATATAAGTCAAAACCGAGGGGACCTAATTCATGGAGTTTTTCTTTTTTTTTTTTTTCCCCTTCTTTCTTTCTTCTTTAACTTACTCTATTTTTTTTCTTTTTTTTTTTTCTTCGCTTAAGTGACACTTGGAAGGTTTTTTTTTTTGTGGGGGAAAAAACTGCAACTCCACTCTCTTGACTAGGCAGTGAAAGGACATTGAAGGCTAGTCTGGAATTTGAAACCAAAGCAGAGAATGAGAAGGAGGGGATAAAATAAATATATAAGTTAAAGGAAGTCCTTGTGAGACGCCCTTTAAAAAATAATAGTAAAAAAAAAAAAAGTCTCATTTTTCAAAAAAAAATTCTTATTCCTGCATTTTCCTTTTCTCTATACAACATGACACGCGCATCCTTTCGAGACCAAACAGGCTCGTAGGAGATGGAAGAAAAAAAAAGGGATAAAAAAAAAAGAGAAAAGAAATTCGGTAGTGCCCCTCTGAGTCACATCAAAGGCACGGATGAAGAAAACCAAGTTCCCACCCCTCAATTTCTATTCCCCTTGCACCTTTTCCCCTCCCCCTTTTCCTTCCATCTTCTCCCCTCCCATTTTTTTGAGTCTCTTAAGATGTGAGTTTTCTTTTTTTTTTTTTTTTTTAAACCACCAAAGAAAGAAAAGAAAAAAAAACATCTTTTTTTTATCTTCCGAAGAGATTTCGTTCTCTCTTGTCGCTCCCCACCCACCGATAAAGAAACTTCTTTACACTATGACCGCACCTTTCGTCATTTTCTTACTTGCACGCTGACTAACCCCTCAAAAAATTGTTTGCTCCCTCTTTTTTAATTGCTAATCGAATGCTAAAAAGGTGAACACATTTGGATATGAATAAGTGTGATTATAGTCGTATCGTCAGGAAGTCGGGTGGCCGTTGATGAAAAGAGATCAAAATAATATTCTTTTTTTTTTTTGTGAAAATATCGTATTTTCCCATCTTGATTTTAAAAAAAAAGAGAGAGAGAAAACTTTGTGTTTCCTGTACTACTCTTTATTGCTTCTTCCCCCCATATCCCTTTTTTTCTTTCTTCAAAAAAAAAAAAAAAAAAGAAACACACACAACAACACACACCCACCTTCTTACATCTCTCCGTTTAACACGGGATGGATTCTTTTTCTCTCTTCATTTTTTTTCTTTTTTTGGCTTTGTGGCCTTCTCTCTCTATAACAGCACACGGAACAAAAACTTTCTACATCAGGGAGAGGAAAAAAAAAAAAAAAAAAAAAAAAAAAACAAAAAAAAAACACACAAGATGATTCAAATTTGACTTTTATTGAATATCCCCTTCACCCCCTTCCCCTCTTCTAGATTCCGAAAAAAAAAAAAAACAAAAAAAAAAAAAAAAAAAACGTAAGGGAATAATAAAAAAAAGAGGAATAAAAAAAAAAAAAAAAAGGCAACATATCCGCAAGCAACTGAGAAGAACAAGGGGACATGAACCTGAAGAAGAAGAAAGAGGGAGGGGAATAAGTAAGACACTATTTCCCAGTGCCTTTTTTTTTTTTTTTTTTTTATTTGGCCCACGGATGAAGAGGTGGTTATTATAGCTTTTATCTTTCTTCCTCGGAAGAACGATGGCATGTTATGTTACTCAGCTGAACCCGTAATAATAATAATAATAATAAAAAAAAATCAATTAGCTTCGCTATCAAGGAATAGTCTTACCCCTACGATCCATGTTTTTGTAATACAAAATAAAAGGACAAATAGGGGGAGAAGGGTAAAAAAAAGGGAAAAAAACTTTAAAAAAAAGGGGGGGGGAAGACACATGGAAACAAGAGTGGCGTTACCAAAAAAAAAAAACCCCACTCCCCCCTCCTGCCACCACAGATTAGTATAGCTTCAAAGAAAGGCTAGTAAACAGCCAAAAAAATCATCCCCCCCCCCCTCCCTCCCTCCCTCCTGCTTTCCCCATATTGTTTTCTTTTTTCTGACTCTGTTTCTTTTTTGTATTCAAAAGCTAACGAAAAAAGTGGGAGGAGCTAAAAAAGATTTTTTTTAAAAAAAAAAAGAGGAGGGAGGGAGAAAAATAAGAACAAGGGGGGGGGGGGGGGGGGGGAAGGTTTTTTTAGATCTCATCACAAATGCTCTTTTTCTTACACTTTTTTTTTTGAGAAAACTGCTCAAGGTCTGCATTTAGGAGGAACCCCAAGATTTCTTCTAAGTCCATATCCGGCGGACTACCCCAAGTCTTCAGAAAAGCAGACCCCAGTTTCGGAAAGAGCGGGAAGAGCAAGAAGAGGCAGAGTGCCAGTAGCCTCCGAAGGAAAAACCTGAGCCCAAAAGATCTCAGTTATTAAGCAAAGGTTTGCTTTCTTCTTTCTTTAATGCAGTTGGGTCGCAAGAGTATGACTTGCACAACCCTCCCCCCCCCCCCCCCCCCCCCCCTGCTCTTTTCTTTCTTTTTCTTTTTTTCTGTGCAAGAAAAAAAATATTAATTACCGAGAATGAGTGAATGCGTTAATGTACTCAGTCAATCTCTTTTTGGAGAAAAAAAAAATACCCAGCTTTGCGAGAGGGCTGGGTGGATGGGGGGTTTTTTTTTGTTCTTTTTTTTTTTAATTTTTTTTCTTTTTTTTGTGTGTGTGTGTGTGTCTCGTTTATTCACCTTGCATCTATTCTTCCTTTCTCTCCCCCCTTTTTTCTTTCTTCCTTTGTCACCCATTTCTCCCTCATTCTTTTTTTTTTTTTTTTTAAATTCATTGGTCAAGTACCTCCAAAAGGAAGGGTATGGAGGTGGAAGACAAAAAAAAAGGGGCAGCCAAAAAAAAAACTTTTTTTTGTACCCTCGCCCCACCCCGAAAAATAAAGAAGAAAAAAAAATCTTTTTTGTCACGATGTTTCCCGTGGTGAGGAAGAAGGAGAGAAGGTTAAATAAAGAGGGAGAACAAAAAAAAATGAGATGTGGTACTCTGACCATGTGAAAGGGGAAGGGGGGGGGGGGGGGGGGGGGGGGTTGTTGTTCTGTTCTTTTCATTCTTCCCGAGAATGTTATCTCACCCCCCCCTCCCCCCCTCCCAATATTTTATTTTTCTGGATGCAACCAAATACTTCGGTTCTCTTTCAACGTAATTATAACATAAAATAAAAAGACCAAGAAACAAGAGAAGCAAGTACAAAAGAACAGAGAGGAAATGGGCTATTTTTTTTTTTTTTTCTATTTTCTTCTGTTTGTGGGTAGGTGGTAGAATTTCATATGTATGCAAAGAAGGAAGAAGGAGAAAGAAAGAGAAGAACAAATGAATAATATAAAACCCCCCCTATTCGTGCGCATTTTTTTTTCCTCCTCTTGAAATACTGGACACTGCTGCAAACACAGGAACAAAGCAGTGAAGTTTTTCTATTTGAGGGGAAGAAATAAAAATAAAAAAAAGTAAAAGGGAGACATGGTGAAGAGGGAGGCAGAGCGTTCCCATCCACCCCGTTCATGATTCTCCCTCACTTTTTCTTTTCCCCCGTTATTTTCATTGTTGTGTGTGTGTGTGTGTTTTTTTTTTTTTTTTTTTTAAATTCTTTTTTAAACCCGTAACGGGCAAAAGCAATCCGAGGCCGGCACGCACTACCAAAAGGCCACATTCTCTGATGTTAAAAGTTTCAAAAAAAAAAAAAAAAAAAAAAAAAGAGAGATAAAACTGTCAATATCATGTGGCGACCTTCACCTTCAGAGGCACATCACACCCAGGAGGCTTGCAGTTGTGCAAAGAAGCAATGGCGGCCGTAGCTGCTTCGGGACCCTGTATTTATTATTTCTTTCTTTTTTTTTTTTTTTTTTGTTTTTTCTTTTCGTACCATTATCCAAACAAACCCACTCCGGGAAGCATGTTGTTGCTTAGCAGGGAAAATAGAAGCGTCGGTGATCTCCCCATAGGCAGAGAATATCCGTTTCAGGTTGCTGTGTATTTTTTTTTTTTTTTTATCTAAAAAAAAAAAAAAAAAAAGAAAAAAAACAAACCTTTCATCCCAACCTCCTGCAATATTGGAAACGTACAACTTAACGACAGCCTTGCTCAGCGGTGTAGTGGGCTGCAAGGGTTGCTGTGCCGCGGCGGCGGCGATGGCGGAGACTGGGGCTGTTGCCTCTTGCTGATGCTGCTGCTGTGCGAGGCCCATGGGCAACATGTTAGCAAAGGGTGCCATGTTCATAGGAACGCCACCCATGTTCATCGGCATGTTGACCATATTGCTCCCGACCAGCATGTTCATGGGGATGGCTGGCTGCATGGCAGTCAGGAGGCTGGGGTCAAGTAAAAGCTGGTTTTGCTGAGCAGTGAGCATGTCAACAGGTTGCGGTGCCTTCATGGGACCAGGGATGTTAACAGGGATCACAGGGTGAGGCTTTCCTTGCGTTGGTGCGGGCTGGGGCGGTGGGCCATTCGCCGCACCAGGCTTGGGTGGCTCCGCCCAGCGTACTGTCAACCGTTGGTCATCATCAAACAGCTGGTCACTCAAAGCACTGAGCGCGTCCAATGCACTGCTTAAATTAGTATATGTGACAAAACTGCTCCGCCTCCCGCCCCTCCCCCTATTGAACAGCATGTAACAATCACTGATTTCACCATACATTTCAAAAATCTCAGTGATGTAATCAGTGGTGCTGTTAGGTGGTAGGTTTGATACGTACAGCTTGTAAGGCGGCTGTCTTGCTGCCGTCACTTCTTCGCTTTCGTCAAAGGTCCCCTTCACATCTGCTAGCTTAATGGTTACCTTCTGGCTGTCCCCGTCCGGGTACCAGTCCTGAAGCGCCTCAACTGCCATCACAGCCGACTCGTGGTCGTGGAACGTCACAAACCCACTCAACCGCCCTCCTCTTCCTTTCCTGTTCAAGATATGTGCCTCCACTACCTTCCCATATTTCTCAAACTCCTCTGTCAGGCTCTCCGTCGTCATCCCGGCCTTCAAGTTTGCTACATATAACTTGCGCTTTTCGTGGGCCGCCACCCTGCCGCTCTCTGACATTTCCATCTTGCTTCCTTTATTTATTCCCTTGCGGGGTTCTTTTTGTTATTCAAAGACTCCCTTGTTCACTTCCTATGAATGCTGTTTTTTTTTTTTTTTTTTTTTTTTTTTTTTTTTTTTTTTTTTTTTTTTGTAGGAAGCGGAAGAGACAGGGGGGAAAAAAAAACACAAGAAAAAAGAAAGAAGAAAAGACGTTTGAGCTAGCAAAAAAAAAAAAAAAAAAAAAAAAAACAGTAAAGAGTACCCGTTCACCCTTCCCATTTTAACAATCACATCTTTGACATCCACGGGGTGGTTTTTATGGAGACCTTGAAAGCGGTCTTTCGCAGCAGTTCTGTCTCATTCTCTGACACGACCAGCAGGAAGCCTCCTCCTGCACCTGAGAAAAGACAGCCGTTATAAGGCGCACCAGTGTAAGGTTGGTACCAGGAGTGGGAGTAAGATGGAACGGTTTCGGGAAGGAGATCGGACCAGCCTTGCATCGTGGTGGTGAGGCCTGTGCCGAGGAGGGAGGCGGAGCGGGTTTTAATGCCTTGCCATGCAAGGGATGAACCTTTCGCGATTTTCGCAGCGTTCTCTTCGCTGAGGTGTTGGGTTTTGAGGGGGTTGTAGCCTTGCGGGCGACTGGGCAAGGGAACGACCCACAGGACGTTTTCTAGCCACTTTACTGTGTCGTGGTCAGTGACGCTGTCCACCGACTTCGGCCAATATTTCCCATCGTAGTTCAGCTGGTTGATACCTGGAAGCATGAGACCCAGTGCATCCTGGCTCCCTGATACGTATTCGCAGTCTATCGGGTTTTCGCAATTGAACAAAAACCGTGCCAGTTTCATGGGGTTGTCATCAGGCGGCTCGCCCCCCTTGTCTGTCCCCCATAGCTTTGTCCCCACCGTCCTTGTTGACGTTGCCAGGCCCGACCGCGTTTTAAACATCTCATGCGGGTGGACATTCACCACTATTACGGACCCGGGGTGGAGTTTCTGGTTTTTTTTTTTTTTTTTTTTTTTTTTTTAAATCCTCATACCGACACCCATGGCTGGTCCAGCCACCCGCCGGCAAGGCAAATCCGCCAGGGGAAATGATGCAAATCATCACCCATTTTTTTTTTTTTTTTTTTTTTAATTTAATTCTGAGCAGCTCTCAAAGAATTTAGGCCGGAAGATATAAATAAAGTATCTGATTTTTTCCTCATGTTTTTAAGCCAACGTTGCTGATTTTGCTGGGCGTGAAAATCAGGTACTTTATTTCACGCCCACAGTCATTTCTAGCAAAATGGGAAGAAAACCGAAGGCGACCGGGAAGCGAGCCAAGGGCATCAGCCTCGAGAAAGAGGCCAAAGCTGTGATGGAAGACACGCTTCCAACGGCAAGCAAAATAGCCTACAAGAAGGAGTGGGAGAGGTTTTGCACCTACCACTCGATCAAACCCACGCCCCTTCAGCCCTGCCCCTTCGACACAGCCCACTTCTCAGCAGTGCACAGAATCACGTTTGACATAAACGCCACCATCAATTCGCCGAATTGATCATACCAAACCCAGTACCGTGTTCAGTAAAGACTCGCGCATTGCGCCGCTACAAGCAGGCAGCAGCGAAGCCACACTTAGCACCTAAATTCTTTTCGAGAGCAGCTCATCATTAAATGTTGTCTCGATTTTAGTGGTGCCATGCAGTATGTGACACAGCGGCCACCCTTGTGAAACTTCGCCCCGAAGCCTCCCAAGTCCCCTGCGGTCCCGTAGAAAGTAAAAGTGGAGAAGTAAAGAAAGCTTGGAAATTGAAATAGGGAGAGGGGCCACAGAAGCAATTAAACACCAACTGGAGAGTTGTGGGAGGCTTGCTTCACTGGCACGATGCCGTGGGGAGGCTACTTGCCTGACCTGGTGAAGCCACCTCCTTGTTCGATGTAATGGGATAAGGGACTCTCCGTTGAGGGCGATGCTAACTGGCGCCACGCGTAGGTTTCCCCACGTGTACGGCTTTAGAACGAGAGTTTCCCTTTCGCTTGTGTTTCTCCAAACCACAATTACCAGGAACCACCACAGGGAGGTTGGAAACATTGGTCCCCATTAAATAAAATGCAGTATTGAATAAAATCAGAGCATGATTTCACTTGTGGGGTCCCCACGCGTGAAATCAGGCTATCTGATTTTCATTTAAGGAATAGAGCAGACAAACTCGTTAAACGGAAAAAAAAAAAAAAAAAAGAAGAAAAAAATGGAAACTAACGGAGTATTCGATTTAATTGGTCTTAGTAGAATTAAAGTGCAAAAAAAAAAAAAAAAAAAAAAAAAAAAAAAAAAGAATGCACCCCTTTTAGAATGCCACCCCCTCTTTTCATCTTTCTGCTCAGGCTTCTCTATCATGCAGCTTCCACAGCAATGGTGTGGTCGTGAGGCTGAGCGACGTTGCACCAAGCAACATGAAGTACATCTCGTTCGTGATGAGCCCCTGGGCTTTGCTGTGGGCAGCAATGACAAATGAGAACTCAGACATCTGAGAGAGGCCGAGAGAGACGAGTGAAGCGTCGAAAATGTCAACCTTGCAGAGGAAAGTGAAGACAAGAAGGCCAATGACGTACTTGACACAGACGATTAGAAGGGTGAGGGAGAGGAGCAGTGTCATCTCTCGTAAAAGGAAAGTAGGGTAGATGTGAAATCCAATTGCTGCGAAGAAAAAGCTCACAAAGAAGTCCTGCAGCGGTCGCACGTTCTCCTCCACCAGATCCCTCAGTTCCACATCGCCTGTAAACGCTAGGCCTACACAAAAGCTCCCCACCTCCATCGACAGCCCCATTTCCTCCGAGATCCACATCACCGCAAAGCACACGCTCAACACAGCCAATAACACCAGTTCCCGTTCTCCCTTCAATCGCCTCACCGCTGGTCCCACCACCCACTGCCCCCCTGCTACGCACATCCCCGCCAGCACCACCAGCCCTAGTATCAGCTTCCCGACTATGACAACCCCTTGCGTGTCACCCCAGCTTTCCAACACTGGCAACATTGCCACCATCAACCCGAGCGACACGTCTTGCACCACCAAGACCCCGAGGAGAATGGTGCCGTGCACTGAATCAGCTTCTTTTGCCGTCAAGCACTTCATTGCGACAGCGGTTGAAGAAAGCGAGAATGCAAAGCCAAGCACAACACCTTCGGAGTACGGTGCCTGGAAGACAGTCCGCAGCACGCATACAGAGAGGCTGATGACGACCAGCATAATGGTGACACCTCCGAAAACAGCCTGCCGCCACACTTTGGACAGTTTGGCTAAAGAGAATTCGACGCCAAGCAGGAACAGCATCAGGTAAACGCCAAGCTGGGAGAGCGTTTCTATCTGGACGAGATTGTGAAGCATGTTCATGACGGAAGGGGAGAGGAAGGTTCCTGCGGCGATGAAGCCGAAGAACAAAGGCAGGCGCAGGCAGTGCGCGACGAGGGAGAAGAGGAAGGAGGAGACGACGACCATGACAATATCGTTGAGAAGGTCCTTGTCCTCGTAGTGAACGGAGAAGTCGTGTGGCATGGCGAGCACGTACCTGTTGTTCTCATGATCGATCAGCGTGCTGATGATTCCAAGCCCCCCACCTGTATCGTGCACTACAGCATGGCCTCTTTTGTTATCCACTTTGATCACCGTTTCTACAGCGGTGTCCTTGGACTCCCGTGCTTTGGTCCATGCGTCTTTGGAGTTCATCTCAGCACGCAGGTCTGTGATAGCTTTCCCAAGCTCGTTGTCAACGATGTCGACCAGCTGCTTGCTGACGCCGTAGCCTTTCGCCTTTGACGATTCGTTTCGTTTCACCATTTCCCTCTCAGTCCTTTCCAGTTCCAGCAACTCTTCGTAATCTTCGTTCGCTCGTATCGACTTTTCTTGTAAATCCTGCAATCTGAGCTGGAGCTTCCCCTTGATGCCCTCCCCTGTAAGGTTCTTCATCAGGTCCGACAGCTGCCACGCCTTCTCCATCACGGCGTCCTCCAACTCGTTCAACATCTTCTGCCCCAGCTTCCTCTTTCTGCTCACGATATCCGTCAGATTCTGACCTGGTTTGTTAAAAGCAGCGTCCAAACGGTGCTTCGCGCTCAAAATCTTTTGCAGCACTTTGATGTCCTTTGAGAACTTCTTGTTGAACACCTTTTCATTCACAAAAACCTGCTTCCCAGGGACATTCGGTTTCAAATCCCCTCTCTTCGCGGCTACTTCTGTACCTGGCATCAGCGTCATTGTCACCACTTGTATGTAGAAAACAAGCAAAGACAGAACCGCAAGTCCCCCATTCAGGGCACTCCGGATGCCCATGGCTCCTGTTGAAGGGCATTAGTTAGTGTCAAAAGGAAACGGGGAAACAATCAATAAATTTGCAAGGGTGCTCACCGTTCATGAAGAACTTCACACAACAAAAGCGAAAAAGAGAGAGGGGGGAAATGTAAAAGATCCGTGGTTTCGTTAAAAGCTCACACCCTTCATCGTCGGCAACCCCTTCCTCTTTAGTTTACATTGTATTTATACTATTTGCCCAAGTTCCTTCTTCTTAAGGTGTTTACCTTGCAAAGGACAAGCAACGTGGAAGTGAAACGTTGGAAGGACACGCGGGACATGTAAAAGAAAAAAAAAATCATTTTCGCCAACAGTATCCCTTCCAAAGATGGTTCAGCTTCCTGTATAAATTAGAGGATGGGGCAGGGTGAGCCTGTTAGTAACTCTCGTTCCTCAAGCCAGCTTAGCGCCAATGGCTCCTCCGGGGTGGTTGGCACGGAACTGGGGCCTTGTAAGGCCGACGGAGGCGGTGACGGTTCGTACTAGGCAGTTGGCGAGTGCTTCCTGTACTACGACGGAGGTAGTGGGGATGGAATCAAGGGGTTCTGTGGCAGTGCCCATGGTGTAGGAGAGGGGTATGTCAGTAGGGATGGCAGGGGTAAGGGTCCCCGTAATGCTTAGAACGGTGGTGGTTGGCATGCGATTCTTGATGCCAGTCACAGCAGCAACAACTTCCTGCGTTCCACCAGAGTGCGAGATTGCGACAACCACTGGATTCTCCGCCCCTTCAAGCATCCCTAAATCACCATGTGCCCATTCTGCAGCATGTACAAATGTGCACCTTACCCCCACTGACCTTAGTGACACGGCCAACCTTTCCCCAACCTTTCCACTCTTCCCGATTCCCGTTACCAATACTGCCTCCCTCCCTTCCAGTATCTTCGCCGCGCCTTGTTCCACATTCGTCCCTAAGCCCTTCTCGTACCCTTCCGCCGTTGCCCGCAAGGCTTCCATATCATTCCTTAGACTCGCCATCCCCTGCGAGACGTACCTCCTGCATGTGGTCAGCCTGCGGATCATCTCCTCCTGTTGCGCGTTTATTTAGAATGAACGAAGTTTAAAGGTGGTACTGATTTAATACACATCTAACTTAATAGTCTAAAATAAAGAAGAAGCATTCTAATATTCCCCCGGTCCGGGGGTAGCGTCTGCAGTGTACTCTGCCCTTCTTCCTGTCATCATCGCAAACCTGCCTGTCGCTGCGCGTGACGACTGCAACGGGACGGCGTTGTACTCGTTGGGTGCCGGGGTGGGGTCTGGCTTGGGGGGCTCTCTTTTCCTGCCGATTGTGAAGCTGGGGCCCACGGGAGGCTTCAGGTCGTAGTACCCAAGGCCCGGTTCTACAGGTTTGTCTTTAGGCCTCGGTGCCATAGTGTGACTGGGTGCATTTGCACCAAGAGGTACGGCTTTATAGTTGCTCCCTGGACCCGGTCCGTTCTCCTCCCTCTTAACGGGGCGCGGTGGCCTCCCCATCGCGGGCCCTCGTACTGCCCTCTCAGGTAGTTTGTAGCTGCCTGGACCAGGGTTGCCAGTTTCCCCTGCCTGCATCTTTGCGCCAGGCTGTACAATTGGCTTCTGGTATTTTCCATGCATTGACACCTTCGGTACGCTGCTCCCAGGTTGGACCTCACGGTGGTACGCCCCCGGCCCTGGGTGTTGGGACTCCCCGGGCATCACCTTTCCTCCTGGCTGCACGACCGCCTTCTGGTTTTTTCCATATATTGACACCTTCGGCGCATCATCCCCTAGTTTGACCTCACGGTGGTATGCTCCCGGCCCTGGGTGTTGTGACTCCCCGGGCATCACCTTCCCGCCTGGCTGCACGACCGTCTTTTGGTTATTTCCGTATATTGAAATCTTCGGTGCGTCATCCCCTAGTTTGACCTCACGGTGGTATGCGCCTGGGCCGGGGTTCTCTATTTCACCTTGAGGCATCTTCTTACCCGGCTGAAGAACGTTCGTTAGTTCTCTACCGAGGATAGACACTTTCGGTGCGTTGCTCCCCATCTGCACTTCATGATGATATGTGCCAGGTCCAGGTTCCACGTCAAAGACTGGGTCACGTCTGCCTTCCATTTTTAGTGTCACAGATCGTGAGCCAGGGTTGCCTATTGACATTGATGTGACTTCGCTGTGATAGTGCCCCGGGCCCGGCATTGCGATGTGCTCCACTCCCAGCTCCGCCAACTTCTCTGCAATGGTAAAGGAAGCCACATCACTGCCTATCACTTTTGGGTTGTGGTACGCTCCAGGCCCTGGCTGCTGGACAGCCTCTGCACTGGGATCCAATGAGCTCTTGCCAACCTTCCCCAGAATAGTCACGCCCTTAGCCTTCTCAGAGACCACCATACGAGCATTATAATGCCCGGGACCCGGAGCACTCGATCCCGCAGGTTCTGTCGTCCGCTGTCCAAGGGTGATAGAGGGTCCTGTTTCTTCCACAGTACAGTAGTGGCCTGGGCCCGGGTTTTCAGCTGCTAGCGGTTCGTTTAGTAGCTTCCCTATCGTGACCTTTGGCCCTGCCTCACCAGTCTCCAAGTCATACGACCCAGGGCCTGGCCCATCAAGGCGGGGTGCTTCATGTAATCTTGTTGATATTGTAACCTTAGGCCCACCAGGCTCGCTCCTCAGGTCATAGTTGCCAGGTCCTGGCACGTTGTTTGCGGGCCCGAAGACGCTGACTTTTTCATATGCTCCGATCGAAACAGAGGGGCCATGCTCGGGAACTACCTCATACGCACCAGGACCGGGCACCTCCGATGTCCTTTCGGTAGTCCTGCCCGTCTTAGGGATGACGACACCGTGTTCTAGGGTTTTCTCTTCATGAGCATACGTACCTGGTCCAGGTGTGCTGTCAATCTTCTCAGACGCCCTTGGCGCCGTGCCTATCACATGCTCTGCCTTAGTATCTCTCACTACCACATCATATGCACCAGGGCCTGGTACACTGCTGCTCTGGATTTTAGTCCTAGCAGAATCGCCAATGACTGCAGCAACACCTTCAGAAAGCTCTTTCGGTTCGTAAGTACCAGGTCCAGGGGTGTCACCAGCCAACCATATGTGCCCCCGTGACTCCGTCCCGATCACAGCACCCTCAAGGTTATTACCCCCCTGTGCTTCATAAGCTCCAGGACCAGGCACATCAGATGCGCCAGCTGCGGGATCCTTCCTGTCTTCCTTGCCCATTGCACCGCCAACCACCTTCCGCTTCGCCATCGCATCATAAGCACCTGGCCCCGGTAAATCCTCCATCCTGTCCTCCCCTCGCGCTGCTGTCCCTATCTTCACATTAGGGCCCTCGTCTTTGACGGTGACGTTGTAGCTTCCTGGTCCTGGAATGGCATCAGGTCGCGTATCCGGCAGCCTACCTAAAATGCTGAATGCTTTCTCATCATGAGGCATGTCAAGTGAATAAGTACCGGGGCCTGGGGTATCCGTTGCTTGAGCTGCAGGCCGTGTGGCTGTCCCCATCACAACATCATGTGCCGTACTGCGGATGATAGCATCATATTGCCCAGGTCCAGGGACGTCAGTTTTCTGTGGTGCAGGTGAACGACTTGTCACCAAGGCTGCAGGTCCAGATGACAAGTTTGGCACGTCATAAGCCCCTGGACCAAGGTCTGAGACCATCGCCTCCTTTACACGCTGCTCTGTTCCAAACACGACTGTTGCCCTTGGCGCTGCATCTTGCAGGGTGTACGTGCCTGGGCCTGGCACTCTGTTCGTAGGCTCCTCCAGTCGTCTGCCACCGATAGAATATGCGGGTCCCTGATTGCTGTCCAAGTGCTGGTAAGCTCCAGGTCCGGGAACGTCAGTCCCATGAATCGATTCACTTCGTGTGGCTGTTCCCGCAGAGAATGCAGGGCCACTATCCAGCTTCACAATGTCGTAGGCGCCGGGGCCTGGAACGTTAGGTCGCGTAGGCTCAGCAATCCTCCCCGTTATGGTGGCTGCGGTGCCATTTTCTGCCGTCACTGTACTGTCGTAGGTACCAGGGCCGGGGACTGCATTGATGTCATGCAGCACGCGTTGCGTCGTCCCAATGACGACACCCTTTGCGCTGGGGTCTGCCAACACTTGCATGTATGCACCAGGGCCTGGTACTTCAGTTGTGGTTTGCTGGTCTCTCCTCTCTGCCATCAAACCCCCTGTAGTGTCTTTAGGCACCACAAGCTCATAGGTTCCTGGACCTGGTATGTCAGACGACTGAACTATCTCGCCCCTTCTAGCAGTGCCCATGACTGGTGCGTTTGTCTGGTCTGGCACGATGGCTGCATACTGCCCAGGACCAGGTGTGTTTGATGTCCGCGGGTCCGGCAGCCTTCCTGCGATCAACACGCCATTACTACGTTCCTCCTGCAGGTCGTATGCACCAGGACCAGGCACGTCAGGTACATGGGCAGATGAACGCACTGCCGTCCCCATCACAGTTTGCGCACCTGCCGTGCCTCCAGGCAGATCATAGTCACCAGGACCAGGGCCTTCTGCCACAGCTTCTTGTTGTCTACCTTGCATTGTAAACCCGCCTTTTTTCTTCTCGTCTTGATAATAGGCACCTGGGCCGGGTGTTTCAGTAATGGCTTCTTTCTTGCGAACTTCAGTCCCTATAACGGTTGCTTGGGTGCGTGACTGGACGATATGCTCATAAGCGCCGGGCCCAGGCACATTGCTAGAATCAGTGGCACGAGGCGCATCCTTCCCGAACGAATAAGCAATTCCCTGCTCAGTCACATGGGTATAAGCACCCGGTCCTGGCACAGCACTGGACTCAGGCTCGGGATGGGATCTACTAGTACCGAAGGTAACAGAGGGTACGTTGTTCTGTATTTCAACTTCGTAGTGACCAGGCCCCGGGTTGTCATTCTTAGGTACAGACCTCCCTGAAAAGCCGAACGTGGGTGCATTAGTAGTGCTTGTTTCAAGTGCTTCGTACGTCCCTGGACCCGGGTTCATGTTAGCGGGCTCTTGCTGCTGCCTCATGGCCGTACCGATCATCACGCCCTGCCTCTTACCTTCCTGGTCGATGGTGTACGACCCTGGTCCTGGGGTGCCAGACGCTATCACTTGCTGCCTACCTGTCGTAGCATTGCCGATGAGCACTGCGGGCACTTGCTCGCGCACTTCAACATCATAAGCGCCGGGGCCAGGTATAGATGACAGTGCCACAAGATCAGGTTCCAGTCCTCTTGAAGTGAGAGCCCCATTCCAAGGTAACGTAGTTGAAGGCTTCTCCGGCTCGGTAATATCGTAGGCACCAGGTCCGGGGTTCTTCGTGGGTTCTGCCTTCTTGCGTCCTGTCGAAGCACAGGGCATAGTGAATGACTGCACAGGCTTGGGGGCCTCTGCGTCATAGGCACCAGGGCCCGGGACACCGTTCTTCTTTGCTATGCTTTCGATCTTTTTCGAGGTTCCTATAACGGGCGCGGTGCTTTCCTCTTGCGGGAGCTTAGCGTCGTAAGCGCCAGGGCCGGGTGACTTGGTCCTGCGTTTTGTCTCCTTGGGGGCAGTCCCGAACACATGGCCGTGTTGAGCAGGGCTCCCTTGTGCTGCATCATAAGCACCAGGTCCTGGAGCTTCGGATAGCGCTGCATCTGTGATCTTCATCTTCCTTGGCTCAGTCCCAAAGTGTAGTGTTGTCACGTCGTTCGCTTCTGTAGTGTCATAAGTGCCGGGTCCAGGAGAGTGTGTGCGCTTTTTATCCTTCCGCGGTGCCATGCTGTAGTCTCCCTTGATCTTGTTCTCGACCTCCGGTGCGTATGAGCCAGGACCGGGCTTATTTTCTACTTTACTCTTTGCAGCTACTTTTTTGATGCTTGTTCCAAAGGAAAACCCTTTCTCTATTTCAGAAACAGTAGCAGCAACGTAGTGACCAGGCCCTGGGCTGGTGTCACGGTTACGTGTTTCGAGCCTGCCGGTGCCTGACGTGCCCCATCCGTTAGGGATCTCTTTCAGTGGCTTCCGCTCCTCAGAGACATACGCACCTGGGCCTGGTACAGGCTCATCAGGAACCTTTTTCGATTTGACCTTCTTCTTGGGGTCCCGCCATTTCCCGTTGCTGCGCTTCTCATTGGGGTGCTCATAGTTCCCAGGGCCTGGCGTAGCGGATCGCTCTTTGGGAAGTCGTGGGGCCGTTCCCATTGTCACCGATGCAGCTTTCTCCTTATTCAAGTTCTCGTAAGTGCCAGGTCCAGGTTGCGGTTCTTCAGGCTTTTTCCTGCTGACAGTCGGCTGTCGCATTTTTACAGGGGATGGGCTCCGCTTTGTGATGGCTTTCTCGTTCACTTGGTAGTGCCCAGGGCCCAGGGCCTTAGTATTTCCTGACTTTTTCTGCTTAGAAGGAGGCGGGATTCTGCACGTCCTTGCGGAGAAGGGCAGCGCAGGGTCGTAGTGGCCGACCCCGGGCGTGGCTTCTGCTTCCTTTCTGAGCTCCGCGTCAACCTTAGCGCATGCTTTCGTAAACGACCACTTCTCGGCCCGCGCACCCTTGCTCTTATCTTTCACCTTGCCGTAGTCGATGAGTGCGGTGTCGACAATGCCTTCCAGCACCTGCTTGAAGAGCGCGTCCGCAGCGGGGCTCATATCAGTGGGGGCCTGGTCCGCATCGACGCCAATGCCACGCCGTGACCTTGTTGCAGCTGTCTCATTGCTGTGTAGCCGGGCAATGGCCATTCATGTGCCTGTTGCATGATTTCTATGTCCCGCGAAAAAAAGAAGAAAACCAATAAATACAACTCACCAGGATGTAGGAGGGGCCTGTGTTTCGTCCATTCCGAGGGTCTGCATCTCGATTTCGTCTATGAAAGGGTCAACGCAGGGGGAGGCACGTGTGTCGGGGGTACATTCGAAGGAGGGATGGTCCCGAATACCGTCCCATGCAAGACGGGAGGAGGGGGACAAGTCGAGAAGACCGTCGATGAGAGAGCGGAGCCGAGGGGGGAGGGGCGTGAGGTCGATCGGAGTACCGAGAAGGGACTTTGCCTTGTCCTCAGAGGGAATGTACCCGTGAGGGGGCTTTCCCATGGCTAGTTCGTAAAGGAGAATACCTAAGCACCACCAATCAATGGCAAAACCATCAGGGCCTTGTGAAAGGACCTCCGGTGCCCGAGCGTGGTACGCACCGTAGCCTGGGGCGATGCCGTCGGCCGTTATTTCTGTACAAAATCCCATATCGATGAGGTAGACTTCACCTTGTTTGTTGATCACAACATTGTCAGCCTTCAAATCACGGTATACATGGCCTTTGTGGTGGACCTCTTGTAGTATGTTCGCAAGGCTTCGGGCTATGTGAAGGGTGAGGTCCTCAGGAAGCTGTGCTGCTGCGTAGAATAGTTTCTCTAGCGAACACCCACAGGCGAACCTCTTTAGTATGTACAGCTTTTCGTCGTCCTTGAACGTTTTTACAAGCCCGGGCACACCCTTGCACTCCCCAATCTTCTCCATCGCTGTCTTCTCGTTCAGCAGCGCGCCACAATCAGCTATGCTGCACTCCTTCAGGCAGTACAACTTCCCTTCCACGCAGAATCCATAGATAGTCCCCTTGCTGCCTCTTGCCACCACTGTGTCACGTGGAATATCTTCGAGGGTTAATTCTGACAATGGTTTTGCTACTTTGCTGTCCATTTCTTTTGTTTCCCCCCACTCCTTGGGAACGGGTTTTTTAATTTCATCAATTTTTTAAGGGGGGGAAAAAAAAAGGACCAAAAAAAAAAAAGATTAGGTCAGGGAAGTAAAACAAGACAAAGAAAATGTGGGTTGGAGTCTAAAGAGGGACACTAAAAAAATGATTTTTGGGTAGGGGAAGGGGGACAAAAAAAGAAAAAAAAAGGGGGGGGAAGAAAACGTGATTTTTTTAAAGAAAAAAAACATCTACTTGCTTGAGCCCTTGAGGAGGGTTTCGATTTCGTTCTTGAAGTCCTCCTGCACCTTGTTTACGGCCATCTTCTGAGTCTCATAGTCTTTGTTCAATCGGGAAATTTCTTTGTCCAAGGTTTTGATTTCGTTGTTGATGTATTCAAGTCGCTTGGTCACAATAGCTTTTGCGTCATCGGGCTCCTGGGACACGAGAACGGGCCCCACCAACTTGTACACCTGCGCCTCTTCCTCCATCAGCCCCAGCTCTTGATTTACCATGTCATTTTCTTCCTTCTGCAGCTGCAGGGTTTGGTTCCTCTGCTGCATTTTCGTCATCTTCTTCTGAATATCCTTCACCTCTTGGCTCTCCTTGTTCATCCTTTGCTGGTAATATTGCTTCCTCGCCTCAGGAAGCGGGTTCACAGGTTGCGGCTGTGCCATTTTCTTTTTTTTTTTTTTACTTTTGTTTTTCCCCTGCACTACTTGTAAAAGCGGGATGGGGCAGGAAAAAAAATGAAATCATCAACAAGGAAAATGGGGGGGGCTAAAAAAATGAAAAATTATTTTTTTTTCCTCTTCTTTTTGTTACCCCTCTCTCGTCTCCCTTCCTCTCTCTTTTTTATTCTTTTTTTTTTCTATTATATTATAGGAGAAAGGACGGTCCGATTTATGGGCTGAGTTGTTATTTCACTACCTTTCTTCTTAACCCTTTTTCTTCTAACATGCGCCGTGTCACAGGGAGGGGGGTGAAAGTTTAACAAAAAAGGAAAAATCAAAAAAAAAAAGAGAAAAAAAAGCAGAGTGGGGAAAAAACAGAAAGGGATAAGAAAGACAGTCTCTCCATCATTAACACCTTGCAACGGCTTTTGTTTCCTTCTTTGTTTTATTTTTCTTTCTTCTTTGTCCTTCTTTGTTGCAGTGTCACTTTTTTTTTTTTTTTTTAAAGACAGTGTTTCTTTGTATTTTTTTTTGTGAAAGCGGCGCGCTAGAGAAAGGGAGGGAAAAGAAGGGAGGAGAGGGGGGGGAATAAAAAGTTGAGGAAGGAAAAAAAAAAAAAAAATAGAGAGAGCACCACTCTCTCGGGAAGGGGGGGGGGAAAAGAAAGACAAGGATATGGCAATACAAAACAGGGTACAAGCCGCGTCATTGATAAGCGGCGAATTAAAAAAAAAGGGGGGGAGGGGGAAGCGGGAGGGAATTAAAAAAAAAACACACACATGCTTCGCTCGCCTTCGTCAGTCCTCGTCAGCCTTACTGACCTATTAGGGCTACATAGCAGTCTAAGCTGAGCCACAACCCAACACGCGCCCTGTGAGAAAATCCAGAGCTTGAGTTAAACTTGACTCATAAAGGTTTCAATAGTTTCTTTTTCTTTTTTTTCTTGAGAGGGGTTTCTTCTTCTTCTCCCCCTTTTTGACACGTTGGATTTTTTTCTTTTTTTTTTTTTTTTGAAAAATTTCCTGTTTCTTCCTTTTTTTTCTTGTCAGCACAACATACAATGGTCAGACTAAAAATTAATGAAATCTGGAGGGGGGAGGGGAGGTCACAGATCACGTTGGAGGGTATTTTTTTTCTTCTCTTTTCTTTTTTGCATGTGTCCAAATGCCTCACATCTGAGCAGTAGACAGCAGCTGTATTTTGTGTGGTTTTTTTTTTTTTTTTTTTTTTTTTTTTTTTTTTTTTTTTGACACTTGGCTTTTATTATTCTTCCTTTTGAATTCGGTGGCCAAGGGAAGGAGAAAGGAAATTTGCTAGAATTGCTTTTAGCTTTTTTTTTTTTTTTTTTTTTTTTTTTTTTTTAATGGAAGGGGGGGAAAAAAAAGAACATTTTTTTTTTCATTCTTTTTGAAAGCCGAACCCCGAGAGTCATTCTAAATGAGGCCCGACCCGAATCGCTCTCAGAGTAAGAGGAACTGGGCCGTTTTTTTTTTTTTTTCTTCTTTTTTCTTTTTGCACGTGCCTGATAACAAGCCTGTGCATGTAGCAGCCCTCGGACCCCATGTTCAAGACGAGGCGTATACCCATTCTTGTAAAATGAAAAAAAGAAAAGCTGGGGGAGAAGGGAAAGGAGATAGTACAAATAAGTTTTCTTCCCCTTCTTCTATTTTCTTTCAACATAAATTTTATTCCCTCCACCATCCACCATTTTGCATTTAATCAGCTGCGAAAAAAAAAAAAATAAAACAAATACTGTAAAACAATAAATTACCAGAAGTAAAAAAAAACTTCCGGAGCTTCCGGTAATCTTTTTCCTCCGGAATTTAATTGTTTTACAGTAAATCGAGGAATAGTTAAAAAAAAAAAACAAAAAAAAATTATGGAGGAAACAACAACCAACAACACAAGAAAAAAAAAGTGAAAGCGTTGTTGTCTCTTTTTTTATTTTTATATTAACAAAACAAAACACAAAAAACAAAGCAAAAAAAAACAAAAAAAACAAAAACAAAAAAGATACAGTCTCACACATTCTCACAAATGCCTGGGGGGAGAGGCATGGAAGTCTGAGAAGTTCAAACAATTGAGAACGCCTGAAACGTTTTTAGAAGCAATAGCCACCTCCAGATCGTGGAGGGGCACATTGCTGGATGTAGTACGGGCGAGTGCAAGAAGGCGTTCGACCTTACCTTGCAAAGTGTCAGCCGGCCCAGTGGACTGCCTGCGACGTGGGGTTTCCAGCTGATCAATAACAGCACCGATATTTACAAGATCTTTGCTGTCCTCTTCAGGGATGTTGTTAAGAGTGATTGAGAACCTCCTGTCTCTCCGAGGGTGCACACCCTCAGTGTCGTCCATCAGCACAGATGCCACTGCTTCAGACATGCCGTCAAGCGCCGTGCACGTAGGTGGCTCGCATGGGATAATAAGCTCCACTCTGTTGCATTTCACAGGCGGTGTCACCGTCCCATCCAAGAAGCATGCATTGTCGCTCTCCTCATCAGACAACGACAGCTCTGTGATGCTAGGCGGTGCCGTCCTGCAGAACGCCATGACCGTCGGCTCCTCATCCTCAAACGCCACCGAGCTCCTCCTGTTGTTCACAAGGCTCTTCAACAACCTCTCTGTCTTCGGCTTTGGTTTCTTCGCTTTGGTCTCTTTCTCCTCCTTGTTCCGCCTCTTTTTCATCGAAACGCTCTTCGTCGATGTGTCGGCCAGCCTGCTGAAGGTGTTGAATGTTGCCCTGTACTCCTTGTGCTTGGGGGGGTTGTACAAATTCACCACCTGCTCCGCGTCTTGGATCTTCCTCTTCCCCTTCTTGAAGTTGGCCTCTATCGTGTGTCTCTCGCCAAGGTACAAGAACCTCACCTTATCCCTCGTCTTCTTCTCTTCTTCTTCCATGCGTTCGGTCTTTGGCACCACCGTGGAGCCTCTCCTTGCCATGGAACCTCGCCTTGCCGTCAACGGTGTCGCCATGGAACCCCTCCTTGCGGTCAGAGGTGTTTTCCCCGACGGCCTGTGGACGGCCTCCGAAGGTCTGCGTGACGGCTTCCTTCCCACCTGCCCCGGGGTCGTGAACCTCCTGGCGCTTAGATCCTTCTTAGCGGTGCTTGCAGATGTGAATCTCCGTTGCGGCTTCGCTGGGTCCTTCTTCGGGGTAGTCAGATCCACAGGCGATGATGTGAACTGCTCAGCGAAGGCCTGTGCGACCGCAGCCTCCTCCACATCGTCGTCCATGGACACATCTGTAGCAGACAGGTCGGTCGTCCCTTCTGTTTCCATCCCGGAGAGCTCCTGGATGCTCACGGAGCCTACGGGGTCGGTGAGGATCGAACCGAAAGTTTCCCCCAAAGAGCGGACCGAGTGCAGCAAGTAGTCATCGTCATCATCGTCATCATCGTCCAAGTCAAAGGTGTGCAGTGCCGGAGGTGTCACAGCGCCCACAGCGATCACTGGGATCACTGGGATCACTGGGATGGCGGGGATCAAGGGCGTGATGGGGGCACTGGCTTCCTCCTTCCTGGCGTTGAGCTCTTTCCTAGCTAAGAACGAGCGGAAGACACGCTGGAGAGTGAGAATGGATGAAATCCTTTTTTTTATGAGCATTCTTTCCTTGTTGCCACGGTAGATGGACTGCATCCTGATGGTAGGAGGGCGTAGCATGGAGATCGTCTGCAACTTCTCCTTCAGACGGTACTGCAAAGCGTTGCGTGCAGTCGTTTCGGCGTCGGTGAGCTTCTCACGCATGTAGTCCTCTTCGGTGGACACGATGGAGGAGGCTTTGATGAGGGCAAGGGCTTCCTTACGGTCCTTGGTCATGATGGAGACGACCTTAGGCGGCGGGCGGTAGATGGTGCGTGTTTTGTTGAGGTCGACCTGTTCGGTGTACTTCCGGCGGAGGTAGTACACCCCAAGGGCAACGGCACCTAGTGTCATGAAGACGTAGAAAAGGCTGGAGACAGCCCACCACAGCATGAACCAAAGGGCACTACCATCAGCCAGGCCTGCTAGGCTGGCGGTGTCAGTGCCACCTGTGGGCCTTCCTAAACTCACAAGACACTTCATGTGGAATCTAAAGAGTTCATTCAACTCCGCTTCGCTCATGTCCTGCATGCTCGGCAGCAAGCTGTCGTAGGCTTCGATCGCGTTCTGGACACTCCGCCCTTCAATAGCAGTAGCCAGTCCCACAACACCCGCCATCTTCGCAAGTAGAGGAGGCATCACTCCCTTGTTCGCCTGTGGATAATATTTTATTGATATTTGGAAAGGAACAAATATGAAATGAGCTGCTGGTTTTCGTCTTTTTTTTATATCCCCTTCTTCTCTGTAAGCTCTTCTACATGCTTCGTTCCGGTTTTTCTTTCCGTATCTTCTTCTTTTCTTTCGTTCCAGTCAAGGAAAGATTACTTTCTTTTAAAAAAAAATGAATGCAGGAGAGCAAAAAGAAAAAAGAGAAAAAGAGGTGGGGGGAAACTTGAAAAAAGAAAAAAGAAGAAAAAAAAACCAGCGTGTAGCTTCCCATAGATAACTTCATCTTTTTTTTTTTAATTATTTTTTATTTCACTCTTCGTCGTTTTCTTACTCACTGGGGGCCTCATAATTTAACGCCAAACGGCCACAATTTAACTAGTTAAATTATGAGATTTTGGAATTAAATTTAGAGTGAAAAAATGGGGGTTGTCGTGGAAAAAATGTACCCAACTTGAAAAATCTTTTTGGGGGTGGGATATTTTGACTATTTTTGGCCATCTGAGGCCATTCCGGCCCTTGAAAGTGGGAATAAGTGCTTTACTTCCCCTTAAAATGGGGGCCTGCGGCCCTCGTGCAAAAGAATTCGGGAACTCGAGTTAAATAATGACTCATTATGTGTTAGCAATAAATAGCTATTCCCTACCCCCTTTCAGTTTTTTCCCCACCCCCCCCGTTCGCCTTTCCTTTTAAAATTGCAAAAAAAGGGGGGGGGGTCGGTGAGCGCAAAAGTGTCCTCCGTGCCGGCCCTTAAGGGGACATTTGTTCTTCTTTCTTCGCCCCTTTTTTTTTTCTTCGCATTTTTTTTTTTTTTTTTATAACGTCTTTTAAACTAAACCTCGTTGATCAGTGGCGTGTTTGTTGGTAAGTGTATCCTCTGGGTTGGAGGTGGCGATGGCGGAATTGATAGAAGTCTTCCATGTGTTGCATGTGTTTTCATCGTCAAAGCACAGGTATTTTGTCGGCATGAAAGGACCCGAGATCTCGAGGGTGTGAGGGTGGTCGGACATAGGAGTCTGCCAGCATTTTGTTTCCCTGAAAGGTACTATCTCTAACCCAGCAAAAGTGGACTTCTCGGTCCTAATGCAGAGCCAGTTGAGATGCAGAGTAACGTACCGCCGCTTCCAATCTTTCGCGCCAAACCAGTTCCCCCCTGAGGCTGTGACGATGCTACCTGAGAGCGTGTGCGCGTGCTTGTCTTCAGGCAGCAAACCGGACTCGAACAACGGTAGTATAGGCCGTTTTATTAAATCGACAATTTCGTTTTCCAATTCTGCGATTTGTGTGTAGTCGACGTTCTTCGCTGCACGCAGGGCAGCCGTCTCCAGCTGCTTCAACCAAACTTGGTACTCGTAGGTGTTGTTCACCTGCAAGGTGACTGCATAGTCAAACCGAATGTTCGATACGCGTATTGTCTTTTCACTATTGTTGCCCTGTTTTTTTTCTCTTTTTTTCTTTTTAAACTTATCGTTCCACACCTTCACTTCTGCATACAACAAGTCTCTTGTGCACCAATCGCTGCACAGAGCAGTGTCGCCGAAGTAAAACTTCGACCCAATCACCATCCCCCACTGCTGTTTAGTCCTTGACATCCAATCGTGCGCCCTTAGCAATATCCATCCATTGTACATAATGTGTTCCGACACCGTGGCGAGGTTCCACGACCCTTTCGTGCGCCTCTTCGCAGGAGACTGCTCCCGTGCAGTGGCCGCCTCTGCAACCGGTGCGTACGGGCGGAGGTCCTCTGCAGGGATCTTGTCCCATATCTCGCCGTCGTCGAATTGTATGGAGTACAACCCACCACCGCTACCCGGGACCACCTTGGCCGTGTCCCAGTGGACGATGTCGTCGATGACATACCGTACTTCCAACATCTGGCCGAGGCGGTAGCCTGACTTGTACACCACCTTCTCTTGCTTCTTGGCTTGCTTGAAGGCTTCCCCCGCGTACACTGTAACCAACTTTTTCAGCCGCCGAGTGAGATCGGCATTCTTCCCGCCTATTGTTTCTGCCGCTTCGGACATGGCATGGATCATCGCCTCCATGTCCTGCTTCTTCACAACTACTACATTCGGATCATTTGGTGGAGGCGGCAACGGTGGCGGCATATCGCCCATTGCCTCGGTGTCAGCTGCTTCAGAGTACTCCTCTGCCATGCCGAACTTGTAATCCTCCAGCATCACCGACTTGACCGACGCCGACATCCTTGACGACGACCTTCCATTTGATGACCTGCCGTCATCCGATGTCATGGTGGCCTGTGGTGCCGGGTTTTGTTCGTTGTGCTAAATCGCGGGGAAAAATAAAGTTAGAAAATCAAAACAAGTCGTCAACGGCCACCCATGCTACATCCTCCTCTTCCCTCCATGGGTCTAGCAACCGAAATTCGTTCTCAGGTTCAATCTCCAACCCTAAATCTTCCTCCCAAGCCCAGTCCCCCCTTTTCATGAGATCTAGTCCCTTCACCGCTTCGTCCCCGTCCGTCCCCACCACGGGTACAGATGAAGATAACGTCTTCTTTTTCGCTTTCCTCTTTGCTGTTTGTGGAACAGGCACCGCCCCACTGCCTGATGCAGCCCCGCTTTGGATTGTGTTCTTGTCGTGCAAGGCTACCCACGGAGGGACCGCCGCCCCTTTAAGGTTCTCGCGGTAGTACAATGGAGATAAGTGCACAGCAGGGCATTCCTCCCACAGGTCGCAAGAGGCATCGCTACAAAGCATTCTTGACGTCTGCCCCTTCGTCTGGAACACGTGGCGGCCTGCGACTTCAGCGGTTTTACCGTCGTAGCAGATGGCCACAAGAGGCAACGTGCTTGTCTTCAAGTACTTTGGGACACGTAGCTTGTTAGCGAAGTGTGCAAAGGGACATGTTATGGTGCAGGCTTCCTTCAACGGGCAGAGCTTCGTTTTACATGTCTCTTGAAGGACCTCAAGATTCGGGTGGAGAAACGTACAGTTCTCCCACTCGGGGCACTTCCCGTACAGGTAGAACTCGCAGCACACCCTAGCAGATGCGACTCCCCATTTCTGTGCGTACGAGAGCATCCTTGTGGGGAAGAAAGACATGCATGGGATGCCTCGGTTCTCCATAGTCCCAGGGAGGTGAACACAGATGGGTGCTGTGGTAGTGATCAGGGAATCGTAGTACCTGAGGGGTGGAGTTAACTGTTCTAATGTGTGCGCAGAGTTGCATTTCGCTTTTTTACAGGCAGTCCCAACTTTGCACATTGTAGCACCCGGGTCCCTGTACCGTACGAGGGCCACTTTGCTTAAGTTATACACCTTTCCTTCGCTCTCAAATTTCGTAGGTATCTTTTGAAAAGTGCTTCGCACACTCTGCAACTCCCTCCGCTTAGCCACGTCCTGCAGGGTTTCTACCATCTCGTCAACCAGCTTGCTGTCGACCATCCCTTTGAACAGGCGCTGCATTGTTTTGTGCAGCTCTACTGCCTCATGCTCGATGTTGCCCTCCGCTCTGAGATACCTCCCCGTCGCCTTTCGCATGGCTTCATAATCATCCTTCAGGAGGCTTTGAACCTTCTTGGAAATGTCATCGGCCATCCTGCAGTGATTGACTGACATGTCGCAGCTTTCAAGTGAATAAACAAATACAAGTACAAAAAAGGCAAACTACTGGTAGCCTCTCTCCATAAGGGAGAGGTCTTTGGTGACGGCGTCTGGGACAGGGAGAGGGGTGGACCCGTGGACCATGTCGTGCCAGCGCTTAGATCCGTAGCGGATAGGGCCGCCTAGGGTGTGCTTAGGACCGACGATAACGAAGGGG
Source organism: Diplonema japonicum (assembly GCA_964019335.1). Lineage (NCBI taxonomy): Eukaryota > Euglenozoa > Diplonemea > Diplonemida > Diplonemidae > Diplonema > Diplonema japonicum. The sequence goes on from OZ025650.1 coordinate 171,239, forward strand.
TCAGTGAAGCGGGGGCCTGGCACAGCGACGAGGGAAGACGTAGGGGAGTGCGAGGCCTCGCGGTCACCATGCATGGTGGTGACCCTGCGGGTGTGAACCTCGGAAAGACTAAACTGCTTGGTGAATGGAGTCAAGTGGGTGGGGTCCCTTCTTACAAGGTCATAAGCCTCCTTCACCCTACGAGTGTGTTGGTAAGGAGGCAGCTCGTCTAGTTCAGATACATAAGCTTTGAAGGCAGGGTTCGCAGAGAATTCGGTTGTGTCGGTGGAAGCTAGAAGTGCTTCGCGTTGGGACTGAAGCTCACGAGTAACCTCATCCCGCTCCACACGGTACCTGGTGTCCACCCTTGCCTGGAAGTGGCTGCTGCGTTGTTTCGCCACTGCCTTGGAACTGTCGTCCTCAGCAAGGCTCCTCAGCAGCCCATCAACATCGACAACCTCAACCTCTTTACCATGTATCTTCCCCTTGCTCACCACGACATCGCCTATCTTCTCCGTTGTCCTCTTGAACCCGACCTTCCGTGCAGGGGTTGCCTTCTTCTCCCGTGCCCCCTCTCTTAATAACTTTGCTATCTTCACCCTTACTTCTAACCCTTCCTGTCGCAGTACTTCTTTTCGGTCCACTGGAGCGTCTTCTACTTCATTCACAAGTTCTTCTATGTTGTCTCCTTCCGAAGCGTCGATGTTGCTACGGAGGTCCCTGAGCTTCACGTTGAGCACTTCATGTTGCATGTGTTTTTCTCCTTGATGCGCGGGAATTGTAAACGAGAAATAAAAAAAACCATATAACTTTTTTTAAAAATTAATAGAGTTTTTTTTTTTTTGAGGGGGGAGGGAAAAACACAAAGAAGAATAGTGTGGAGACAAATGAAAGAAAGAAGTAGGGGAAGGAGAGAAAAAAAGGCAAACAATATGAGGGTGCTCGCGTCACGCAAGCCTCTAAGGAACGTTTTTATACTTCTGTATAGCAAGAACGACAGGCGTGACTTACGGTACTTGAACTTTCTTTTTTGACAAAAACAAAGGAGGGGTATCAACAAAAAAATAAAAAAAAAAGCTTACAAAAGAAAACAACAAAAATCTATTTCAAGAAACCGCCTCATTCAGGGACGTACTGATTGCCGTAGGTGAGGGTGGAGTTGTCGACGGGCGGTGTTGAGGTGCGGGGTGTGGTGGGGCCACGAGAGTTGCCTACAAGGGCGAGAAGGCCGTGGGGCACGGGGGCGGCTGGTCTTTCTTGAACTTCTTTCTTTTCCTGCTGCGGCCTGTACGTTGATGGGGATGAGGTGCGCTGCTGCTGTTGCTCAGAGAAAGTGGTGACGGTGGGCTGCGGCTTGCCGTTCTCATCCCTCACAGGACGCTCGGCTTGGGACACCTTCGACCCCGGTGCAGACGGCGACGGTGCTCGGGTGGGCCGTTTAGCCAGCCCACCTCCTTTCCACGGCATGCCATGCTGTACAGGTGCAGGATGGTCCGATGTAGTAGTTCCCCTTTTCTTCTTTTCATTCCACATTTTCCATGCTTCCTCTCCCTTTGGCGCCTCTCTCACAATGATCCTGCTGTTCGGCCTTGTTGGCTGGCTCTGCGCAGGCGACGATGTCCTTGATGGCACGCCCATCCGCTCCACGCGTCTCTCCCTCGTTGCAGGCGACCCTGTGCGATCCGGAGCAGAAGGGCTGTTGCTCCTTGCAGCAAGCTGCACGCGCAACCTTTTCACCTCCGCCTTCGTCTGGAACACCAACGTCGTCAACCTATCAACACATTTGATCGCCTCAGGTGGCAGCGTCTCAAGCGTCACCTCCGATAGGATCGCCTCCACTTCCTGATCCGACGGAGACTTCTGCTGCCTAGCAGCGGCATCCACCTTCGCTAGCAGCTCTTTAAACTGCCGCGTCTTCTCATTCTGGTAAGACTCCATTGTCTTCTTCTCATTCGCTTGCTTCTCGAGCACCAACCGCATCTTTGCTATCATAGACTCCTTCTCGCGCAGCTTGACGGCCATGTTGCGCTGCGTAACTTCGTTCACGTCGTGTTGTCTGTTGCTGTGCTTCAGATCTTCCACCTGCGCCATGAGCTGTGCAAGCTTCTGGTCCTTCTCGTTCAGGGTTGCCGCCTGCTTTGCTTGTTTTTCCCGCAGCTTCACGAGGTTTGCCTCATGGCGGTGCTGAGCGGCAAGCACTGCAGCAGTTGCCTCGCCCTGCGACAGGCGGAGAGATTCCACCTGAGTTTGAAGTGCTGTGTTCCTTGCTTTGAGTGCGTCGATGTCGTCCACATCGTGGGGTGTGACAGGCTGCGTGGTGTGGATAGACGGCTGCATCGCGTGGACAGGGGTGCACACGGCTGCTGCTGTCTGGCTGTTGGGTTGCGAATAGCCCAGCTTCACGGGTTGCTTCTGTTCCTTGGGAATAGATCTTGCCCTTGTCCCCGCATCCCCTGCGTAGAAGTCGTTCTCACTGCTGCTTGTGCATGCATCTCGTGCAGCAGCTATCCTTGCCTCCACTGCCTGCTCTGGTGTCATGTAGTTGTACGACATCCCCCCGTCTAGGGTCGACACCTCTGCCTCACTTGGCTCCTGACCGTCATCCATCATGCCTGTTTGCCTCCTGCGAGTAAGGTGTAAAAAAATAAACGGGGAAGAGAGAAAAAAAAACTAGACATCTCAGGCTTTGCGTTCACCGCCAGCCTCTGGTCTCGAAGTTCAACGGACACCACCTTCTTATGTTTCATCACCCAGTTTGAAGTAGTGATTCACAAACCGGCTCATCTTCTTCCTCTCCAGCGACCCAGGCAGCTCCATGGCGCCCTGTATTTTTTTTTCTTTTTTGATAATCTTGCGCTGCCACACCTCATGCGCCATCAAGAAGTCCTCCCAAGAGGATCGGTATTCTCTGCAGCTCTCAGGGGTGAGCCTCCCATCGATATCTTTACCAAACCCTTCCTGTCAAGGTGTGGAGCTTTACTATTATTCTTTGTACCTTTTTCCAGTTCCTCCATTCCAAGTCTCTCTGCACAGAAGGGGTCATCCCATAGAGGAACGACCTCGTTAACCGCTTTGACCCATACATCGCACCACCTAGAGGGCTGAGAGGAAGGACTCAACGATACAAGTACGAAATAAAAATTAGAGAGCTTCAGCCCTCGCTTTTTTTTTTTTTTTTTTTTTTTGAACACTAGGGAAAAAAATAGAGAAATCACGAAAGCCTTGGCTTGTTCGTGAACCCCATGAACTTTCCACCAACCTGTAAAAAATATTATTGAATTCCCTGCCACCGTTTTTTGTCCATACGTCTCTGATCGACCCAGCATCTCCGTCACCGGAGCCCTTCGCTTCTCTCCAGTTTTTCCGGCGCACGACTCTTGCGAGGATGACAGTGATGTCGTCGGGTTTGCCACCTTTTTTATTATTGTGTTTATTGTATCCTCTTCATACCTTGCGCCTCCTCGACAGTCGACACGCCATGCTCAAGCAGTGCGTAGGAGAAGGGGGTCATGAAGGTCTTGGACTTTGCGTTGACGGTAGCTGCTTGGACCATGTCGTTCACAACGTCCTTGGCGTAGAGACGGCATTTGGTGTTTCTCTTCCACTTTCCCCACGGTGTGAAGTAGTTCCCGTAGTCGCCGGTTGTGTTGAGGACGAGGTCGCACTGCTGCGAGAGCTCGGAGTTGGGAACGTTGTCGAAAAGCCCGTCTGTGCCCAGCAGGACGATGTCGTCCTCTACGAGGGGCACGCGGTCCTGGAAGGACTTGGACGGAGGGTCGGAGATGACATCAGCGTGCTTCGCCTTCCTTGGAAGGATCGCCAACTGGTACGGTGCGTTGAAACGATGCTGCAGCTCCGTCGCACGGTACACAATCCTGTTCTGCCGCCACACAAGGAGGCCCGAGTCGCCGAGGTTCGCAACGTTAAGCACAGCCTTGGCCTTGCCTGCAGAAGCATTTGAATTATCTTGCGAATCTATGGATGCGATCAATGCCGTTGTGGACCCCCCGCGGACCTTGCCACTCTCGACGACCGCGTTGAAGGACCTTTCCATGATCTCCAGGGGGTTCATCAGGTCGCGGTTTTCCTCTGAAAGCTTTTTACCTTCCTCCATCAAGGAGTTGGAGATTTCAGAGGGGTCGATGTTCGTGGACCTCCACCCACCGACGCCGTCTGCGATGCCCACAACACGCCTGTTGTTCGACACGAAGAAGCTGTCCTCCCCGCAGTCTAGTCCTATCCAGCCGGTGCGCTTCCTCCAAGCGTGTCGTCGGTTCGTTTGCTGCACACCATGGGCGTCCGCTACGTAGTCGTCCTTTGACCTTGCGTACTTTGTCTTTGATACACATGAGGCCCAGGATTCTAGCACCAAGTCGTCAGGGTGCCCTTCTTCATCTGGGTTTATTCCCCTCGGCTTGTCCTCCCCCCTTACACCTGACTCGAATGCGCTCGGCTCGTTCGCCGACGTCGAGAATTTCTTTGCCATTGAAAGTCCCTCCCACAACGTGGCCAACACACCCTTCGGCCGGGGTTCATCTAGTACCGCTGCTAACATTTTCTTTTTTTTTTTACACTTTTTTTTTGTTTTTTTTTTTTTTTAAATTCTACTTGCTCTCCCACATTGAAAACGTTATTAAAAAAAAAAAAAAAAAAAAAAGAAAGAAACGGGGGAACGGGCGGGGGGAACACTATTTCTTTCTTTTTTTTAAAAAAGAAAAAATAAAAAAAAAAAATATTTCGCAAAAAAAAAAAAAGCAAACATCTCTTCTATTTCTTTGTAATCAATCACCCCTACTCCCCTACTTCTTCTCCTTAACCTCCACGAGATTCTCCACCCCGCCCGTTTTAATACCTTTTATATCGTTCAGGCTCAGAGGGTCGATGAGGGTGGCACCCTCAAGGGTTAGTGTATGTTCGGCGTAGGACAAGTTGTGGTTGTCGTCCAGCCAGACCTTCAGGAACTGCACTGTCTGCCCGTGGGGGAAGGAGGAGGAAACCGTCTCGCCATTGGGAAGGATAAATTTTACAAGGACACTATCACCCGCTAGCATTTTCTCGCTTTCTTCCAAGTCTTGGAATCTATCTTGGCCCTCAAACTGTGTCATGTCCATTCCCCCTTCCGCCTTCTCCTGCACAGGGGGGTCCCAGTTGGAGCTTGTCGAACTCGTGTCACTGCCAGAATCCATATTCCCCCTTTTCTTTTTCCTCTTTTCTTCTTTCGTGTACCACTTCCAAAATAGTTGTAATAATATAAAGGACAATAAAAAAAAAAACCGACTTTGCCAGAGATATCTGCGGGCTACAAAAAAGAAAAAAAAAAGGAGGGGAAAACGGAAAAGGGCGCAGGAAAAAAAAGACGGGGCAGACGGAGGGAGTAAGGGGGAAAAAAAAAAGAAAAAAAGCAAAATGAAATACCGCCGGAGAATGGAAAAAGAGAGAGAAAGGGGGAAAAGAATAGGAGGTGATAGAGGGCATAAGATTCGTACTTGCTCCTTTAAAAAAAAGGGGGGGAAAAGATGGGGAGAAAATTTGATGGGCATCATATAAATGATAAGAAAGCTGCGAGGCAACGGGAATTGCACTGGGCACCATACGGCTCCCTATTACCCGCAACGAAAAAAAAAAAAAATGGAGGACAGAAAAAACCGAAGGAAAATAAAGAAAATAAAGAAAAACTACACTTTCCAAAAACTCCTTCCTTTTACAATTTTCGTCTTCTCCTTTTTCTTCTCTCCCCCTCAACGTCTGCCCCCCCCCCCCCCCCCCCCCCGTCATTTTTTTAACTCTCCCAATCCCTCTCCACCCCTTAAACAAAAAAAATACACCTTCATCCCCGCCCCAGTACCGTAGAATACAAAACAAACACAATTCCCTTGTAATCCAAACGTTTCTTTTTTACCCCCTTTTTTTCCCCTTTTCTTTTCATCATTACAGGGATGCAACAGGCATACTAGTATGTACACTATGTAAAAGAGGGGAAAAGAGGTACCGCACGTACCCCACGTTCTGCCTATTTGAAGTACTTGTCAAAGAAGTCATTGCCCTTGTCGTCCACGATGATGAAGGCAGGGAAGTTCTCAACGTCGATCTTCCACACAGCCTCCATCCCAAGCTCAGGCATGTCGAGGACTTCAACCTTTCTGATGCAGTTTTTGGCAAGGATGGCAGCAGGGCCACCAACAGAGCCAAGGTAGAAACCACCGTGCTTTTTGCACGCGTTAGTGACCTGCTTGGACCGGTTCCCCTTTGCGAGGGACACCATGGAAGCCTTCTCAGCCATGAAGGGGTCGAGGTACGGGTCCATGCGCGCAGCTGTCGTCGGCCCGAAGGATCCAGAAGGCAGCCCTTCAGGTGTCTTCGCCGGACCTGCGTAGTACACCATGTGGTCCTTGAAGTACTGCGGGATGCCCTCACCCTTCTGGAACCTCTCCAGGATCTTCGCGTGAGCGATGTCCCTCGCCACGATGAGCGTCCCCGTCAGTGACAGCCTTGTCGACACTGGGAACTGCGTCAGCAGATTCCGGATCTCATCCATCGGCTGGTTCAGGTCAATCTTCACCTCATCGCCGCCCGCGTCCTCCGAGTCGGTCACGCACGGTAGGTACTGCGCGGGGTCTGTCTCCAGCTGCTCCAGCCACAGCCCGTCCTTGTTGATCTTCCCTTTGATCTGCCTGTCGGCCGAGCAAGACACCCCCATGCCCACAGGGCACGATGCACCGTGCCGTGGCAGTCTGATCACCCTCACGTCATGGCAGAAGTACTTCCCACCGAATTGTGCACCCATCCCCAGATCCCTCGTCATTTGCAAGATCTCCTGCTCCCACTCCACGTCTCTGTATGCCCTTCCATGCTCGTTGCCCGACGTCGGAAGGTCGTCCAGGTGTCGTGCAGACGCCAGCTTCACGATCTTCAAGTTCATTTCAGCAGACAGGCCGCCTACAACGAAGGCGAGATGGTATGGAGGGCAGGCAGCAGTCCCGATCGTCCTGATGTTCTCATCAAGGAACTTTCTCAACCCCTTGGGGTTCAGGAGCGCCTTAGTGCGCTGGTAGAGGAAAGTCTTGTTTGCAGAGCCGCCGCCCTTTGCCATGAAGAGGAACTTGTACTCATTGCCCTTAGTGGCGTAGAGGTCGACCTGGGCGGGGAGGTTGGTGCCGGTGTTCTGCTCTTTGAACATGTCGATCGGGGCGACTTGAGAGTAGCGGAGGTTACGTTCTGTGTAGGTGTCGTAGACACCTTTCGACAGCCACTCAGCATCGTCACCGTCAACGAGGACGTTCTGGCCTCGCTTGCCCATGATGATGGCAGTGCCAGTGTCCTGACAGGAGGGGAGGACGCCCTCTGCTGCAATGGATGCGTTCTTAAGAAGCTCCAGTGCGACGAACCTGTCATTGGACGTCGCTTCGTCATCTTTGATAATATTCGCCAGCTGCTGCAGGTGACCTGGCCTCAGCAGGTGCGACACGTCCTTCATCGCCTCTGCCGACAGCTTCGCCAGCCCCTCACCCTCCACTTCCAAAAACTCCCTATCCCCCAATTTCACAGTCTTCACATGCTCGCTGCTCACCAACTTGTACGGCGTTTCATCTGGCTTCACCGGCTCAAATATATCCTGATACTTGAAGGGTTTCACCCTCACGGGCGTTGATGCGCACCTCCTCTGCACCAGCCCGAACACCTTCCCGCTTGATCTCATTTTATTTTCTTTCTATTGCAGGTGATCTGACGATTAGATTTAAGGCTTCTTTACTGCAACAGAATAGAGGGGTTAAGGAAAGGAGTGCACTGTTTGTTTTCGAATCAAATATCTTTGATAGTTAGGGTAGGGTTTTGGGGTGAACACGAGGGGGGGGGACGATATCGCTGCTTGTGGGGCAAGTATCGAGGCACGTGCTCGTGGCCTATGATGAGGTAGTTAAAGAAAGATCACATACCAGCGGGTTCCCGGCAGCGTCGATGGACGTTGCACACCAGGACCCAGTCGAAGTTTGCACGCATCTACTGAACGTTTCGCCACCAACGCCGAACAAGCTGCTGCACTGCTGCATGTTAATTGTTGTGCACGGAGCGACCTCGCGCCCGGGCTGCGGAAGACACGAACCCCAGTAATTCCAGTTTGCATCCCAGTAGTTGCAGGACTCTATCCTGTAATCCGCTACATTCGTTGTTCTGTGCTTGCCTATCAGCATCGTCCTCTCTAACCCCTCCTTGTTGAATTCATTCCAGTTATGCAATCCTTCACCGTTCGGGTTACCTGTTGCAGCAAAGTTCGTCCAATATCCTCTCAGGTGTGCTGAAATCTCTCGATTCTCCTGTGACACCTTGAGGACCTTAGGGTGTGTGAAGAGGTAACCAAGCTCGTCGCTGTGCACTGCAAAGCGTTTTGAACCAGAGAAATGCGCCAAGACTCCTTGGAATACCTTGCCACCGCGCTGAGAGATAGTCCTGGACGTGCGACGTGCAGGACATGCAAACGCAACATCTGTCTCTACTTGCACCGCTGCGTAGTACCTCCAGTTATGATGACTGTCATCATCAGCCCGTATGTACCTACTGTTGTTCAAGTAGATAGTGCGCAGCTCGTCATTGGGGTCAACGCCTGGCTGCTCATACGTCTCCGAGAGGTAGGTTTGGAACTGTGCTTCTGTGGGCTGCTTCGGGAGACTGACGGTGTCCTGGACGAAATCGTACCCGTCGTCTCTCGTGAAGAAGTTCAGCAGCGGTATCGTTCTGTCAAATTTACCCTCTTCGAGGAGCGTCCAAGGAGTTTTCTTCAAAAAATAGTTGTCGACGATCGGTGCCCACGAGCAGCCGTCCCTGCATGGGACCTCCGAGCTGGACATCCCGCTTGCACTCCCGATCCGTTCCGCAGGTGCTGCGAGCAAGCAATCCAGCACAGCAGACGAATTCCCACTACACCCCAATGCCCTCGCCAGGTACATGTACGACCTCTCAGCAGCCTGCATCGTCTGCGCCGTCCACGACCCAAAGCTCCCGCTCTGAATCGCAGCTCGTGAGAAATACTCATCTCCAAGGTCATTGGTGACAAGGTGGACCGACACAGATCCGCCACCCGCAGATTGCCCAAACACCATCACCCTCTTTGGATCCCCTCCAAACTTCTTTATATTCTTTTGTATCCAGTCCATAACCATCTTCTGGTCAAGGATTCCATAGTTTCCCGTGCTACCAGAGTACTTGACGGGTGTGCCCTTCGTCCTATCTCTGAGTGTTTCAGAGCCTAGGAATCCCAGTGCTGCGAGTCGGTACTCTGCAGTGACAAGGATGACCTTCTCGTTACTCCCTTTGACAAGGTTCTCGCCGTTAAGGTACTCGGTGGTGGGGCCATCGGAGCCCCATGTGTAGCAGCCACCGTGTATAAAGTACATAACAGGGAGAGGCGAGGAATCAGCTGTCTGTTCCATTTTAGGGACGTAGACATTGAGGTACAAACAGTCTTCGGTCCCCTTGCCGTCTGCGTTCATGCATTGCGGTTTGAACGAAGTCGCGTTCAAGACGCCCTCCCACCGAGAGGGGTAGTGGGGAGGCTGCCAGCGGTATTCCCCAACAGGCGGCCTTGCATAAGGGATTCCCATGTATGTTGCTACCCCGTTAGACAGCACGCCCCTTACGGTCCCAAACATTGTGGTCACTGTCTCGTGTTCAAGTTCTTCGCCGTTGCTCGATTCATCGTCACTACTCCCACCTGAAGCAAGTACCAGGGCAGTGACGATGATGGCAACGAAGACTATACCCAATCCAAACACCACCCGCCATACACACTTATTGCTCTTCTCTGTTTTTATCCTAGGTGCGTCCTGCAATTCCTCATCTTCTATTTTCCCGTTTCTCAACGCTTCCAGCCCTGCTTCGAGAAACGCCTCCTCCCTCTGCTTCAACCTCTCCAGCTCGTCCCTCTCAGCAATGGACAGTTCTTCATGATCCATCGCCATCAGCTCAGCGTGCCTATTCTCATCGTCCCTGGTCCATTCTGGTTCCTCTAACTCACATTCCTCGTCCTTCTCTGCACGAGGCGTGACGGCCTCGATGTCACTCATTGAGGGGGGCAACTGTGTTGTGATCTCTAAAACACAAAAAAAACAAAGGGAACTATGGTATGCTATACAGTTCACCCGGAGGGTGCAATAGAGGGCTGACGAGAATGAGCCACGGAAGGAGCTCGTGAGGCAACGGAAGGATGCTTTGATTGGGCAACCGAGTGCCTTGAAGCATTGGAAGGCTGCCTAGAAGAAACAACAGATTGCTTAGGGACAGCAAGGGACTCTTGCCTTGACTGCGCAATGGATTGCCTGCCTGCTACAGACATACGTTGTGTGGACTCGAAAGGGTCTTCAGCGGCTCCTTCTGAGGCGCTTCCACTTCCACCACTCGCATCGTCATCTTCAACTTTTTCCTCGTTGTTGATGGTCTCCTCCGCCTCTTTCGCATACGTCAGCTTCTTGATCTCAGACGTGTTCGCTGCGTAGGCGTCAAGCATGGCGTTGCGCTCCCTCTCCCACTGTTCCTCGCGTGCACTTCTCTCGCATTCTACAGCGTGCAGCAGTTGCATCTCCCTCTCCTGTTCCTTCCTCCTTTCCTTCTCCCATTCTTCGCGAAGCATGTTCCTCTCTCTCTCCCATTCCCACTCTTTTTGCTTCACGTTCAAGTACCTTTGCTCTTTCTCCCTTTCCCATTCCCTCACGATCGCTCTCATCTTATCCCTTTCCATCTCGAGCTCTCTTTCCCAGTCTGCCTCCCGCTCTCTTTCTTGCTCCCTCATCCTCTCTTTTTCGTCGATCCACTGGCGGCGCAGTTCCTCTTTTAACGATTCATACGAACGTTCGCGTTCCCTGTTGTTCTCTTCTTCTTGCATGTTGAGGTACTCCCAGTCGCGCTCTCTCATGAGTTCCGTTTCGCGCTCCCTGACACGATCCTTCTGCCGTTCGTTGCGCATCCACAGTTCGTTCTCCCATTCCTTCTCTCTGATGCGCTGTCTGTCCCACTGAGCGGAGCGGTTGCTAGTGTGCCATACAGACCGTGTTGCATCAAGAGTGAGGAGGTCCTTCTGCATGGTGTGCGTACGTGCCTCGTTCAGCAGCAGGTCATCGTAAACCATGCGGCGGAAGGCGGCTGTCGTGTCCCTATTGAAATATCCGCCCACGAACTTTTCATGCCTAGGGGCTGCAGTGTGCGCGTGGATGTTGTTGTCCTCTGTGTAAGGCGTCCCACCATCCAAAAGGTACGAACCAAGCGAACCCTGTGCAGACTTCACGTCACGAGCGTAGCTCCTTGCATCTTCGCTTTGAAGGTTCGATGTCATCTTGCAACCTTCGTCTTTCTTCTTCGCGCATTTCATTTTCGGGACTTCAAGAAGCCCTTTGTCGCCAAACTTGTCAAGGAACCCCCTACTGTGAGCGGCCATGCCAGAAGGCATCGTCATCTTGAGGTCCTCCTACATAAAAATGGAGTGGCGGCGCGGTTCAGAGCGAATATTTCATTTTCCTTTCGCAAGTACACCCACAACCCAATAAGTTACATGCCGAGATATTAATCTTGTAAAAAAAATGTGTCGTAGCAAAATCTTGCTACCGCTTCTTCGCCTTGTCCGGGCGCGTTTTGACCTTCTTGAGATCGGTGCCGCTTTGGAGGAGCTTGACGATCTCCTTGACTTGCGTCAAATGCTGCTTGAGCTCTGGGTACTCTGCGACAGCCTTCGGGTTCGTTTCTATAAAGCGCACAACGCCCTGTGTGAGCCGGTGATAGTTCTTGTTAGGAAAGAGGTAATACCTTGTACTTCGCAACAATGTCCTTCATATCTGTTGTTCCCAGCTTAGCCAATACTTGAGCGTGCCGCATTTCGCCTATCACGTATGCAGGTGCATCCGATCTGTCAGTTGTGTCATTGAGTCAAGTTTCATACCCCTCAAGCTTCAAGAAGGCTGACCTCTTCGTTGGGTCTGACGTTGCCTTCTGCACTTCTCTGAACTCCTTTAAAAACCTCTCGGAAAACTTTTCGAAATGCTCCGCAGCCTTCTGGTAGTACGGTTGAGACTTCTCTGCATCCATTCCTTGCGACACGATGAGCTCGGCAATCTCTTGGCTGATGCACCCGATACCGTAGTGCACCTGGCGGAGAACATTCCTGAACACCAGTTCGTCGAAGCCGTCGTTGAGAAGGACTTGCAGCAGGTTGAGCCTCTCGTAGCACAGATCCAGTCGTGCGGAGGCGGAGTCGCTGGTGATGCTGATGAAATGCTGGTAGCAACCGATCAGCTGCTGCAGCTCCAAATGCACCAAGCAATGCCTCTCGCAATCTGTGTCGATGGTGTACTCTGCCATGACCCCTCTGTATAGCTTCGACCCTGTTTCATACAGTTCGATCACCACACTCGAATTTCCTACCATCTCCATCTTAGGGGGAGGGATGGGGAGCTTAAAAGACAGTCTCTCGGCAGCTTTCTTGGCGTGCGCAGGGTCTTTTAACAAGGCCTCCTCTTCCGGTGGGAGCACCGTGTTCTTATTATCAACCAAGTTGATGATCACACCATCAAGGTTCCCAGGGCGGGAGTCGTTCGAAAGTTCGTCTGCCTCGGCTTGGAGCAGCAGGAGCAGGTTGAAGCAGTACCTTGCGTACGCAAAGTCGTGTTGCGCATCTAGATCCTGACTCACGCCTCGAGTGTTCAGTAGCTTGACTGCTTCTAAACAATGCTCGGCGTGCGAAAAATCTTTCACCATTGTGTAATACTCGGCTAGATTAATACAGTTCGCGACCCACTCAGAAGTGATGTTAGTTGCCCTGTCATCACCCTCCAGTTGTCTCTGGAGTGCCAGGTGGCAGTAGTGGCCTGAGAGGACAGTGTCGCCGTTATTTTTATGCAACTGTGCCAGACAGCTGCAGGTTTGAGTGAATCGCCTTTCCAGCTGCCCTGCACGAGGTGACCCCTCATCCTTGGACGAGACAGGCAGTGAGGAAGAGTCTGCCGTTGTACTCATGGAGGGTTTCTCTTGTTGCTCTGCTGCGGTATCTTCGATACCAGTCCCGCTTTTCTTCTTCCTTCGCGCAGCAAGCTTCTGAGCAAACGCGCTTTGCTGCTCGCCTTTTTCTTGTTCGCGAATCTGAAGGGAGTCCGACGCACGCTTCGACGACTCATTCAGCAGTTCTTGTATCTGGTCGGTCTCCGAATCTTTCTTATCGCTTCTGTTGGTTTTCCAGTGGTTGTACACATTCTCTGATTCCTCGAAACACAGAAATGAATAGTTCAGCTCGCCCCAACCCGACCAAAACGACCCCATCGTGTTGAAGCACTCCACCATCAGATCTATGTTTTCAAACGATACACTTCCTTTGTACTCGATATCGGTAAAGGAAGGCTTGGTTGCAGTTTGTCTCTTGTCCTCCAATACAAAGTCAGCGGAGCACAGCGTGGCGCCCACCCTGATCCCGGCAAGGCATGCTTTAATCACTTCTAGCGCCTTGTACCCGTCTAAAGCAGCGCTCTCTCTGCTGTGGTAACCTGCCAAGAGTAGCGTGGTTTGCAAAGCAAGGCGCTGTGCATGCTTACGCACTTCGCTGCATGACCCGTCGATCTTTGCAACTATCCTCCTGCGCACCTCTAACACCTCCTTAATGGCATCCATGATATACTGGTTCACATTCATCCTGCCCTCTACCTTCTTCTCCACCAGCATTGTCGTGTGAACCACCATGTCCTGGTGCATTTTGTCAAGCTCTGCAATCTCCTCTTCAGGATCCTTGTTGAGAAGGCCACCCCACGACATGTTACCAAGTTGGTAGGTACCTGCAGAGGTGTAATATGCTGCACTACACGAGTTCAGTTCGTATTCAAAAAAAAAAAAGAGGAATGAGAACCTCGAAGCATTCTGCTCCGAGGGTCGTACTAAACAAAAAAAGGATGTAAGAGATAAAAGACGCCAGTGTTGGTGGCGCCCTGTAAGAAAACCGAGATACAATGGCTACTTACTTCGGTGTTGGCGAAGCGGGTGCGAATATTTGGATGTGTTTATGGAGACAGACGATGTCGAGGTATTCAGAGAAGGTGATCATTTCGCCGTCAATACTGCAAATGTTAGGGGTGTTTGGCTTGCCTGTCTCGAGGCGGATGTGCGCGGCTTGCGACATGTGAATTGCGGCGTTAGTCCGGTGGGTGCCAAGCGGCAGCTCGTTGAATACTCGCAGCTTGTCACCTCTGGAGAGGGACGTGGCGGGAAGGAAACAAAGATCGGCTAGAGAGTCGTCTAAGTACGCGTCCGGCGTAGCTCGCAACCCCTTGCCGAAGTACTGAGTGTTGTTGACGAACAGCGTCGTGAAGCTGGTAACAGGGATCACGTAGTTGTCGGCTGTGACCTTTGCGGTGTATGTCTGCTCCTTCATGACACCCCACACTGCCATTAGGTCGTACCGCAGCGCACCGAACAAGGTTCTCATCCACCCACGCTCACTCGCAATGCCAACGTCACCCACAAGACCCCAGAAAACACCATTCAGAGAATAAGAGTCAAGGAGCTTCCCGTCAGTAACCCTCAACACATCCATCCACGCGACCGCTCCGTTGGCGATCCGTTCTGCAGCCACTGTTGCGCTCCATGTTCCCAAGTCGCACATAACAGAGTTCCCCGTTCCGGCGGGGATGAAGCCCATGGGGATTTGCTTTCCGTCGACTCGCTTCAACATCCCATTCACCATCTCATGGATGGACCCATCCCCGCCCATCACGCACATTGCGTCGTACCCCTCAAGAGGAAGTGTTTGGGCGTACTCCACAGGGTGCCCCGAGTGTGTAGTCTCCTTGACATCTACCTCCACACCTGCCTCCTTCAGCACTGGTAGCACTTCCGCCTCTAACAGCCCCTTTGCCTTTCCACCCCCTCCGTGAGGGTTCACTATCATATACACCTTCTTCACAGTGATCTTCTGCCCTTGACGATCGCCCTGTGTGTTGGAGTATTTTCTTTTTATTGAAACAGTTTCAATACCTCCCACACCCGTTTGAACGGGGAATGCTTGTCGGGTGGTACACCCGATATGACGGCACCCGCGCACACAGGTGACAAGGCATGGCAGAACCACAACGCGCCTGCCACAAAGAGGATGATAGCTACGGCCAGCATTGCAGTATACGAGTATACAACGTAACATATCAAAAGGACCACAGGCGTCACAATGAACAGCATGCAGCATGATAATGCGACGCCATTGAAGCCCGCCGCCCCTTGACACAAACCTGGAACGAGATTGATTCGCTCTCCGGGGTCATCGCTGAATTCTAGTGTTAGGTGCCCGCTTCGCTCTGACTGAAGGGCTGTGCTGGCCGGTTGGGGTGGCGGTGCCGGCGCTATCGTTGCCATGCAACCCTGTAGAGACTTACCCTGGGACAAGCAAGGTTTAAAAAAAAAAAAAAAGGAGATAAACAACTAATACTGTTATTTTCACATTAAGGTGTAAATGAAACCCATTCAGCATCGGTTTACCAGTTCGTTGTGGTAATGCTCCTCGGGGTGCAGGTAGGACTGAATCATGGACGGCGTGCCCTCTATCCGCAATGCTTGGTTCAAACGCTTCGCGAGTTTCAGCGACTCGTTAGAAGGGGGGAGAGTGTCGCTAACAGGAAGCTTGGGTGGGTCAGTGGTGTAGTTGAGGTCGTGCAGCACCTCGACGAGCAGGCGTAGGGGGGTGGTGTCCAAGAAAGAAACAGACAAGGTATTCTGGTATGCCTCAAGGGTGCCTTGTCGTTGTTTGAAGACACCCACACGTGTCGCATGATGCTCCAGGTCGTAGACGTGGCCGTCGCTGATGTCCTTCTGCACTTCAAGGAAGACTTGTTCCGCCTCCTCTCGCAGCTTGTTGCATTCTCCTTTCAGCTGTGCAAGAACGTCTTGCACGTCTCCCACCACTCTCTCTTTGAACTCTTTAATGGCGTCTTTCAGCCTGTCTAATGCTTCCAGTAACACCGACCCATAAGCTGTGAGCCCTTTTTTGTCGATCAGTTCCTGCTCACAATGCGGCCCACCACCCCACAGGCACAGCATCGCCAGTTCCTGTGTCTCATGCTTTTGCATCTCCCACCTCTTCTCTACTTCCAAACCCCTGCCTACGTAGCCCACATATTTTTCTAAATCCTTCTCGTTCCTTGTCAGAACTGTGATCTCTGCCTCGATCACAACTACGTGTTTCTTAAAGCTCTTCGTCAGCTCCACTTCATCGACCTTCTTTGCGGGGTGCTGCAATGTGATGGCCTTCCATTCCTCTTCAGGTATGTGTCCCTTTTGGAACAACCCGTAACACCTACACAGCGCATCAACCCTGCTCCCCAGGTGTCCTACTATGGAACACGTTACATTGTGCGCGATGGTGACTGCATCCAGCCTGTGCGACTGTGGGGTCGTGCGCAAGTTAACTGCCATCGACGTGGTGGAGAGGGACTTGTCGGTGTGTAAGGCTGCTGCCGTGAGGGCTTGAATAGCTTCTTCTAGCTTCTCAGGGGACCCCGCATAGGTAGGAGGACGCACTAAATGGGACCTCAAGGCTGTTTTCAAAGTGGATCGAAAGACGCTACAAGGGGACCTCCCCAACACTTCCTCATACATCATGTACAGGGTGAAGATCCGCACCGCGACAGGGAAGTGGTATGTCCTGCGCAACTTTATGGACTCTGATTTTGTCTTCAGCTTTTGCAAGTTCTCTCTCCTGTGCTGCAGAACAGTTCGCACGGACACTGCTGCAGGTTCATGCTCTTCTGAAAGTAATTTGAGAAGTTTGCAGAAACCTTCTTCCACGCTCACGGTGCAGTTGTGGATGGCTCTTTCTATCTCAACAGACTCTTCTTGCAGAGGGGGGTCTACGACCTCCAGCGTGTCAGACAAGAACCTGTCCACCATGTCACCTTTGCAAGGCTGCAATATCACGACACCCATTCGACGGCACACATCGAGTGTCACAACTTCGTTGCTCTCGTCACAGAAGCACAGCCCAAACGATGCCTTCTTGCCTTTGATGAATGCTTTGTTGAGGTACGGCTGCAGGGCGGGCGTGATAACCTTGTTCATGTCGCACCGGATGAGCAGCTTGGTGCCGTGTGCCGCCGCGAGATTTATGAGGCCTAGGATGTTAGGGGCAGTGGCGGAGCACACCGTATAGCCCCTTGAGGTAAGCCAGTCACTAAGGACATGGAGAGGGTCTTGGATGAGGGGCCACTTACTGCCATGTTCCTCTGTTATCCATAGGGCACAGATGGCATTGGACGTTGAAGGGCCCATTGCGTGTACGAGGGGGGGCAGCGTGAGGGGGAAGCGCTGTAAGAAGCTGGTGAGTGTTGTGAAGGCAGTGGTGATGCTGGAGGCAGTGGTAACAGCCTGCCACGACGAGGTGAGAATACTGTGCTGGTGAGGAGGGAAGAGAGGGAGGTAAACGGTGTGCGCAGCAGCGAGCAGACAGTCGCCGATGAGGTACTTTTCGTAGTTAAGCAAGTCGTGATGCAGCTCTGTTAGCTCGTGGATTTCATGAGGTGTGCTGTGCACGTGTTTCACCTTTCTCACCGATGCTGTGTCTGCCAGTTTCATCCGCACTGCCTGTGTTCTTGTCTCCCACAACCCCTTGTACACTACCCCAAACTCCTCCGGGCAGAATTCCACACTCACCTGGCCACCCTCTGCAGCCACCGTCACTGCAGTTTCGTGCATCGCCTCCATCACGCTTGCCATGTCGTAGCATGGCTGCCGCACACCCTCCAACCCTTCCCGTATGCGGCACAGCGCATTGCTCTCAGGCATACCTGTGAAGCTTTATCACAGACGAATGGTGCAATATCTTGATCCAATAAGAAACCAATGAAGGGGAAAGGGATGGGAATTTCACTTCTTTTTTTTTTTTAAATTCACAGACATGCCATCAAGCAGTGTCTGGTTCGGTGACCTCCCAGCCCTTTCGAATGTCAAAATATTTCTCCGGGGCCCAGATATGGGAGTAGCAGCTGCTGGCCAACGCGAAAAGAACCTGTTTTTTTGTTGTTTGCTTTTTTTTTCCCACCCGGAAATACCGTGGAGGCAACTATGGTGCGCATGTTGCTGCGGTGCCGGAGGGCGGGGATGGCGATTAATGAGGCGAAGGGGGTGATTTTTCTGCTGTCTCTTTCGAAGAATAAGAGGTCGGCTTCTTCAGGGACTTTGCGGAATTGGTATTTCTCTCTACCCTGTCTGAGGACAGCCTCACGGAGGAAGCCCTCTGTCAAGCACACCACGAACGCTGCAGCAGCGACCCGGTTACCGTATGCAGTGGCCCGAGTCGTGCCATAGTGGAACAAGGACAGCCCTGCACTCCGCCAGGTCAAAGCAGTTCCTGCGCTTCGCTGCGTGAGTCCGTTATACGAACCAGCGATCGCGCCCCCCAATGTCCCTGCAATGTACCCAACGCCTACCGCGTTCAGCATTCCCGAAAAACTAAAAAATGGGTCGGTGGGGTCTATTTCTGGTTTAGCGTCCCATCCTTCCCTCAACGTGTTCTCCCCATACAGCACACCCTGCTTGTCCATCACAACCCCTACCACCGTGTGTTTTGATTTGTGCCAAAAATCGGCTACGAGGCCCACTGATGTCTCGTCGAGTTCTTCCATTTAATTTACTCTTGTTTCACCCCCTTTTTTTTTCCCTTTGTTTTCTTTTTGAGGAAAATAGGAAGAAAAAAAAAAGAGGAAAAAAAAAAAAAAAAAAAACGGCATCGGGTTTAAACAAAGAATTTCTTTTTTGAAAAAAAAAAAAAATAAAGAAGATGGGGGACGAAGAAAGGGAAGGGCGGAAAGAAAGAGAATAAGGAAACAATAAAAATAAATAATAGATAAATAAAAAAAAAATGAGGCCGATTACAAAAGGGGGGTACACACACAACGCTTGACTAAACCAGAAGAAAAAGCACACAATTGAAGAGAAATAATAAAAGGAAAAAAAAAAACAAGATTACAAATAAACGAAGAAAAGATGTGTGTTGGGATGGGCAGAAGAGAAAAAAAAAAAGAGAGAGAGAAAAACAGCAAGGAGTGTGTGGTAACTATCAAACTCTTTTTTTTATTCTCTTTTTTTATATTATTGTTTCCTTTTCTTTCTTTTTGTCCTTCCCTCCCCGCTTTTTTATTTTTTTTTCTTTTTTTTTTCCAGGAGCGAAGACAAAAACAAATGTATAATACATAATAATAATAATAATAAAAAAAAAGACCGGCAAGAACAGAGTTGAGGAAAATAAAAGGCGATGCTTAAAGGCAAATCCCACGTGAGGACCACCCTTAATAAAAAAAAAATTAAAGACCAACCCTCTCCCCCACCACACACAAAAACCCAGGGTTAGGCGAAAAAACACCGCCTCGTATCTCTAAAATCCGTTTAGCAGTGGTGACCATAAAAAACCTTTCCCAAAAAATCCTTTTACAAATCTCCCGCTGGAAATGTTTGAAGAAACCTTTCTCGAAAATTTTCCCACAAATATTAACCCGGGGTTTTAGAGATACGGGGCGTGGGAAACAAAACAAAACAAAAAAAAAAAAAAAAAAAAAACACTTCACTCTCTCTTCTTTTTTTTTTTTGTTTCTTTCGAAATAACTTTTCCAAAAAACACTTTTTTTTTTTTTTTTTTTCTTTTTTTTCCTTACCCACATTGCACGTCTATTTAGAGCAAATAACAACATGAAGGAATCCATCAGGGTGAGCCATATACTCGGAGAGCCAGATGAGCGGTGTGGCTGGAGAAGGTGTAACACCTTGGATGAGGAGTCGTGCGGAGGGGAGCGAGATTGGAGATTCAGACTGCGCCTCCTCGTCGGTGAAGGGAAAAATCTCAGGAAGAATCTCCTTGAGGAACTCAGCAAGGGTAGTTGTAGAATCGGAGGTCGGATTGGAAGGCGAACGAAGCCAGATAGTCTCGTTGAAATGAACGAAGATCGGGAGCTTTTTCGGTTCAACCTCCGCCCGACGAAGCTGGGTTCGAACTGTTGCGTACTTCGCATAATTACATTCTCTGACGGCAACGACCAGATCATTCCATTGAGACATTGATAGGTTTGTCACTGCCATTGTACTGTTGTACCTTAAGGTGTGAGCTTGTTTTAAAATCTGTGAAAACAAGGACATTGTTTCTTTCTCAGTGTTCATTGCCACCATGGATGGGTCAGGGTATGGCGTGAAGTGCACCGATAAGGACAAAGGCAGCATTTCCTCCGTTTCTTTTCCCTCGGAAAGCTGCAGGTAATCAAACACAACACCCACAGGGAAATGCCACCTTATTGGTGTCACTTTCCCCCCCACATCCCTGCTCAGCCATATATCAGATTCTTGGCCGTGTTTTGTGGCCGCGTGTTGCAAGTGTGCTCTTACCTCCGACAGAAAAAACGATAAATAACCCACTCGAGGGATCAGTTTGTAAAACGCAGTCGGCCGCTCGTATTCCATCCCCGCTAGGCTGTCCGTGCTCAGCGTGAACTGAACAGGTACCTTGCCCCTCCATAGGTCCTTCATGAATTCTTCTCCTGCGGCGCTCATCTTGTTATTTCAGTTTTTTTTTTTTTCTTCTTCTTCTTCTTCTCTTTAATTTGTCCCGGACCCCCTCCGCCCCACTCTGTATTGGTGTAAAAAGAAAAAAAAAAAAAAAAAAAAAGGAGGGAAAATAAATTCCTGTAACAGAAAATAAAAAACGAGTGAAGCAAACAGAAAATAAAAAAAGAGTCGGTTTTTTTTTTTTTTTTTTTTTTTTTCCCAAAGCATTTGTTTGTACACGCGGCATAAATCCTGGGATGAATACTGCATGTTACCAACTACTCTTTTAACAAAAAAAAAAAAAAAAAAAAAAAAAAGCACAACAAAAAGAAATATAAAGGGCCAGGTGGGGGAAAGGGGCGAGAAGAAAAAAAAAATATAGCGTTACTCCATTTTTTTTTTTTTTTTTCCTTTTTTCTTTTTTTTTCTTCCTGAGAATTTGGTGTCCGCGCCCCGCCGATCACTCCAGCTTCACGGTAATGTGTAGAAAATGGTGCGGGTGCTTCATATTTTCGTAAAGCCAAGACAGAGTGCTTTCTGGGGAAGGGACGATGCCCTGCACAAGGACACGACCCTCCATTTTGGCTAAGGTGGACAACATGGGAGACTTCAAGCTTGGAATTTTATCATACAAAAACTGTTCAAGATCAATCGTGCCATCAGGGTCTGCCTCATGGTACATCGTTTGCACTTTCGGTTTTTTGACATTCACGTAAATAACATGAATTGCGATAGGCAGCTTCTGCATGGCAACCTCTGGTGTGTCGACATGGTCGAAGACTGTTTTGGCGCTTTCCTTGGCTGCTCTTTTTTTTTTTTCAATTTCTTCCGATCCGGCACTGTACATCCCCACAATTGATTTTTCCATAATGTGATACGCAGCTTTTGTCCAGTCGTCAAATGGCTTTGACATCCCATCGCAAGGGATCACATACTGCGCTGTAAGGTCCTTGTCATATGACTGCTGGACCACCTTGATGATGAGAGCGTTTTTGATCTCCTTCCCTGTTTTAAGCGACCAGATATCTACGTTCACCCCGCAGGGGTACCTCCAGTTCATCCATACCCCATCGCACCACATGGACACCTGGTCGTCCATCAACAGCCCCAACGCGTCATACGGATCGAGAAAACTCTGCCTCCCCACATGCTGTTCCACGCTCGCCCCGTTGTACTCATACTTCACACACACCGACCCAGACCACACCAAGCTTTGAAGGTCCATTTCTTTTCCCCCCCCCCTTCTTGTGTCTGTTAAGTGAATGGTTTTTCGTATTCACAAAATATGGTAACAATCATCTATGTAAAACTATTAAAAATAAAACTTATTTCTTTTGGGATGAATTTTTTTTTTTTGTTTCCTCCCTTTTTTTTTTTTTTTTTTTCCCTTTCTTTCTCTTATGAATATTCTAAGTTCTAGTTATGGTGTGAGTCTGCCTGTTGCTGCTCGGCAATAAGCTGGTTCAACTCGTTTTTCAAGGACTGCAACTGTGATGAGGAGCGTGCAGGCGGGCCTGCCGAGGACGACGAGGCGACGGGGGCGGAATGTACAGAGACGGGTGCTGATGTGTTGTCAATGCGCCACGAGACAGCCTGCGTGTTGTAGCCTGCAACGCCTGCAGTTGAGGTGTTGGAGGAGTTGTCGGTCTCGTCTCTGTGGATGCAGCTCTCCCTGTGGCTGGCGAAGTCCCCTTTAAGAAACTCTTCACCGCAGTCATCACACATCATCAGCGCACCATTGCTGCTGCTGTTGTTGTCCTCGTAGTTCCCACTCCTGTTGTCATTCTGTGTGCAGTGGTTTTCCTCATGGTCTTGTAGATCGCACCCCCTCACTTGTATCCCGCAGAACCTGCAGTTGCTCATGTCTTCTTCAACTGGTTTCTTAAACCCTGCAAACACGATCTTCCTCGGGGAGTGCACGGTCGGTACGTCCTCCGTCGCCAGCGGCTTCAACAACGTTGGTTGGTAGCTTTCCAACTCTGCAGTGGAGACCGACTGCCTCCGAGCCTCCTGCCTCCGTCGTTCGCCTCCTTCCTTTTCCAATGCTTCTCTGATGAGCTTGTCTTCTGCTTGCTTCTTCTTCTTTTCCAGATCTCTTTTCCATTCTTCTTCCTCCCGTTCTCGCTTCTGCCTTGCTTCTTCTTCTTCCCTTTGTCTCGCTTTTCTTGCCGTCCGGAGTTCTTCCTCTTCACGTTCTTGCCTTGCGCGTCTCTCTTTCCGCTTAATTTCCTCTTCTTCCTCTTCGCGCTGCAACACGAGGCGCCTCTCTTCATCGGCCTTCTCGCGCTTTGCCATCTCGTCCCTTTTCAGCTTTTCTTGCTTCTCCTGTTCGATACGCTGCTGCTTAAGCAATGCCTCCTGCTCGCGGATGCCCCGTTCACGCTCCTCCTGTGCCCTCTTTGCTTCGTCCAGCTCTTGCCTCATCGCGTTTAGCATAGCTTGCTGCTCCCTCTCGCGCTCTTGCTGTTCTTGGGTACGCCTTTCCTCCGCACGTTTCATCTCATCTGCCATTCGCTTGATTTCAGCATTTTGACGTTCTCGCTCCCTCTTCAGCGCTTCTTCTGCTTCTGCTTCCCTGTTTCGTTCGGCTTGCTGCACTGCCAGGGAGACGGCTTGCGGAGGTGCATCAGCCGCCTCAGCAGCGACCTGTGTCGGTGTTGTGGGCGCTCCTTCGTTTGGGTTTGGTGTAGGAACAGCAGTTGGGACAGGTAAAGAGGCTGGTGCAGGCATCGGAACAACAGTTGAGACAGGTAAAGAGGCTGGTGCTGCTGGTAAAGAAGCCGGTGCGGCAACGGAAACGGGTGCTGAGACCGGTGCTACAGAAGCAGTGGGAGCAACACTACCAGGTGCTGGGGCCAGCTCTGAACCGGGGGGAAGAATCACAGCACTGTTTAGCGACGCTGCAGCGGACAGCGGTGGACCCTCTTGCACCTCATGCCGACTCCGTCTCGAGTGCTTCCTGTGTTTGTCCTTTTTGTGAGACCGGCTGCTGACGGACTCCGTGAAGGACGACGCGCTGTCCCCAAAGACAGACGTGAACAGGGAGCCGGTCTCTGTCGATGACACTGACGAGTCGCGCCGCCTGCGGCGGTGTTTGGAACGCTTCCTGCGTGGCTTGTCATGTCTGCGGCCTCTGTCAAGGAGGTCAAGGACGGCCTTTAACTGGAGGGGGTCCGTGTACGGGGAGGGGTGGGCGTACGGGTAGGTGTACGGGTGTGCATCGTCATGTTTCTTCTTCGGTTGAGGCTCCTCCTTTGGCGTGGGGGGCTTCTCTTCTCTTTCTTCCCTTTTAAGGAGCTCTAGGATAGTCTGAAGCTTGGCGTCCGTCGAGATACGTGAGGCAAGGTCAAGGGGGTCGACAGTGGGGACAGGTGCAGGAGCAGGAGGGGCAGGTGCAGGGCCAGGAGGCGCGACTGCTGCCCGCTTCAACAATGCGGTGACTTCCTTTTCCAATCGCTGATTCTCGTCACGCAGCACTCTTGCTGTTCCAGTCAACACCTTCTGCGTGTGGAAGGTGTACTGCAATGCAACCTGCATGACACGCACGATCCTTCCCACCTGCCGCACCGTCTTGTACTGGAAGTCATCGTCCACAACTTCACCAAAGCTTATGTTCTTAATGACGTCTTGCAGCTTCCTCAGGTCAGACTTCATCGCGTCCGGATCAGCCCTTGAGAGCTCCTCCACCTGAAACCTCTCTCTACTAAGTCGGAATGTAAATTCATTTTCATTGTGCATTGCCTGGAGAAGCCTTTGTACATATAAGCAAAGGATCAAAATTTAAAAAAAGAGTCTGAAGACAAGAGGAGCGAAAGGGGAAAAGGAGCAGTTGTGTGTGGGGGTGAGCGGGAAAAAGTAAAGAGAGGAGGAGCAGGGGGTAGAAAAAAAAAAAAAAAAAAAGGAGGAAGCTTTTTGATGTTTTTCGTTCTTGATTCATTCCAAAAAGAAAGAAAAAAAAAAACTAGTATTTGCCCGCGCTTATTGTTTTACCGAGCAAACTAGCGAAAGAAAAAAAAAATAGAAAGAAGAAAATAAAAAGGGGGTGGGGCAGGAAATCGTTTGCATAAAAAAAAGGGGGGAGAGGGTGGAAATACTATTAATAAAGGAGCTTAGTTACCGTACATAACGCGGGTATTGTGCCCCTAAAATTCCGAAAAACCAACAAGAAGAGAAAAAGAAAAAGAAAACCCCCGTCGCATTCACCGACTCCTTCGTGTAGTAAGAGAAAGAAGAAAAAAAAAAGAAACTAGAGCATTTTAAAAGTATAATAAAAAGGGGGAAGGGGAAACAAAGAGAATTGGGACTAATCTTGTTTCTTTTAATTTCCCCTCATTCCTTTTTTTTTTTTTTTCTGTCCGTGTAACCAAAAAAAAAAAAAAAACTCGATAGATTTTCAGTGTGCTTGGGGTGCTCACTGTTCATAAAAAAAATTCGATATTTTTTTGTGCAGGAGCCCCTTCTCCCTTTTTTTTTCTTTTTTTCTCCACCACTATGAAAAGAAAGAAAAAAAAAAAACGTGTCCTTGAATGGAAGCCTGCACATATGACAGGGACCGCCTCAAACAAAAAAGAAAGAAAAAAGAAGAAACCGGTACGAAAAACGGGGGAGGGGGTATTTATAAAAAAAAAAATAAAGAGGGAATAATAATAAAAAAAAAAAAACGTGTAGTCAAACCAACAGGAAATGTGTAATATAAAAAGAGAGGAAAAAGGTATAAAAAAAAAATTAAACCTATGATTCAACATTTGCCACTTCAACAGGTACCTTTTTTTTTTTTTTTTTTTAAATTTTTTTTATAAAAAAACCAAACCTCTTTTTTCGCCCAAATAATCTTGTCTGATGCGCCTTGTGGGGACAAAGGTGGCGACGCGGCCACCTCAACATTTTGTTCATCTTGTTGAGGCGACTGCGGCTTCGTCACACCGTTGGCACTGCTCCCGTTCACCTTGGCGGTATTGATGTTACAGGTATCTGTATTCGAATTACTAGCAGCATTGGCCGGCTTCTTACCAGGTTTCTCAACAACCGCTTTACCAGGTGGTGGTGTTGGCTCATCAAGTAATGTGGCCGGGCGACCGCTTCCCTTTACACAAGGTGCTTCAATGTTCTGTACAAGACACAGGGCGGCTGCACGTAAGAGTTCCATCTGATGAAGTTCAGGGATGTTACGCCCACCCTTGATGGCGTCCTTGGCCTTTGAAACCCGGATTGGCCGAGTGAACATTTTTTTACAATCGATTGTCTGGCAATTTCTCGCAGCAGAGACGGTACTGTACTCAAAGAAGCCGTACCGGGTGGGCTGGTTGGGGTCTCCACAAAGCTGGTACTTCCTTATACTCCCGTAGTGCGAGAGTCGTATCAAAATGTTCTCATCTGACGTGGAAGAGTCGATCCCTACAATGTAAACAGTCCGGTCGCCTGCTTTGATGTTCTCACCCGCATCCCGCTGTTTCTCATGCATCTCAGTGTTGATGATTTCGTTCAGAGTCATGTTGTACTCCCGTTCGATCTGCGACAGCTTCATGGCCTCCATCTCGTACGCCATCTGCATCTCTCTGAACATATGTGGGTCGTGGTAGAATGGGCAGTCGGCTTTCCTACATTTCCCACCTTGCGCGAAGTACCTGCATGGTTCTTTTTCTTTTTTCTGGTGGTAGTGGTTGTTGCTGTTGTGGTGGTGGCTGCTCCATTTAGGAGATGACGCGGCCTGTTCTCCCATGAGCGTCGGGTACTTTTTGGAGAGTTCTGGTTCTTGCGGTTTGTTTATCAAAAGCTCGGATGGAACCTTCGCGCGTTTTGAACCCGACGCATCTGGGGAGTTGTGGAGACGGAGGAGAAGTTCTTCGTTGTAATCGTACTGCTTCGCCTCAGGCGACGTTTCTTCTTCCTGCTGCCGGGTTGAAATTTTCGACAATCTTGAAGAAAATGTCAGCTCCGTGCGAAGCTTCTCCGCAGCAAGGCCCATTGCTTCCTTCACAGTCTTTGCTGTCTTTGGACAACTCCCTACTAAAGCATGTGATATCGTTGGGCTCCACGTCCCGGGAGGCCCTCGTTGGGTTGCAGTGCTACACATTACCACTGGTTGTACTCGTCCTTCAACTTCTTTTGGGGACACAGACAGTGCCGGGCTGGCGCTGTTCGGAGATTTATTATCTACCTCTTCCTCATCAGGGAACATGCTTGTGGCCATCCCGGTCAATGCCTGCAGACCCCAGCTGAAATTCTCATTCTCCGCGAACGGATCGTTCATAATACCCTCCTCCACCACCTCTTCCTTCCCTTGACTCGACCCAGACGGGCTCCATGGCTTGGCGTCCACATTCAACAGTTTCTGTGGGTTTTTTTTTTTTTTTTTTTTTTTTTGACTAGATGTACCTCGTTGTCCTCTGCTATAACCATTCTCCAATTTTCGTTCCTTTCTTTTTTTTTTTTTTTTTTTCTTCCTCTTTTTCTTTTCCTAAATATTCTGCCTTTTTTTTTTTTTTTTTTTTCCTCTTTTTTTTTTTTTTTTTTTTGCTGTGGGGAGGGTTTTTTTTTGGTTTTATTTGCTCGAGAACAAAAAAAAAAGGAGGGAAAAAAAGTTTTTTTTTGTTGTTCCCTTCATTTTAACAACACGGGACTTCGAAGGGGCGGGAAGTATTAAAAAAAAGAGGGGGTAACGAACCTCAAACCTCTTTCTTTTCTTCTTCATTTTCCCTTTTTGTTGGAGGGGGGGGGGGTGCAAAAGGGCTACCGGCCGCAGTTGAAATGGGGGAAGAGGAGGGGGGAGATACAGTATAGGGGTTTCTTCTTTTTCTTTCGTTCTCAGGCACCTCATCCTTCCCTTTCCTTCTCACCCCTCACGCACTAAGCACTTGTTGCTTGTACTTCCTTCGCCTTGTGGCTTTTTCTTCCTTCCAATCTTCCTACTAAAGATTCTGTATTTCTTTTTTACCTTTGTTTCCGGTCGATTTTCTGGTTTGCAATGGCATTCTTTTGTTTTCTTATTTTTTAAAAAAAATAAAATAAAAAAAACACACAAAGATATATAAAAAAAGACCATTATTATTTTTTCGGTAATAACCTAAACAACATTATGGAGGGCCATGCATTCTTTCTTTTCTTTTTTAAAAAAAAAAAAGGATTTTTCCTATTTCCCGTTCAGAGTACTTCTTTTACTACCTGGGGGAAAAAAAAAATCAAGGGGTAGAGAGACTAAGGGAATGGGTGGGGTGATTGTGGAATGGGTGGAGTAAAAAAAAAAAACTCAAAGTACAGGACAAGCCCCCCGCTAGAGGGCCGCCCTATGGGAGGGGGGGGTCTATCTGTTAATAAAAAATAAATAAAATAAAAAAAAAAAAGAGGGTGCAAAAAAAAATCATCAGTTTTTGCAAGAAAAACAAAAGGGATACAATAAAAAAAAAAAGGCTTTCTTTTTTCTTCTTTTTTTTTCCGGACACTGTAAAAAAAAAAAAAAAAAAAGGAGGGGAAACAAGGGGATCACTACTAAACTTATTTTTTTTTCTTTTTTTTTTTTTACGCTCCATATTCGCTAAGTGACCCGCCCAATGTCCCAAAGGGGTTATAGGGGGCTATAGGGGAAAAAATGTCAAAAATGCCCAAAGGTTCATTGAATTTTTTTTTCCAAAAATTCCATATGTCGAACATGAAAGAACGGTGAGTTCCAAGGAAGTTCCAAAAAAAATTTTCCAAAAAAAAAAATATTGGGGGCCAACCAAAATGACCTTGGAAGTCGCCATTTTGGGTTTTGGCCATTTTTGCCAAACTTTTGCAACTGGGCACTTTTCCCTTTGAAAAACATGGTTAACAGGGTTCGATCCCAGAAGCCAGCATCTTCCTGACCAGTAGTTCAGCCGAAAATATTTTCGAAGGTGTAGTAGTCTAGTTGGGGGGGCTTTGCCCTGTACCTAGGCGAAGCGGGTTCAAGCCCCACTCCAGCGGATTTTTTTAGGCCCCCCACAGGGGAGAAACGGCAACCTGAACCGGTGTTTCCGCAAAAGCTTTTCGTAAGCTTGTGGGAGTCTAGTTGAAGAAAAGTGCAGTTTTGAGGGAAGGACAGCTCTTAA
This sequence comes from Diplonema japonicum, assembly GCA_964019335.1. Taxonomy (NCBI): domain Eukaryota; phylum Euglenozoa; class Diplonemea; order Diplonemida; family Diplonemidae; genus Diplonema; species Diplonema japonicum. The sequence continues at coordinate 199,816 of OZ025650.1, forward strand.
CATTGTAAGATTGTTAGTTGTTAGTCAGTAAGCATAACAGTCCTGTCCTCTGCACTTCGGCCGTAATCACCAAATACAAATGGGTGGAGATGACGAGAAGGTCAAAGAGGGTTCCATAAGGGAGTTTATAGTTGAAGAGACAGATGCGCGTCTACGCCGTCCACCACAGGGCAACGTACAGTCCAAATGGAATGGCATAGTCATTTGAAAGTGACGTTGCCTTTGGGGCAGAAGTTATTTCTGCTTGGAAGGTACTTATGTGGGAATTACACCGATCACCGGTCACGTTTGCGTTGGAAGATCCTTGACCCGCGTGCCCTGGTTTGATGACCAGCCTGAACGGAACGGAGACTATGAAACAAGCAGTGACGACGACCGGAGAATACTTCCTACTCCTGAGAGCACACGGGCAACTCGAAGGGAAAGACCAAAGCAAGCCCTTCCAGCCAGCAGAGAGCCTCAGACAACGAGGACTCCAGATGGACAGGATCGCGATAGCGGAGTACAGCCACAAGGAGCTCCACTACCGGGTCCACTACACAAAAGAGGGCAAGAAGTGAGATCTCAGAGCAGACGGAGTGGAAGTGCCATAAGCAGGCAAAAACAAAGGATGGCACCCCAGCCTCATCTTGTACAAGAAGCACAAGACCGAGGAAGCAGGGGAGGGCCACCCGAGGAACAACAGAGGACATGGATAACCTCCCCAACGCAGCAGCAACAACAGTAACAGCAGCAACAGCAGTAGCAGCAAAGACAGTAGCGACAACAGAAAGTAAAGAAGAAGACATCAGTATCTCCTCCCCCTTCCTCCTCCTTCTCCCCTTCCTGCTGTTCTACTTCGGGTGGATCAAGCGTCTGAAGAAACAACAGATTTGACCCCTACTCTTCAGTGTACTAGAAACGTACACGACGCACCCCTGGAACAGATAACGGAAGGAAACGCTATGCACACCACCTGAGTGGTAGCTCAGGAAGCTGAAGTAGTACGACGGACCGAGGAAGACGACAGTCACCACAATAACTCGTACTAGACTTCGAAAACTGGGAAAGGGGTAGATAAGTAGAGATAAGTAGACAAGGACGTTCCAGAACAGGAACCTCCTTTAGCTCATCTCTTATTCTGTGTTTATTTCATCACAGTGTTGATGGGCTGAGGCACGTCGTGAGTGTGTATCGCAAGGATATCTGGTGTGAAAAGAAGGGAACCTACTCCACCCACTATGCCGGATGCGTGAGTAAAGATGGGGGGTCAGAGTTTTGAATTCCTGTGTGGTAGAGTGGTTACCGTGCTCACCTGTCAGGCCCCCTTGTTCCAGGAGTCGCGGGTTCGAATCCCGACGCAGTGGTTTTTTCATCAGGGTTCGAACCCCACTTGTGCCGTGTTTTTTCCACCGGAGCTGCTTCATTTTGTATAGTACAAAGTAAGGCAAATCACCAAAAAAAATTTTATTACAAAAAAAAATTCCATATGTCGAACATTGGGCCCCGGACGCAAATAAATCCATTCCAACCCTAGAAAAAGCAATTAGAAATTTTTTTAGCTCTTCAAAATGCGGTTTCTGGTGGGTCACTTAGCGAATATGGAGCGTTATAAATCGGATTTCTTTTTTTTTTTTTTTCTTCTTTACTCCATGGCAACCACAGTACTCCTACGCCTATGGGGCGATCCTCGGGGGGATCCCCCTGCCCGGGGGGTGTTTGGCTGAGACTCCCTTTCCCAAGGACGCGAGTGCACGCTCATCTCGAGGCGTTTCCGCAACCTTTAATTTAAAAAATCTTTTTATCCCACCCCACCCCTGTTCATACTCTGTCCAGTGATATTTCCGGTCGTCAGCCTTGCACAGCACGTACCCGCATTTCATGAGGTGTATCACAAAATCGTTCCATTTTTTTACTTCTTCAGGTGTGGAATCTAATGTGGGGGGGAAAAAAAATTTTTTTTTTCCCCCTCCCCTTATGAATTCATACCTTTAGATGGGGGTTCTGGTTTAACAGGGATTTCAGGAACAACGAACAGGCCCAGCTTTGGACCTAGCGCGGCGTCCATCTTGATGGACAGAAGCTCAGCCCTCATCATGGAGCGCCATTCTTCCATGTGGTCTGGGAGGTTCTCCAGGACGACCATTGATCCGGAGAAAGGGCACATTGCTTTGGTCCCCATGCGAGTGGACTCTCCTCGGAAGAGGGATGTGATGAGGTTTGCTGCTGAGGCACGTTGCTCAACAGGCACTTCTGACTGGTATTGACTGGATGCATACTGGGATCGCCTTTCGACATCGCCGTTTACATTCAGCCTTGGAGGGCGGAGGGACGAGAGGAGTTGGCCTCTGTAAGCAGTGTCTGCTAAGGGGTCGGGTCTTGCAGGAAGATCTTCTTCTTCAACGGCCTCGGAATTTCTTAGGAGTCTTTCGCTTTCCCTTGCTAGTCTCTTCCATGCCTTCCTTTCGGACTCCCTGTGCTTCATCGCCTCCTTCTTCCCCACTCCATCCTGCACCCTCGCGTCGTCCTTCCGCACCATCATCATCTCCACCCTGTTATTCCCCATCCAGTGAATGGGTACCATCTCAGCCTCTTCATCGTCGAAGTTCGTCCCATGTACCATCTTTTCTTTTTTTTTTTTTTGCTTTTCCTTAGTGTTTTTTTTCTCTCCTTTTTTTTTGCATCACAACATGTGAAATGAAAGAAAAATAAAATGAAAGGGGGGGTATAATGGGTAAAGAAAAGAAAAGGGGGAGAGGGTGGGGTGGGATGTGCAGAATTGGTTTTTTTTTTTTTTTTCTTTTTTTTCACGGAATAAAATAAAAAAAATTTGTATAGCATAACTATAAGAGATGAGATAATATAAAAAAAAAAAAGTTGTTTCCCTCTTTTTTTTTTTTTTTTTCCTTCTTTCCCCGTTCTCCTTTTTTTTTTTTTGATTTCTTCGGTCACTCTGGATCTCTCTCTCTCTCTCTCTCTCTCTCTCACTCCCATTTTCCTGATTCCTTTCGGTTACCCACTTTCTTCGTTTTCCTCTTTTTCTTTTTTAGATAGGCGCTGCTGGTGTCAAGTAGCCTTTTGTTCCCCCCTCGTTGGCCACTCTGGCTAGTCCCTCCATTTCGCTAATATACTTGTTTACCTCAAGAAAAATATTTTCGGGCAAGAGAAAGAGAGGGAATATGGGGGAGGGGAAGGAAATCGGGAAAGGGGGGAGGGGGTGGTATTCTTAGCTCATAAAGTTCAACTTTTCTTTCTTTTTCTTCTTCTGCTGCTTGGAAAAAAAAAAGACTCTTCAAGGCTTGCGAAATGACAGGAGGCAGGCAGGACAGTATGAACGCAATCATTAGGGGAAAATGAGAAGATTGGAGGGAGGTAGGGGAAGCACACACTGTTTTAAGGGGTAGGTAGGGTGGGGGGGGTTTTTTTTTCCATCCCTTTTTTTTTCCCCTCTTTTCCCGCATCTGTTGTTCCCTGCTCCTTTTCATTTTTTTTTAAAAAATATTTCTTGTTTCTTCATAATAATTTCTTCTTGTGGTGGTTTTTTTTTTTCTAATGAAAGAAAGAAAACGCTAGAAAAAAAAAAAGAAAAAAATAGAAAACCGCACATGGAAAACAAAGGGGGAAAGGCTGATTCAATGATTGAATTTCTTTCTTTTTTTTGTTTTGTTCAAATCCTTTTTTTCAAAAAAAAAAGGAAAAGACCCTCCTCCGTTTCCGTTATTTTTCCCCCCCCCTTCCTCTTTCTCTCAACGGGGGGGTTTTTTTTTTCCTTCTTTTTTTCTTCTCCTCTCGTTTTTTTTTTTTTTTTTTTTTTTTTCCCTTCTTCTTAGTTCTTTTTTTTTTACTGCTCCTTTTCCTTTGTGTACTCGGATCTCCTCACGAACTGTTTTTTTTTCTCTTCTTTTTTTTTTTCTCCCTTTCATACCACTTTGAGGATCTCGTCCAAGAAAACAATGGGCACCGACAGAGCGAAGATAAGCTTCCAAGCCCAAATGTCAAGTGGCACGACACCGAATATAACGGCGATGGCAGGCACATAAAGGATTAAGAAGTGCAGACCGAAGGAAAGGCATATGGCACCCAGAAGGTACAAGTTGGACAGGGGCCCGACAGTGAACAGAGACGAGTCACCCAAAGCGTTCAGTGCGTTGAACATCTCAACAGTAACGAGCACAGAGAGGGCCACAGTCATGGGGACCTTCTTCCCGCCTTCGAAGCTGTCCAACCAGTCCTCGCCCTGCGACCCACACAGCACATCGAAACTAACCTGCGGGCCGTTCGGGGCGTACATGCACCAAATACCGAACCCACCCACTGTCGCAAAACCCACGTACGTCCCAATCGCCATGTAACGGAAGAATGTCGACCTGCTGACAATAGGCTCGTCGCTCTTACGGGGGGCTTTCTGTGGGGGTTTGTTTTCGTATTTAAAAAAAAAAAAAAAAAACAACAAAAAAAAATATTAATAATCATACCCTCATGACGTCAGGCTCAGGGGGGTTGAACCCAAGCGCAGTGGCGGGCAGACCGTCCGTCACAAGGTTCACCCACAGCAGCTGGATGGGCACGAGAACCTGAGAAATGTGATTTGCATGTATACAACGCATACCTCGGGCATGCCCAGGATGCCGGTCATGAAGATGCAGACGACCTCACCGATGTTAGAGGAGATCAGGTACCTGATGAACTGCTTCGTGTTGTTGTAAATGGTACGGCCCTCCTCGATCGCAGACACGATGGTCGAGAAGTTGTCGTCTGAAAGCACCATGTCGGAGGACTTCTTGGCGACCTCAGTACCGGAGCCCATTGCAATACCAATGTTGGCCTTCTTCAGCGCGAGAGCGTCGTTCACACCGTCACCGGTCATGGCGCAGATGAAGCCGTTGGCCTGTGTGCATTTTACACTCACTTTGTGTGCATACCTGAAGCCTCTCGGTGATAACCTTTTTGTGGTCCGGAACTGCCCTGGCAAACAACTTAGCCGTTTTCACGACTTCCAGCTGCTGCTGCTCTGTCATCTTGTCAAACTCCTGCCCTGTGAACGACTTGCCGACGGTGGACTCACCAGGCTGGAACAGCCCAATCTCCCTGCAGATACCCTCAGCGGTGTCCTTGTTGTCTGTGAGCATGTAATGTGTTAGTTATGTAACAAAAATACCTCCGGTGATGACAATAACCCTAACGTGAGCCGTTTCGCACTCCTTAAGGGCGGCCTTCACCTCAGGCCTCGGGGGGTCAAGGATGCCCACGAACCCAATGAAGGTCAAGTCGCACTCCACCTCAACGAACTTGGCAGGGTCGGCAGTGATCTGGTCAGCTGTGTGCGAGGCATGGATGTCCTTCACGGCCATCCCGAGGCACCTCAGGGACTCAGCACCGGAGGCAAGCTCCAAGTACTTCTCAAGGATGGTGGCCTTCAGAACGGGCGTTAGGGGGACAACAACGTCACCCTGTTTAACACTTGTGCACCTCTCCAGCAGACAGTCAGGGGCACCCTTCACGAAAAGGCTCTTCTTGCCGGCGTGTTCCACAAAGGTACCCATCGACTTCCTCTCCCTAGTGAACTCCAGGACACCGTACTTGGCGAACATAGCCTTCCAGTGGTTGTTGCACGACAGAAGCCTCTTAGTGGGGTCCCTCTCGCCTTCAAGCGCACTGTTGGCAGCAGCAGTGTCCATACCAAGCTTCTCGACCATGACGCGGAGGGCCGCTTCCATCGCTTCGTTCACCCTCTCGACCTGCTTCTCTTCAGCGTTGTACGACAGACTCGCCTCGTTGCAGATGCTGGACACAATGGCAATCTCCTTCAGGTTCGCATCCTCCATAGGGAACTTCACAGCGTTGCTGTTTAGGTTTACAAGATCCTTGGCCACAACAGCCTCACCCTCCCACGTGTTGCCGAGGACAGGGTTGAAAGACGTGCCGTTCAGGGTGTACGTGTTAAGGCCCTTGCCATCAAAGGTGACCACCTTACGCACAACCATCTTGTTGGTGGTCAGAGTCCCAGTCTTGTCACTGCAGATGACAGTAGTGCACCCAAGGGTTTCCACGGAGGGAAGCTTCCTCACGAGCGCGTTCTTCTTAGCCATCCTCCTAGTTCCGAGGGCAAGGCAGGTGGTTACGACAGCAGGGAGACCCTCAGGGAGGGCAGCGACTGCAAGAGCAACACCCTGCTTGGCAAAGAAGATGCAACCCTTGATCCATGAGCCCTTCGAGGAGAAGTTCCCGATGTTGACAATCCACACAAAGGCGCACACGACAGTGATGACCTTGGTGAGCGCTTCGCCGAAAGCGTCAAGCTTGAGCTGGAGGGGGGTCTTCTCCTCCTCGGTCTCCATGGTGCCAGTGAAGATGGCACCAAACTCGGTCTGAAGCCCGGTGTGCATGACAACACCCTTGGCCTTGCCATAGGTGATGCACGTGCTGGAGTACAGAACATTGAGGAAGAACTCTTTCTGACCTTCAGTCACTTTTTCGGAGTCGGCATGTTTGACAATGGAATGGCACTCACCGGTGAGGTTGGACTGGTCAGCCCTGATGGTGGTCGAGGTCACGTCGATGACACGAACATCGGCAGGCACCTGGTCGCCGTTGGTGATAATGACAATGTCACCGGGAACAAGATCCGCAGCATCAATGTTAGACTCGATACCATCACGAAGCACGACGGCCCTCGGGGCAGACAGCTTCAGAAGCGCCCTCAGTGCCTCGTCGGCGTTCAGCTCCTGCACAACACCAACAGTCGCGTTCACAGTAAGGATTGCAAGAATGACGAGCGGCTCGATGTACGCAGTCAACTTCTCATCCTCGTCCTCCTCAAACACGGCAAGCACAAAGCTCACCACGGCCGCGAACAACAGCAACCGCACCATCACGTCCTCGAACTGAGCCACAATCAACTCCCACAAGGGCTTAGGCGGCTCCTCAGGAAGGCAGTTCCCACCGTACTCCTTCAGTCTCTTCTCTGCCTCCTCGCTGGAAAGACCCTTCAGAGCATCCGTCTTTGCCACCTTCACAGCATCCTGCGCACTCGTAGAGGGCAGGTTTGCCAGGTCTTTCATACTTATTGTTTTGTTTTCCATTTTAATACGCCTGTGTGAGGTGGGTTGCATGGTTCGACCATCCTTCAAAAAGTGACTTTGACTAAAGTCGTTGCTTTGTCACACATCATTCATTCCTTGTGTCACCTCTTCTCTTAGTTTGTCCACTTCACCTCGCAGCTTGTTGCGCTCTTTGTCGATCGTTGCCCTTTTGAGCTCAATACGTACGGTGGCCTCTCTGAGCTGCTGCTCCAAAGCGCTTTTCTCAGCCTCAAAGGCTGTTTGCAAGCAATCAAGGCTTGTCAGGCTCATGTTACCGCATGCTGTGCGGTGGTGGCACGGTTTGTGAATAAAAGGAAGAAACTTAGAAAAGAAGAAATAAAGGGAAATGTGTAAATATTTCAGAGATGGTTTCATATAATGCTAATGAGAGATTGTATGGTGCCACACATTATGGCTCACTGCTGTAGTTCGACATGCAGCTCGTAGAGGAAGGCTTCGAAGTGCTCCGCGTTGCGATCCAACATATCGTCGACGTGAGGCAGGCTGCTGGGGTCGGTGGCCGTGAGCAGTGCCATCAGCCTCTGACGGCGATCCAAGTGCTGTGTCGGTGACACCGCATCGGAGGGGTCCAAGTCCTCGTGGAGCCACCTCAAGAACTGCTCAGGACAGCCCCTGTACTCGTCGACGACCTCCTGTGCCATATGTATCTGCTCAGGGCATTTCTCCGCAAGAACCAACCGGATCTTGCCCATCAGTGTGCCACGCTGTTTCGGATCGAATACGCTGAAAGGCACACAGTGGTGCCCGTGCCTCCGTTCAAGCTCTAAGAAGGCATGCTCGGGCTTAGGATACTCCTGCGTCACATACTCCATGTATTCAGGGGTGAGGTCCTTCTCGACGGCAAAGCTGCAGAACCTCAGCTGGTTGTCAAGGGTGACACAGTGCGGAGTTGTGGGGAGGGTGCCGTACTTTTCGACAGTGGCACGAAGGAGCTGTGGGAGGTGCGCGGCGTAGGTGGCGAAGATGGTGCCCAGTTGGCCGAGCATGGCAGGGTTGCGATGGGTGTACAAGTCCCGTACATGGTGCATGTAGTCGATGGCTTCCCCTCCCTGCTTGCCTTCTAGAGAAGTATCACTTCCGCAATTGTAGTGCGACACTGTGACCATGGAGATCCCACGCTTTACTTCGCAAATCTTGTCATGGTCAGCAGCGTCGGCTTTGTTTATGAGTTTCTCGCACTGCTCGCACTGCACAACCGTTACCTCATGACACTCTTCCTGTTGTTCTTCTTTTTCTTCTTCAGAAATTGTCAGCCGCCTCTTTGCATTCCTCCTCTTTTTCTCCCTTAACCTCCTGCTCTGTTCCAACAACAGTTCGTACGATTCTTGTGTGCTCACGTGTCGATACAAGCCCACCTGCTTCTGCTTTCTCTTCTTCTTGGGCGCCCCAGGCACCTTCCTCTCTGTTTTTCTATCTGGTGTGCAAATGCCAACAATCTTCCCTAATGTTTTCTTCTTCTCCGATGGCTTTTCTGATTGGCTTTCTTTCTCGGAGTCTGTAAGAAGCAGTTTGTTCCTTGGGACCCCTACTTTTCTTTTTACATTTGCTTTGGGCATTTCTTTTTGAGACCCCTTCTTGAATGATAAACTATGAAAAAAAAACGAAATGGGAATTCGAGGGGGGGAAGGAAACTTTCTTTTTTTTCCCCCCGAAAAACACTAAACAACTTTTGAATAACTTCTCGTCTGCAAGGTCCCCACAGCAGAAAAATTGACCTTCAGCCACGTTGTTATGAGGAAAGATAGTAACGAAGAAGGGAAGTGGGTGGCGGTAGGGAAAGGGGGGATAATTATATTTCCTCTTGAGTGAAACATAGCACCTCCTCATTTTATTTTATTTCGGGTTCAGATGTTGCAGAGAGAAACGGTGAGGAGGTAACGGACTGCTTTTTTGCCTTTCTGTTCCAGGGCCTTTTTTTTTGCTTTTCTTGTTTCTTTTCGTTTCTTAATTCAAACAGACAACACTCGGTACAACTTTAAAAAGAAAACAAAATACGAGGGGATTGTGCATCCATGTGACTTCTCTGGCTAGGGACAAGTAACAAACTTCAGCCTTACAAAGGCGACGGTGCGTTTGGCGTACTGGAGTGTTATTCCTTTACCCCATCCCATTACATACTCGAGAAGGTTGCTGTCGAAACCTTCAGCGTTCATCTTCACCTTGACGGCTCCTGCAGGCACGCCAACATCAAGCTGTGCAGTATTAGCAAGTTTGACTACATCATACCATTTTGAAATAAGAAGCGAGTCGCGGGTCAAGCTTGCACGTGACAGCAGGAGGTGGTGCTGCGCCCCCTGGCGGCGCTGGTGCCCCCGGCGGAGGCGGCGCCCCAGGAGCGGGAGGAGGCGGAGGCGCGTTGCCACCAGGAGGTGGCGGAGGCATGCCACCCGGAGGCGGAGGAGGAGCACCACCCGGAGGTGGAGGAGGCATGCCACCCGGAGGTGGAGGAGGCATACCACCAGGAGGTGGAGGAGGCATCTTACCACCTGGCGGAGGAGGTGGCATGCCACCAGGCGGCGGAGGGGGCATTTTACCACCCGGGGGCGGAGGAGGCATGCCGCCAGGAGGCGGCGGAGGCATTTTACCACCCGGGGGCGGAGGCGGCATGCCACCTGGGGGAGGGGGACCTCCAGGAGGTGGAGGCATGCCGCCTGGGGGCGGAGGCGGCCTGCCACCAGGAGGAGGAGGAGGACCACCGGGACCACCAGGAGGCGGGGGAGGCATCCCACCTGGTGGCGGAGGAGGCATTTTGCCGCCTGGTGGCGGGGGTGGACCAGGAGGACCTCCACCAGGTGGAGGAGGGGGACCGCCAGCACCAGGAGGCGGGGGTGGGCCAGGAGGGCCACCACCCGCTGGGGCTGGAGGGGGTGCTGCTGATTTCGGTTCTTTTGGTTCACCGTCACCAAGGTCGTCTATCGAGTTCAGTTTGTGGTCTAGCAGGTCGGTGGTAGTTTCTAGTCGCGTGAGGTCCTTTGAAACTTTCTCTAGCTTCTCTTCGCACGACTGTGCAAATCTATTCAAGAACTGCGTTGTGTGTATAATAAATTTGTTCACCAGCTCGATGGTTTTCTGGTAGTCCATCGGCTTTTTTAGCGAGTAGTCCGCCACATCTTGCCTATACATCGTTGCAGGCCGAGCACAGGGAGATCGGGCCCTTGCCCTTGTTGCCTGCAGTGAGGTTTAAAGCAAATGAAAAGAAAAAGAAGAAAGAAGTTCCGAAAACGATAGGATAAACAAAAAGATTCTAATTACCATGGGATAGGGGGGATGCGGGAAGAGGAGAGAGCGGGGTCATGACCGCAGAGGGCCTTGGGGATGGTGTTGGAGTGGCGCAAGAGGTGCATTGAGATGAAGTCGATCCAGAGGAAGATCCCGAAGCGACGCTCGATGGGCGTAGTGGTGTCCTGCTTGGACATGTTTACGGAGTTCACGATGACAATGGCACGTTGGGCCTCAGGGCTGAGGGATTCCCATGTTTTCTTGTCCATCAGTACTAAGCCGTCGCTAATGTCCTTCCATGTATGAGGGAGCTGGCGTGAGACAACATTCGCACCACCGACCTCCAAGATGCTTGCAAAGACATTGTTAGCACAAACATGGACGTTCCATCCTCTAAAGGCCCCTCCGCCCAGATTCCTCCAGTACTGCACAGCCTTCGCCAAGAACCGTACCCGATCCATCTCCTTCGAGGAGCTTTTTATCTTCTTGTCTTCGACAATTTTTTGAACCATTTCATGTGACCATTCGTACTCGTGTTCCTCAAGCCACGACCCTTTACTCCCTGATGCCGTTACCCATTCGGGTGACATGATCCACTTGCCTGATGACATTGCAATGCAAGTATTCTCTGTTGTGATCAACGCCGATGCCACGTAGTGCGTTGCCTCGGCACACGTCTTTACAACAATCCCTCCCAGCTCCTCCACAACTGTCGTGAGGAGCTCAATAGAGGTCGTTGAGATGGATATTGAGCTCTTCGCAGACACTGCAAAGCACACCCTTATCATCTTTCGTGTCTTTCCGATATCCGTCTTCGTAACGGTGTCGAAGTTCAAGCAACCCCTCGGTGAAGGCGTCTCCGGGTCCTTCAGCACGGCCTTCACAACCGGCGTCGGTTGAGACGATGCTACTGAATAGCTTCCCTTCTCTTGTTCTTTCTCGTCCGTTTTCCCCATCTTCGCGCTGTCCGGGAACAGCACCCAATCCGTCTCGATAACAAAGTACCCAGAGGCCGCAGAGGCCGCAAGCCATTCTGCTGTCACACCTAGCACGATGCCGTGTCCACCTTTCTCCGCAGCACCCTTTGCTTTTTTAATCAGCGTGCTCTTGTACCCCTCCTCCTGGTAGTACGCCTTCATCGTCACAATGTGTGTTGTGACATGGGAGTCGTACCCAGCAGTAACTTTTCCACCCATGAGATCCACCGCCTTGGCGAGGAGTTGCTGCTCGTAGACAGGTATGCCTGAGAAGCACACGGCTACACCAATGCCCTGCTTCTTAGCAGTGCGGAGCTTGCTGTGCTGAAGAAACGGTGATGGGGTCATGCCTGTGCCTTTGAACCCGCTCTGGATGTAAGTCTTGCGAATGGGGATGTGGTACATGAAGTGAGACGATGGGACTGGGAGGGACCCACCCTCGTTGAGGGTCGTAAGGGTTTTGGTGACAAAGATGACGGCCTCCGTGAAGGTCATGGTGTCGACGGGGAGGCGCGAGCCCCATGCCCGAGCCCTGTCACGGAACACCTTCTCAGACTTTTCTTTTTCAAGCTCGGAAAGCGATTTCTGAAAATTGAAGCACAGTGACAGCCAATCTTCTGTGATGACCTGAACACCTTCCTTAACCTCCTCCCGTGTCTCGCTGACGTGCGCCGACGAGTGGTGCGGGACGACGTGGTAGTCTGCAGACCTGTCGCCATGCGGCTTGACAACCTCCCCGCCATGCGACAGGATGATCTTGCATGCAGTAAGCTTGCCTGCCTTTGCGTACTCCAGTGAGATGGAGAAGACCTTCCCTTTGAACATGTTGGACTTGCCGAATAACTTCTGTGCCTTCTCCACGTTGACGGCCCCTGCTGTCGTCGACACAGACGAAGGGGGCTCCTTGACGGGCTTGAGCGGTAACGGTGGCGGCATCGTGTCGATTTTCTTAGGCTGGACGGGAGCACGGATAGGAGGAGCAGGCTGAGGGGGGCGCAACGTGAGCTTTGCCATGCTGGCTCGAGGCTCCTGTGGTTTTTGGGTAAGAGAGTACAGGTACTTATCGGTGGGGAGGCGTTTGAATTGCAGCAAGCTGTCAAAGATCCATTTAATGTTGACAACGTTGGTCGGGGGGAAGACAAAAGACGGGGACACGTAGGTGGACCCACCGGTGGCAATCTGTACTATTTGCTGTTGGTGGAGCAAAGGCCGCGAGTCGGGTGACGCAACAACAATGTGAGTGGTTCTGGGTGTGATGGTGAGGGTGCGGAAGGCCCCAAGGTGCGCGAGACAGGCAGCAGCCCAGCAACAACTTCGATCGTCAGCGTCGCCCTTGTGAAGGTACACGCACAGGCCTTTGAAGGGAGCAGTCATGAAGCACGTTTTGGATGATTGTTGCAAGGCATTCTCCAAGCTGCTCTCCAACGATGCTTCTATCTTCGTAGGCACGGCAGGCTCCGTGTTGATGACAGAATGCTTCGAGATACACTTCTCAGAGACGCTTCTAGCAGACACCGTCTCCTCTACAAACGAGCCCCACACGACGGGTATGCACTGCTTGTACGCATCGCGGACTATCTCACGAGACAGGACCTCTTGCTGCGAGCTTTCTGGATCTTGTTTGACGACAAGGATGGAACGCTTTGTGGTTAGGTCGAAGCTGAGTTCTCCGCCGTTTTGCATGATCACATCTGCGATTGGGTCTGTTGTGAGGAAGCCTGACAGGATCACTGTGAAACCTTTCAAAGCGAGGAGGCACATTTCGCAAGGGTCCAGCCTGTCACCCCCCGCACTGCATTGTTCTATCCATTCCTTGGTGACGCAGTCTATTTTAAGCTCCAGTGCGGCGTGGACTTTTTCTGTGTTTGTGTGCCCTGCTACCAGTACAGTGACCGCGCTGTTGAACTGTTCAGAGACCATGGCTCCCATCTTCATGACTGTCTCACCTAGGGCGTCTTTGTCCGATTTTGACAACCCTGTGAAGCTCACGACATCTGATGCTAAGGCGCCCGCTTTGTCTTTTCTTTTCTTTTTTGATGGATTTTCAGGCGGGGTATCTATCACGTCTATTCTCCGTTTTCTGCCCTTCGGAGGCATTTTTCACCTCCCCTTTCCTTTTGATTGTTAAAGGTGTTATGGGGCATTGCGAACATGAAACGAAACACACAAAAAAAAAGAGGAAAAAAAAAAAAAAAAAAAAAAAACAAGACGAGGAGGGAGTGTTTTGTGATCGAATGGGTACGGGGCGGGTTGGAAAAATGGAAAGGAGAATGAAAGGGGAAAAAAAGGAGAAAGTAGGGGGGGTTCTTTGTGTATACCTCTTTTTCCTTGATTTGTTTTTTTCTTCTTCTTTTTTTGTGCCTCCTTTTTTTAATTTTTGTTTCTTTTGAAATTTGTGCGGGGGAGAAGGATCATGAAAGGAAGACGGCAATTTCTTTTGAAAAAACTAACCGAGAAATATTTAAAAAAAAGAAGTGAAGAAAAGAAAGCATGGGGAACCCATAAAAAAATAGAAGAAGGATGACTTGAAGATGCCATAATCAGGGGCAAAAAAAAAAAAATACATCTGTGGGGAAAAAGAAAAAAAAAGAGAGAAATAAAAAAAAAAGGAAACCGACACTTAAGAACACGACCCCTTGATCACCTGAATTTCTCCCGCCTCTCTTTCGAAAAAAAAAATAATAAAAAGAACCCGCCCTTATTGCAATCCTGCTTACTCTCCGTCAAAAAAAAAGAAAAAAAAAAAAAAAAAAAGAGAGGAAGAAGGAAAAGAGAGGAAAATTCATTTGAAAAAAAAAAAAAAAAAAAAAATACTATTTACTTACAATTCCATGCGCATCTCAGCAATGACTTCCCTGACGGCACTGAGGAGAGCTTCGCTGTCTTCTGGGAGAATGTCGCCAATGTGGCCGATACGGAAGCAAGGTGCCTTTGCCGCTTTGCCAGGGTAGATAACGAACCCTCTCTCGTTAAGCTTGTCGTAGAACTTCAGGAAGTTCCAGTTCTCGTGAGTGGGGAACTTGAAAGAGGTGATGATGTGCCCGAAGGACGGCTTGCTGTCATCGAGGTACAATTCGAAACCGATAGCCTTCATGCCTTCGGTAATGATTTTCTGGTTTCTGTTGTACCGTGCAGACCTGGCAGGCACACCACCTTCAACTTGCAACTCCTTCAAAGCCTGATGGAACGCCATGATGACCTGAACAGGGGGTGTGTTGTTAAACTGCCCTGATGCGTTCAAACCCTTGTCCTGCATGTGAAGGTCAAGAGTGTAACTTCTCGCATTGCCCTCAAACTTCGCCAAAGTGGATTTCTTTGCGAGGATAATGGAGAACCCGGGCACACCCTGCACACACTTGTTCGAGGAGGACACAAGAGCATCCACACCAAGCTTGTTGCAGTCAATCTCAACTCCACCAAAGCTGGACATGGCATCCACGAAGTACTGCGCGTTTTTGCAGTTCGCTCTGATGAGATCGCCGAGCTCCTGAATAGGGTTGATGACACCAGTGGAGGTCTCGCAGTGTACAATGGAGACCATCGAGGCGTCGGCATGTTCCTTTAGGAAGGCCGCTGCCTGTTCCATGCAGATGGGCCTGTCTTCTTCACCTTCAAAGAATGCAACTTCGATGCCCAGCCTCACACAGATGTTCTTCATCCTGTCGCCGTACGCTCCGTTTCTGAAGATCACGATCTTGCCGCCTTTTGGGATCATTGTGCTGCATACAGCCTCCACACCCATGGACCCGCTTCCCTGTAGTGGAATGCAAGTGAACTCTTCGTTGCTGACGCCTGCAGCATCCAGAAGGCCCTGTCGTACCTCCGCTACGGCGTCGATGAAGAAGCTGTCCCTGCTGCCGTAGTCCACCATCATCGCCTCCCGAACAGTCGTCGTTGTCGACAGCGGGCCGGGTGTGAAGAGGATCCCGCCCGCCTTGTCCTTGTATGCTGCCATCTTGCGCAGAGTCGCGCTGAAACATCTCCTTTGCACGTTGCTCAACATTTTTTTTTATTTTTTTTTTTTTTATATTTTCCTCTTTTTTTTTTTTGGGTTTTTATTGTTAACCCATAAAGGACCGCTATTTTTCGTTTAAAAAGTCGATTTTGAACTTTTCGTTCAAATACCAAAATAAAATGGCGAGGGTGGAGTTAGAGGGTGTGTACCTATATTATTTTCACTACTCCATTTCTGGAGCGCGAAGCGGCCTGCATTTCAGCCCCAGACGCGCCCAAACTTTGGTGGTAGAGCAGCATTTGAGAGAAACAACTCTTGCAAAGGGCACATGCTATCCGGAGGTTCCATGGTTTCGGCGAGCAGCGCTTATTCAGCGTGCAGGGTGGGCTGGTTATTTTTTTTTCACCACTTATGGCCGTTCTTTGAACACAAGGTCTGAGGTGCCGCAGATATGCGACTTGTCCAATTTAAACGTATTTCTATTTTCAAGTGGTTTTCAAGAGGTTTTCAGGTGGTTTTTTAAGGTGTCGTTAGTGTGAAAAAATTCGAAACAGGGCACAGGGCACAGAGCACAGAGCACAGGGCACATTGCTACGTTGCAATCTCTGCACGAGAACATGGCCTGGGTGCGTTTTTTCTCTAATTTGTTGCACACAGTGCAATTCCGTGCCTTTGAGGGGTAGGTTCTTAGGCTCCGGCGGGGAACACTTGATGTGGGTGCCACCCTTTTGCGATGATGTTGTTTGACAAGATTTCTTTGCCACACACTTGCTGACGCTGAATGGGTATTCTGGGAGCAATTTCCGGGTTTTCCTGATGGTCCCCATGCAGTGGAAATCCGCATTGTAACAAGTCGACAATGGGACAAGCGAAAGCAGTTGTCAAAGACAATCCAGTAATTCTGGTGCTGATATTCGGTGAGCAGCTCTGCCTCTTTCCCCCGGGTGCCCGCGCCGGTACAAACAATCATGTTTAGAGTGTAACCGGTGTCTGATTTGCATTTTGAACCCATAACGCTTCCTCTTCTTCGGCTCATAAACAATGAACCCGACACGGCTTCTACAGCGTATGATGGTTCATCCACAGCAAGGTTTCGCTTGGGTACATACAGGGATGACCAAGAAGTAACCACAAGATTTATAAGATTGCGCCCTTTAGCCATTCTGTCTCCTTCTCCTCCACCAGGGGGCAACCCGCATTTGGCGCATTATTCTCAGGAGCCTGTTTCTTTCCATTACCGTTCAGAAATATTGTGAATATGGGGTATCTGTGAGTTCGGAGGGGCGCCCTATCAAAAACAAAGGAAAAACCTCCAGCCCGTTGAGACCCACTACTGGTACACTTGGACCTGGTACCTTGCGAAATATTTTCCTCCCCACCTTCTCGATTTTGTCATCCCATTCCATATCCGGGATATCCCCATCATCCGGTGACACTGACCCTTCTTCAGAAGTACTTTCGGTACAACTCCTTATGGTGTAAAAAAAACAATGTCTGTGCCACTATTTTTTTTCTCCCCTTGCAGTTTTAGATACAAAAATTTACGGGCGACATAGCGTTCAGTATAAAAAAAGTCGCGCAATAAGGCCCCTCTTTAAAGAGTGGGCACGCAGAGCACTAAAAGTGCCTTTGCAGAATTTAAAAAAAAACTTTTAGCTGAATATTCAGCTCCGGTCCTTTATGGGTTAAAAAACAGATGACAAAAAATATAATGTGTCAAAAAAAAAATGGAAAGGTACATATCTAGGGGAGTTTTTTTTTTTAAAAAGAAGAAAAAAAAGAAAAAAAAGAAGGGGAGAAAAAAAAAAGGAAAAAAAAAATCTAACTTTTTTTTTTTCTTTCCTCTCTCTTTTTGTACAGTATCCTTTTTTTTTTCTTTTTTTTTCTTCTTTTTTTCTTCTGTTTGTTTTAACAAAAATGGGTGTTGTATAAAATTCACTCCAACGGAACCAGTCGGCCTTGGGGGTCGTACCCACGAATCGGTTCTGAGTCAACGGATGAAACAGGTAGCTCAGAAGGGGGTAGAACAAGGGGCGG
Organism: Diplonema japonicum; assembly: GCA_964019335.1. Taxonomy (NCBI): domain Eukaryota; phylum Euglenozoa; class Diplonemea; order Diplonemida; family Diplonemidae; genus Diplonema; species Diplonema japonicum. Next base: position 217,086 of record OZ025650.1, read on the forward strand.
CGAAGGGGATCGCCGGCGTTGGTTGAGAAGGGACTGCAGCTCACGGGCACAGTGTGCGAGCTGTCGCTCCTCGTGGAGAATGAGCTCTTGCTGCTTCTGGAGGGCGAGGGCTTCTTGGTGGAAGCTAAGACATCCGGAAGAAGACCGGATGCTCAGCGACTTTTCTGAATTCGCAAAACTATCGGCATAAGAAGTAGGTACCACCGACTGATCATCCAAGATAGAGGCAACAGTGGAGCTTCGTGATTCTTGCACTAATTGTGGTACAGTGTTGGGAATAAACACAGGGTCGGTTTTTAAGGGGTTCACAATGCAGCTTTCTTGTGTCACAAGCGGTTCTTCTAGTTGTGTGTTAGTTGGCACTTCTGAGACTTGGATTTGTGCTTTTCGTTGATTTTTTCTCTTCTTTCTGCATATTAGTAACACCCCCGCCACCACCAAGCCTCCCAGCACCCCCGCACACAGTGTTGTCTCCCAGCCCCATGAAAAGCCATCGTCGTCCTGTAGTACGGGCTGTCCCTCTACTAGGCACAACAACGTTGCTGCTGCTACTACTGTCGGACCAGACTTCATTTCATAGTTTTCTTTTCTTCTTCTTTTTTTAGGATTCTTTTTTAATTTACTTTTTTTTCTTCTTCTTCTTCCCGTTGAAACAAGGATTAACAAAAAAATAAAATAAAAAAGGGAAAAGAGAGGAGTGGAACCATAAAGTGGGTAGAAGGTGAAGAAGGGGCTTTAAAATAAATAAAATAAGGAATAACACTCAAACAAAAAAAAAAGGGGGGTGAAAATAAAAAAAAGAAAAGCGGCTTTATTTATTTTTTTTTTAAATTTCTTTTTTCCTTTTTTTTTTTTACGTTTGCCTCAGTTCTGCGCAGTCCTATTTGGTTTGCCTTCATGCTTCGGTGCGATTAGGATAGAAAGTTAAAAAAGTAAAATGAATTCCGGAAGCTTCCAGGCATTGCCCGTCTAAGGAACTTCGCCTTTGCACAAAAAAAAAAAAAAAAAATGAGAATAAAAATAAAGTAAAATAGAAACCCTTTTGCGTTACGTTAGCCAAATAAAATTCCAATAAAAAAAAAAAAGAGATGAAAAAGTCAAAGATACCATAATTAAAGAAGTGAACTGGGATTATAAAAAGGGGGAAAAGAAGAAGCAGGTATCACGTGTATTAGGGAGGTAACTAAGGTCAAGTGGCGCAACTTTTGCACACTTTTTTTTTTTTTCTCTTTTTTTTTTCGACTCCTTTTCCTTGTTCTTTCTGTACTAAATGTCAAGTAACACCTGATACTTACTGCTGCCCAGGAAGGCCACCAATCATGCCACCTGCAGTGTTGAAGAGGTTGATGGGGGAGTTCCCGTCCGTAATGAGGTACCTGTTTGGTGTTTTGTATTCAATAGAATTTCCGTGTTAAAAATCTAGACATACCCCTTCAGGTTCAGCCCCTCGAGGAGCTTTGCCTGCATCTCCGGCCCTGCCCTGGCCATGGCGAGCACGGTCTCGGGCCCGATCGCGTCCATTGTGTCTGCGAACTTCTTCGCCTCGATCTCGCTGAGCTTCTTCGTCTTCTCCACCTCAAGGTTGTTCAGCCTGTGCTGGTACTCCAGAGTCGCCTTGTGCTTCGACTTCATCATCTCCATCTCAGCGTCAGCACTGATTCTCTGAGCGTCTGCCTTCAGCTGTGCCTGCTGGAGCTCGCTGTTGGCCTCGATGAGCATCGCCTCCGCCCTTGCCTCTGCCTCAGCCTTCGCCTGCCCAGTGGCCTCGATGGCCTCACTCTCGGCTTGCAGCTTCAGGTACTCCTTCTTCTGCTTCTCGGACTCTTGGGCATCCTGTTTTTTTTGTTTTGTTTTGTTTTGTTTTGTTTTGTTCTGTTCACACCCTCAGCTTGCGTCTTTCAAGCTCACTGCCAGCCTTCTGGGCATCCCTCTCAGCCATGTGCCTCGCCGTAGCCTCCTGGGACTTTGTGGTGATCTCGATGGCGAGCTGCACAGACTTCTGCAGAGAGTCCCTCGTCTTCTGGTCCACAGGCTCCACAGACTGGATGTCGACGTTCGTGATGGCCAAGTTGTTGGCGACAAACCTGAACTCGTCACGGATCTTCTTGTTCTCGTTGAATCCGAAGACGGCTCCCCTGATGATCTTGGCGGAGTTCCTGTGGAAGGAGTCGAAGGATTCCATTGCAATCTGCCCACGGATCCTCCCGGCCATCGCCTTGCAGGCGTCACCCACGAAGTCGGGAACCGAGAACACCTTCTTGCACTCGTCAGCGTCGCTCTTGTCGAGGGCGAACCTCCAGTTGTAGGAGAGGCGCAGCTCCAGCCTTGCATGGTCGCTCGTCTCCACCGTGATCAGGTCAGTCATGAAGGCGGGCCCGAGGTGCAGCTGCAGCGACCCGATCACGTGCGGGCGCTTTGGCTTGTCACCGCTGAGGGACAGCACGGTGAAGCTCTCGTCCGGCTGCAGCATCACGAGGTCGGGACCGAACACAATACGCGGCTCCTTTCCAGCGTAGTCGTAGATCTGGACAGCAGCGTTGTGTGAGATGTTGAACCTCACAGCCTTCGTCTTGTCCCTCGGCACCATCGTCCGTGCCTGGTCCTTCACGTTGTGCTTCATCCCCTTCGGGCACTGCAGAAGTTCCTCAACCACTGGAGGAAGTTCCTTCTCCCAAAGTACCTCGTCCTCCGCAAGCATGCACGCCTTCCCGGTCACCATCGTCACCTTCCCCGTGGTCTCGTTCCTGATGTACACACCCTCGTTGTCGTCAAGAGGGATTGCCCTGCGCTTGTCAATCACCTCCACCTCCGTCGGGGGGATGTACTCCAAAGGCCCCCTCAGCATCCACTTCTCACCAGGAACCCTCGCCGTCCCGTTGTCTTTGAAGGCCTCCAGTGCCTTCACCAAGATCGCCTCGTCTGCCCCCAGGATCTCGATGTCGTGAACACAGTCGTCGGCAAGCCTCTCACCGGGGTGCAGGAAGAACGAGGTTCCTTCACCCTCCCCTCGTCGGATCTCCCTGTGCCCGAATCGCTGCACTCCATCTGTGATGGGGTCGATCACAACGCAGTACTGCCTGTTCGAGAGGGTGGTGATGTTCACGGTCCTGATCACCTTCTCATCCACCTTTTGTTTTTTTTAGTATTGTTATTATTTATCTTGCTGTTGTGTGATCATACCTCAGGGATGAAGGCGGAGGTGTCGTGCAGCGTCACAAGCCACCTCTCCCCAGCGCACCTCTTCTTCTTGAAGATGTCAGTGTGGGTCGTGATAGCCTCCACCTCAACAGCCTTCCTGTCCGTCAGAACCTTCGCCTCCACAGTCCCAACCACTTCCTCCTCCACAGCAGGCATGTACGCCCCGTCTTCCCTGATCAGCCACTCCTCCCCTCCCTTCCTCTCATTCCCGGACTCGTCCGTGAAGTCCACCTTCGCTCGGATCCTCAAGGCCTCATTCGGCTTCACAACCTTTGCACCCACCTTCGCCACGAAAGCCACCTTCTCGCTGGGAATGTAGGTCCTGGGACCGAGGAAGAGCCACTCGTCGCCAGCCTTCCTCTCCACCCCGGTATCCGCGTCAGTGAAGTCCCTCTCGGCCTTCAGGCGCAGGGCAGTGTTCTTTGGTACGACGGTCAGCTTCTTGATGGGTTGTTCTCCCTTCACATCCTTCCCGACAAGCACCTCACCAGGGTACAGGGGGAACGGCATCGTCCACTGCTTCCCGTCGTTCACCCTCACCTCCTCGTCCCCGAAGCGAACAGACGCCTGCCCGTGCTCATCGGGGAGGGCCGTCCCGTCCGCATCCCGCTTGATCGGGTTCTTCACCCTGCAGAAGCACTGCGGCGGGAGGGCGATGAACTTCTCAGGTCCAGCCACCACCCTCTCGTGGTCCCTCTTCGTGAAGGTGTCCGGTCCCAGCACCGCTGTGATCAGGTTCGCATTGTTGTCAAGCACATGGATGTACTCATCCCTCTTCAGTCGGATTACTTCACCCATCTTTTTCTGCTGTGTATTCTTGGCCCTGTGTGGTTTTTGTTTCTGTTTTTTTTAAAAGGCCCAGGTTACCGGAAGATGCCATATCCGACGGCACTACAATTCCGCGGGCCATCCTGTCCTCTCTGGTTGATGGTGGCCACCCGATGCATTGCAGTTTCTGCGCATGGCCATCGCCCGGCTGGATTGGGACTCACCCCCAACAACGACATTCTTGTTAGGAAAGCACATCGAACAGCCTTCGTTGGAACTTTTTTTTTCCGGGTTTGTCAGAAAGCTTCCAAGAAAGCCCGACTTAAAAATGCTCTCATGCACAATGGGAATCACCACGCGCCTCAAATCTCTAGCACACGCTTGTGCTCAACACTGAATACTGTAAAACGAATAATGTCGGACGGAAAAATTCCCGGACACCAAAAAAACCCGGACATTTTTCCGTCCGGGAGTTTTTCTGGGGAAAAGTCTTTTTTACGGAAGGGGGGTGGCAGCTCCTGCTTTTTTTCCCATACCACCATGTTTGCCTGGAAGGGCTTAGCAGACTCGTATGCAGAGCCAAAATGTTTACCCTGCGTGGCAGTTTGAATTTTTTTTCCCTCCCTTTCAATGCACCAACAAACAGCACCCACAGGATTCTTAACTTTCTTCAATCTCATAAACCCGTACTTCTTTCGTCAAATGACCAGTTCGACTACCCAAGGCACGTTGAGCAACTGGCTTGTGGGGCGCCCAACTTTGGTTGCTGACACCTCCGACCAGCTCACCCCCCGAGAGGTGGAGGAGATAAACTCCCTACACCGGGCCAAGAAGGCCAGAACAAACCCCCGAAAGCAGCTCCAGCTCCCGAAGGATACTAAAGCCCTTATTGGGCGATACGCTGCTACCCACGGCGTCGCGGCGGCCAGGTCGTGGTATCGCACGAAAGAGGGGGTGGAACTAGCAACGTCCAGTATTTCCGACTGGAAAAAAAACTTTGGGGGCTCTGTTGGGCCTGTTGCTGCCCCCTTTACCGTCGGTCGCAAACCTCTTCTGGCCGAGGCAGAGACTGCCAAGGTTTTTGCTTGGGTCGATAGGCAAAACGAACTTGGCGAGCCTATCTCAGCGCAACAAATATGCACCTATGCAGAAGGGCTGCTGCGCGCTAATCCAGCCCGAAAGACAGAGCTGGTAGACTTTGGTGGGACACTGTCCTTTTCCACCAGCTGGGCTGACAAGCTTTGCAGCAGGAAAGGCTACAAAAGCCGCAGGCCCACCACCGGAAACCTGGAAACGAGAAGGACAAAGAGAGGGCACGCTGTTTCGCCATGCAATTCAGGTCTATAATCGACACCCATAAAGTAAGGCCTGAATTGGTCTGGAATACGGACCAAACCTCCCTGCAGCTGTTGCCGTTGGGGTTAAAAACCAAAACGAAAAGGGGTGCAAAGGTCGTAAAAGTCCGTGGCTTGGGGGACAAACGGGCCATAACTGGACAGCTGGCTGTCTCCCTGGCTGGGGATAAGTTGCATCCGCAACTTATATACAAAGGCAGAACGGAACCTGCAGCCGACAGGGTTTATCCAGGGTCCGTGCCCCGGGTCAAGCACCCGCCCACCGAATGGAGCCTAACGGCATCGCCCAGTCATTGGGCTAATTATGATACACTCAGTATCTGGGTCAAAAAGCTGTTTCTTCCTTTTTGCAGTAAAACCATCGATTCTCATGGTTTTGCCCCGAACGAGTCGATTCTGCTGCTTCTCGATAACTACAACTGTCATTCGACCGATGAGTTTTTGGAGTTGTTCGAAGGCACAAACGTGCACATTGCTTTTGTCCCCCCTGGGCTCACCTACATGGTTCAACCGATGGATATTGCGCTGTCTCCGGCCAGTCGATCAGGAACAGCTGGGCTTCCTGTTTTGGCCACTACCTGGAACCCGGATGGAGCCCTATTTGGGAGTTTTCGGTACTTGCTGCATACGCCGGTGTTGCGTGTGTGCTGGCTGTTGGAAAAACATGGGAGGAAGAGTGGGAAGAGGACTGGGGCTGGGAGGAGGTCTGGGAAGAGGAGGAAGACGAGTACTCCCTATATGCCAGGCTTGCCCAGGACATGGAGCATGGACGTGTGGAAGTCATCGGCGTAGATGCATCTTCCGACACGACCACCGTGTCCGCCGCCTCGACGATAACCGAAGAAACCTTTTCCGTTTCTTCAGACTCGTCAGTGGAGATGCTCCCCAGTCTCACCCAGCAACGGCTAGATGACGCTGCCGCCAGGAGAGCCGCCAAGAAGGCAACAGCTAAGCCTGCAAGAATGAAGGCAGCAGCTAAGCCCGCAGGCAAGAAGGCAGCGGCCAAACCCGGAGGCAAGGTAGCACAGTAGATAGCCCTACCCCTCCATTTTTTTCTTTTCTTTTTGCCTTTTATCAATCAGTTTTATCTTGAGCTTTATGCCCACACGGTATCTTCTTCCAGGGATAATGCGGACACGAAACACATGACCCAGATACCCAGTGGTTCGGTGGCGGTTTCTTCGCGCGGTTGCCGTTTGCAGGCCAGTATGTAGGTAGTGGACCACGACCTTACAAAAAAAACTCCCGGACGGAAAAACTCCCGGACACCAAAAAAACTCGGACATTTTTCCGTCCGGGAGTTTTTCGTTTTACAGTATTGCTTTTTTTCGAAACACAACTGCAATGAACTCGTTTCGCGACTCTCTAAAGATAGAACGCTCGGTCTGTTTTTATGTGCATTTTCCGGAGCAGAATGGAAAAGACGGGTTCTCAAGGAGGAAACGCCTACTTAGCGGTTTTTTGGTGCAATAAGAAAAATAATGAACCACGTTGAAAAGGGGGGAAAGGAGATGAAAAGGAGGAACTAAAAGAATATGCCTTTTCAGTGTTAAACTAGGGTAAGCCCTGGCAGATGGAGGTGGAAAAAAAAGAAGAAGAAGAAAAAAAGGGAAAAATAAATCAAAAAGATCGGGTTCCCTTTGCCGAATAAAGAAACCATTGGGGCGGGGCACACTCTAACTCGCCCCCCTCCCGCGAGAGGGTGTGGGGGAGTGCTTCAAAATTTCTTTCCCGAATTCTTAAAAGAAGAAAAAAAAAAAAAAGAAGAAAAAAAACAAGGTTAGGAGGGTAGCCGTTGCACTCTCATTCTTTTTTTTTTTTCTCTTCTTTCTGTTTCCCATTCTGCATTTTTTTTTTTTTCCCCACAAGGCAGGATACTGGATAGGGATGCCTAGGTTGCTATTTTTTTTTAAAACTTTGTTCCATCCCTTCAGAAATAAGAACAAAGGGGGGGGGGGGGGGGGGGTCAGGGTGCTTTTAGAAGAAAAAAAAGATTACTGGTTGCAGTCTTCCCCAATGTCTGTCGTAGACCTTGCCACACGCATCTCGTTCTGGAGATTTTTCGATCCCCATTGTGCCGTGCTGTCACAGCTTCCGTCCTGATCCAGAACACATCGGGAGAGGGATCAATGCGTCAGGAGGTAATTATGAGCAGTGGGCTTCTGTTCCTGCCGTCCTCAAAATAAAATAAAAAGGGGAAGGGGAAGGGTTAAAATAAATAAAACAGACATCACGTGTATTAGGGAGGTAACTAAGGTCAAGTGGCGCAACTTTCTTCTCTTCTTACTATTATCTCTGTTTCTTGTTCTTTCTTTTTTTTTTTTCCCTTGCACTTTATTGTGTCGTCTTCTTTTTTTGATTCGCTTTTTTTCTGGTATCTCTTCTTCTCTTCTGCTTACTGCTGCCCAGGAAGGCCACCAATCATGCCACCTGCAGTGTTGAAGAGGTTGATGGGGGAGTTCCCGTCCGTAATGAGGTACCTGTTTGGTGTTTTGTATTCAATAGAATTTCCGTGTTAAAAATCTAGACATACCCCTTCAGGTTCAGCCCCTCGAGGAGCTTTGCCTGCATCTCCGGCCCTGCCCTGGCCATGGCGAGCACGGTCTCGGGCCCGATCGCGTCCATTGTGTCTGCGAACTTCTTCGCCTCGATCTCGCTGAGCTTCTTCGTCTTCTCCACCTCAAGGTTGTTCAGCCTGTGCTGGTACTCCAGAGTCGCCTTGTGCTTCGACTTCATCATCTCCATCTCAGCGTCAGCACTGATTCTCTGAGCGTCTGCCTTCAGCTGTGCCTGCTGGAGCTCGCTGTTGGCCTCGATGAGCATCGCCTCCGCCCTTGCCTCTGCCTCAGCCTTCGCCTGCCCAGTGGCCTCGATGGCCTCACTCTCGGCTTGCAGCTTCAGGTACTCCTTCTTCTGCTTCTCGGACTCTTGGGCATCCTGTTTTTTTTGTTTTGTTTTGTTTTGTTTTGTTTTGTTCTGTTCACACCCTCAGCTTGCGTCTTTCAAGCTCACTGCCAGCCTTCTGGGCATCCCTCTCAGCCATGTGCCTCGCCGTAGCCTCCTGGGACTTTGTGGTGATCTCGATGGCGAGCTGCACAGACTTCTGCAGAGAGTCCCTCGTCTTCTGGTCCACAGGCTCCACAGACTGGATGTCGACGTTCGTGATGGCCAAGTTGTTGGCGACAAACCTGAACTCGTCACGGATCTTCTTGTTCTCGTTGAATCCGAAGACGGCTCCCCTGATGATCTTGGCGGAGTTCCTGTGGAAGGAGTCGAAGGATTCCATTGCAATCTGCCCACGGATCCTCCCGGCCATCGCCTTGCAGGCGTCACCCACGAAGTCGGGAACCGAGAACACCTTCTTGCACTCGTCAGCGTCGCTCTTGTCGAGGGCGAACCTCCAGTTGTAGGAGAGGCGCAGCTCCAGCCTTGCATGGTCGCTCGTCTCCACCGTGATCAGGTCAGTCATGAAGGCGGGCCCGAGGTGCAGCTGCAGCGACCCGATCACGTGCGGGCGCTTTGGCTTGTCACCGCTGAGGGACAGCACGGTGAAGCTCTCGTCCGGCTGCAGCATCACGAGGTCGGGACCGAACACAATACGCGGCTCCTTTCCAGCGTAGTCGTAGATCTGGACAGCAGCGTTGTGTGAGATGTTGAACCTCACAGCCTTCGTCTTGTCCCTCGGCACCATCGTCCGTGCCTGGTCCTTCACGTTGTGCTTCATCCCCTTCGGGCACTGCAGAAGTTCCTCAACCACTGGAGGAAGTTCCTTCTCCCAAAGTACCTCGTCCTCCGCAAGCATGCACGCCTTCCCGGTCACCATCGTCACCTTCCCCGTGGTCTCGTTCCTGATGTACACACCCTCGTTGTCGTCAAGAGGGATTGCCCTGCGCTTGTCAATCACCTCCACCTCCGTCGGGGGGATGTACTCCAAAGGCCCCCTCAGCATCCACTTCTCACCAGGAACCCTCGCCGTCCCGTTGTCTTTGAAGGCCTCCAGTGCCTTCACCAAGATCGCCTCGTCTGCCCCCAGGATCTCGATGTCGTGAACACAGTCGTCGGCAAGCCTCTCACCGGGGTGCAGGAAGAACGAGGTTCCTTCACCCTCCCCTCGTCGGATCTCCCTGTGCCCGAATCGCTGCACTCCATCTGTGATGGGGTCGATCACAACGCAGTACTGCCTGTTCGAGAGGGTGGTGATGTTCACGGTCCTGATCACCTTCTCATCCACCTTTTGTTTTTTTTAGTATTGTTATTATTTATCTTGCTGTTGTGTGATCATACCTCAGGGATGAAGGCGGAGGTGTCGTGCAGCGTCACAAGCCACCTCTCCCCAGCGCACCTCTTCTTCTTGAAGATGTCAGTGTGGGTCGTGATAGCCTCCACCTCAACAGCCTTCCTGTCCGTCAGAACCTTCGCCTCCACAGTCCCAACCACTTCCTCCTCCACAGCAGGCATGTACGCCCCGTCTTCCCTGATCAGCCACTCCTCCCCTCCCTTCCTCTCATTCCCGGACTCGTCCGTGAAGTCCACCTTCGCTCGGATCCTCAAGGCCTCATTCGGCTTCACAACCTTTGCACCCACCTTCGCCACGAAAGCCACCTTCTCGCTGGGAATGTAGGTCCTGGGACCGAGGAAGAGCCACTCGTCGCCAGCCTTCCTCTCCACCCCGGTATCCGCGTCAGTGAAGTCCCTCTCGGCCTTCAGGCGCAGGGCAGTGTTCTTTGGTACGACGGTCAGCTTCTTGATGGGTTGTTCTCCCTTCACATCCTTCCCGACAAGCACCTCACCAGGGTACAGGGGGAACGGCATCGTCCACTGCTTCCCGTCGTTCACCCTCACCTCCTCGTCCCCGAAGCGAACAGACGCCTGCCCGTGCTCATCGGGGAGGGCCGTCCCGTCCGCATCCCGCTTGATCGGGTTCTTCACCCTGCAGAAGCACTGCGGCGGGAGGGCGATGAACTTCTCAGGTCCAGCCACCACCCTCTCGTGGTCCCTCTTCGTGAAGGTGTCCGGTCCCAGCACCGCTGTGATCAGGTTCGCATTGTTGTCAAGCACATGGATGTACTCATCCCTCTTCAGTCGGATTACTTCACCCATCTTTTTCTGCTGTGTATTCTTGGCCCTGTGTGGTTTGTATAGTCCTTTGAAATTTTGTTCAGTTTTAATTCTAAACTGCCCGATAAAAATAGGCACTGCGATGAACACCTACACTGCTACAAACTGTATGCCGGGCTGTCAAGCCGCATCCAGCGAGGATTGGCTTCGGACCCTAGCCGGGCGTAGCCGTGGGAGAGTAGATAAGTGTCCCATACGGAGTAGGGGAGGCCTGTGGAGATGGCTATGAAGAGAACACGATGAGGGATAGGCTGAGGGGGCTTAGAGGTTTCGTGGATGTGCAGGGAGACGATATCGACATTGGGGGGGAAGGAGGAGAGGATGGATGTAAGACTAAAGTGAGGGAGAGAAGGATCGGCTTGCGTTGTAGGTGGGAACTGAGGAAGGTACGCCACCAATCGTATCACATTGCGAAGGTCAGATGGGGCCGTGTTCAGCGACCCGCTCACTACTAGCATAGAAGCACCAGGATCTCCTCCATAGTCATCTATTTCAGTATAACCATTAATTTGCACGTACAACCGAACCGTGCCTTCTGGTAGGTCAAGCCCAAGCCCACCACTTCCCACGGCTACTTCTTTTGTCTTCTCAACTTTTGTTGCCTCCTTTGCCGCCATTGACCTGTACAATAAAACGCACAATACTAGAACCAAGGCCCCTGCGGCTCCCTTTCTCGCCCATCTTTTACTTCCTGAAGGCTTTGGAGCCCCCAGGTCCGAGCGCACCCCGGACGCGAAGGGGTTGACTTCTCGCATCTTCTCTCCCCCTTCTTTACAAAGTTGTTGATACCAAGTGCAGCGAAGAAGCAAAAATAGAACAAACTTAAAGAAGAAGGCCAGCACCGTGTTTTTTTTTTTTTTTTTTTTTTTTTTTTTTACTTTTTTCCTTTTTTTTTCCTCATTCTGTTTCTTGTTGTACATCTTCTCTTTTCTTCTTCTTTCTTCAGGCAATTGATCAAAGTAATATGGAATGAAGGAGTGAGGGCAAGGGAGGAAAAAGCGGATAGTAAGAATAAGCAAAAGGGGGGAGGGTAGAAGGAAGTAAAGGGTTTGAAGTCCCTAAAAGAATAGAAGAGGTAATGTTATAATAATGAAACAAAAAAAAAGGCTTGCAAACGGGGGGCAAAAAAAAATGTTTCAAAAAAAAAAAAAAAAAAAAAAACGGGAAAGGAAAAAAAAAGGGGGGGTTTTCGAAGTGTTTCCAATAGAAATTGGACTTTCGTGATTTCTTTTTTTTTTTTTCCTTTTCCTGAAAGAAAAAAAAAAAAAAAAGTGAATGAAAAAAAGAAGAAAAAAAAAACTGACTTTAACAGAGAACAAAGAAGCTTCACCCTTTAAAAGGGTTTACTCCCCCTATTTTTTTTCTCACCTCGACCTCACCCCCATTGCAGCAAGGGTCCACCACAGAGTCGTCGTTACGAGGAAAAACAGAAAATAACAGATGAGGCTCACAATGGGAGGTGCGGAGCAGGTGGACACGAGAGACAAGAGGAGGAAGGCAGCGTACACCTTTTTTTTTTTTTTTTTTTTTTTAAATAACATACAATGCAAGCCGCGCAATACCAAACAGAGACTATCCAGTCAAGTAGCGTTTCCGAAGTGGTGCCCCACACAGCCTTCCAGATAGTGTGCCCCACAAGCCCAATACCAATAGACCCGAAGACCGCAAAAAGCGAGTACGTCAAAGCAAAGGCTTGATGGCACGTTATAACACGTGAATCTTCAATAGAAATGGTGATAAGCTGTAAAGTCAACCAGACGGGAGACGTCAGCCCAACCAACGCAAGTCCAAATAAAGACTGCCGTATTCCAGCTATCATGTGGGTCCCGCCTCGTATCTTACTGATGACAAGCCGTGAGAACTCCCGGAAGGCGTCGGTGACGATGACAAGCTTTGAAAAGGAGACAGGAAAGACGATGGTGTACCAGGGAAGAGGACTGCCTTCAAGCTTTATAACACCCAGTGTCACGGTGACGCACCATGCTACTGTGATCAAGGATACGTATTTCAGCATTTTTGTTTCGGGGGCGGGGCCGCCCATGCCGATGTGTACCATTCTGCTGATCACGAGGAAACCTAGGATCCAGGTGTTACACGCGACTACCTTGCCGCATAATGCAGCCACCCCCCACGGTGCGGAGTTCCCGTTGTGAACATGTAAGACCGAAGCGAACAGTCCTATCGTGATGGCTAGCAAGACAAACAAAATGTAGATAGGCCAGGTTAACATCGTGAGCGATTTCATGAAGGACAGCACACCAAGGATTTTTTCTTCCCTTGCTTTGCGTCGTTGTAGGAGAAGTTCTTTCTTCCCGACCTTCTCGTATAGGTACATCCATTCCGTTTTGTAAGCCGATTTGAAGCAGCTGTCTGGCAGTGTGGTGCGGGACAGGATGGGGAGCTGCATCGGCGGCAATGTGGCGTGGGTGGCCTGATCAAGGTCGTCCAGTATCAGATCGCTGAACGGAATGTAAGAAGTGTTCGAAAAATTCTCGTTGAAAAAAACCCGCCATATGTCATCTGAGGACGTGGCACGGTACGCCTTCCAGCACACACCAGACACAACCACCACCTCACGCAGACGGAGGTAGCTGCAAACCAGTTTAAAACACTCCACTGGAACGTCGCCAAACGGTTCATGATCTTCATTGTCCATCTCAATGATCATGCACTCGGCTTGCTTACTGTCCCACACCCTCACCTCTCCATGGCTCGAGGAGGGCGACACCACGTCAAGTGGATGGTGGCATGCAATCATATTTTCTTTTTTTCTTTCTTGTGTAAATAGAAGAAGAAAAAAGTGTTTTTTTTTATAAAAAGTATCGCATGCCTTTTTATATATATATATATTTATAAACCCCTCACATCAAAAAAAACAATTCTTAATAACTCTCTTTTTTTATCGAAAAGAAGGGGGGGGGGGGTAGACAAAAGAAAGAGGGGGGTCAATCGTGCATGTGAAAGTGTTAGGGCAGCAAAGAATAAAAAAAAAAAAAAAAAAAAAAAAAAAAAAAAAAAAAACTATTTCTCACATGACGGCACACGAGAACCACCTCTTCATCCTGTATTTCTCTGGTAAGGCCAGCTCGAGTGACTTTGCTAATCCGGCCGGGGTTTTGCCTTTGTTGTTCTTCACGGTGTGCACTTTCATGCAGGTGAGGCATCTGTCAACAATATGCTGTTTCCCTGTCAACAGCGCAATGTGTAAAGGTGTGTTGCCGTCGGCATCAGCAAGTGTGGGGTCCGCACCGAGGGAGAGGAGACGTTTCAGGCCAGTTATGTTGCCCATACTGGCGGGGTAGAAGATGGGTGCCCAGCCTTTTTTGTTGGGTATGTTCAGAGCATCCTTGCTGACAGACCTGTAACTGGATGCCTTGTCCCACATTTGCGCCAAAATGTTTAAAGGTGTATTGCCGTTTGAATCCACAACTTTTGTCAGCCCACTTGACGCTCTTATGTACTCTTCCCAAACGTCTTCAGGCGCAATGCTCACGGCAGCATGCAGGACAGTGCCCCCGTCGATGTCACGTTGGTTCACATCACACCCTGCAGCTAGCAGAAACCTCACCATTTCCATGTCCTTTGCAAAGAACAGACCGTTTTCCCCTCTCTGGTTGCTGATCGTCACATTCGCGCCTGCTTTCATCAGCAGTTCAACGCAATAAATGTTGCCATTGTAAATGGCGTCCAGCAATGGGGTGTTGCCGTGTTTATTGACAGGGGAATGTTGAGCACCTGCTTCAAGGAGGAATGTCACCATGTTTGGATGGCAGGTTGCACGGTGCAAAGGGGTAGCACCGGAGTTGCTCTTAACATTGAGCAGCCCATCGGACTCGAGGAGGTACCCCATGAGCTCAGTGTTCCCGGAGCGTGCCGCGGCATGAATACTGGTGTCGCCTATCATGTCAGGGGCGTTGATGCCAACACCTGCAGCAAGGAGGTTTTCGACAGTCCTTTTATCATTTCGTTCGATTGCCCTCACAAGGCTGCATGGGGTGAGCTCGATTTCAGCCTCGCTGAGTTTTGCCTTTGCCTCCTCCCGCACGGCTCCCCATTTATCATACTCTACTTTTATCACATCGTCTTGTGTAATGCCCACGCAGCTCACCCTGCCTTCGCAGCTGTCATCCAACTTGTCCAGATCAATGTCGTTAAACATCAGCCGTAACCTGTCAACGTCCAGTTCCAGTTCATCTGCTACTTGTTTTTTAACATCCAACGCTGTGCTGTGCTCGTGTATCACCACCGTGCATTCCCTTCCTGTGTTGGGGACAGCTGCGAGAACTTCCATTTCACCTCTTTTTATTGTTGTTATTTTTTTTTTTTTTAAATTCTTCGAAGAAAAAAAAAGGGGGGGGGGAATAAAACCACCATTAGGTCATTTTAATCGTTTTCAAAACACACTCCCCGAGGAGGCGGTAGCCGTTCTCGTTCATATGAACATTGTCGTCGTAAAGGTTGCTGCGGTTCTCTGGTTTCGCGATTTCGTCGTGAAAATCAACAGTCTTCATGTTCTTCTCCCTCGAGTATGTTTTAATAAGCGTGTTCAAGGCATCGCGAGGCCCGTCTAGAGGGGAGAATGGTTCGGACAGAGGTGGCACAGTGACAGTGACCACCTCTATAGACTTTGACTGTGCCATATCATACATTTTGTTAAGATCCATGAAAATCTCTTCTGGTGGCCTTTGGTCTGCAAGGTCGTTGGTGCCCCCTAGCAGCACACAATACTCAAAATCACTGTCCTTTGCCAGTGTCTTCTCAAAATCATTCACTAACCCGTCGCATCTCCACCCAGGGTGCCCTATCGAGACTGCTTCTATGTTATTTTCCTCGTTTAAAATATGCGAGTACGGGGTGTTCCTCAGTCCTCCAAGCCACCACCCTGCTGTTAGTGAGTCCCCGTAACATAGTACCCTTCTCTTCATTTGTTTTCCACCGTTGTGTAGAACTGTTAGGTGCGGGTGGGTATTGGAAAAATTAAAGGAGGGAAAAAAAAAAAAAAAAAAAAAAAAAAAAGAGTACGTGGAATACACATCGGATTGCGAGGGGTGGGGGTGGGGAGAACAAAAAAAAAAAGAAGAAGAAGAAAGAGAAATGACTCGGTCGTTATTATTATTTTTTTTTTCACTTTCGTCATTCTCATCCCCTTTCCCCCCTCTCCCCCCTCATCTGCCCCCCTTCTCCTATTCCCTTCTTTTACACTAGCGTGGAGTTATTATGAAAAAAAAAAGAACTTTTTTTTTTGGTGAGGGAACAAAGAAAAAGAAGGGAAGACTTAAAAAAAAAAAAAAGCACACACTAAACAAAAAAAAAAGAAAAAAAAAACTCATTCTTCTTCTTTCCCCCCTCTTCTCTTTTTTTTTCCCCCCCATCGCCCTTACACCACTATATTCAGACCCAGAGCCCAACAGTCAGGAAAGTGAATAAGACACCTTTTTTTTTTTTTTTTTTTTTTTTTTAAAGTTGTTGTTGTTGTTGTTTCATACCGATGCTCATGAAGACTGAACTGCAAATGGCAATAAGGAGTTCATTGGCTATGCTTGAGGATTTAGTAGAGGAGCGTGCAGCGAAGAAGTAGGCCATCAAACTGAAGCCGAGAATGGTGAAAATCACTGCGAGCATCGAGTGCATGGAGTAGCTAACGGGTGGCTGGAAAGGTACGAACTCTGTCATTTCTTTTTTTAAATTTTATGGATTTCTCTTTTATAATGTGTTCCCTGCTAATAAGAAGATTGTGAGGTGACTGCGCAGCAAAAAAAAAAAAAAAATGAGAAGGAAAAAAAAGGAGAAAAAAAGGGGGAGAAAAAACTAAAAGTGCTCTTTTCTTCTTTCTATTCATCCCCCCCCCCCCCCCCCCCCCTTTCCCCCCCCTTTTTTTTATTCTAAGCTTTTAAACAACCCTGGAATCCCTCCAAAATCCCTCCATGAATATTGTTTAAACATAAATTCTTTCCGCCCCTCCCCTTCGAGTATCACAGAAGAAAAAAAAAAAACGAGGTGGTTTTATTATTCGTTGTCAAGGGGGAGGGGGGGAGGGGGTAAAGTATCGGAAGTCCACAACACGCATAGGGGGTTCGTAAAAAAAATCTTTTTTTGCAGAAAAGCAGAATTTCTTGGACCCTTTTTTTTTATTCATTTGCTAGAACCGTAGCTCGATACTGGACTGGATCAAGGGACGCACTGCAACCGACACGCAGAATTCGGGAAGAAAAAAAAAAAAAAACAGCAGCCATCATACAACTTATGCAATGCTATAGGCTCCAGGTGTCGTGCACACCTCTTTCTCTCTGTTTTCTCAATTTTTCTTCTTCGTCTTTGGGTGCGTGCATCAGTTCAAGGATTTTGTAGGACAAAAAAAGAATGGGGGGGAAGAAGAATCTTTAAAAAATAAAGAGCTAACGTTCGTCTACACTACAAACACACCCTTTTTTGACGCATCTCCAGTAGGAAATTTACTACGCCCTTTTCGCCTTGCTCTTCTCCATGATCATCTTTGCCCAGAACCCACCCATTACGGGGCGTGCCTTGAACCCATGGGCTTTGTTGCTGATTGTCTCTGTCCAGTCACTGAAGGGGACACGGGTGGTCGTCTCGTCGGTCCACTTGTAGATGGTGTCCGACATTGTAATGAACTGCTCTTGCGGGGCCATTGCTGCAATCCACATGGACCAGTCGAGCTTCGTGAAGCTGGCTCTGTCGTCCAGTGGAATCCCGTAAGTGTTCATCTTCGTCATGTAGTGCGCCAACTCCTTCTGAAGAAGGTCTGCAGGCATCAGCCCCGTGTTGAAGACACCGTCCCACAGCAGGTTGTACTTCTGGCTCCAAGTCGACGTCAGGTTGTACTGCAGCTTCGTGTGGACCCCATTCGACACGTCCGTGTCCGTCCCGTTCTTCACCCACACCTGCATGTACTGCTTCGCCAAAGCCATCACCTGCTGCGCCTTGCTAGTGTTGCCACGCATCGTCAGCAGCTGGCTGTACGCCCCCATCGCCACGATTCCTTTCGCAGCGAGGTTCACGTTGTGCGGGCTGGGACCCTCGAAGTCGTCCGTGCACAGCTGGTTACCAGGGTCGGGGAGGGCCGTGGGGAGGTACGCACCCCACCCATCGATGATGTTCCACCAGGGAGCAAGCCAGTCCACATCCCTCTGATCCTGTGAGATGTAGTTCGTGAGGATCAACAAGTTCCCAGTCTCCTCCACAGGCATCTGCTCCTGCTTGTTGGCAGGCAAGTCGCAGACAGGCCAGTGTCCCAAGTGGTGGGGTGCCCAGGCAAGGTTGTAAGGAACGTTCTTCCCGTAGATAGCAGTCCCGTTGTTGGCGTAGGTGAAGATGGGGATCAAGATCTTCTTGAAGAGCTCGCTGTTGTAGTAGAAGATCATCGGGGAAGCGGGGAAGATCACATCCACTGTCGACACATCACCGTCGGAGGAGATCTCCTTCATGAAGACCCATGACTCGTTCTTCACAGGGTTCCACGTTGTTATCATGGAGCCAGTGACCTGGCGGTAGATGAGGGACCCCATCTCGGCGTACTTCGCTGACCCCTTCTTGGTGAGGTCGGCGGTAAGCTGTGCGTCGAAGGTGTCGCACCTCTTGTTGATGTCGGCATAGTTGGAGACAGCGTAATCGAGGGCGGTCTGGAAGTTCCCATGGATGTGCTTCCAGTAGGCCGGGAGGTTCGTCCCGAAGTACTTCATGTAGGTGTCACCCTGGTCGTAGCCAAGAACGACATGCCTGGTTGAAGGGCTGTTGGGGATGGAGGAGAAAGAGTGGACGATGGCGTTCACTGGCCACCCGTCGTCACACTTACGAGGGGTGGGCTTGTGGTCAGGGGGGAGCGGCTGCCCCGTGGAGAATGAGGTTCTTGCCTGAGCAGCATCCGTTCCAATGGTAGTCTGGACGCCAGTGATAGTTCTGTCGTACCCGATGTTGAAATACCCCCAGTTGATGTCATCACCGCCAGAGGTGTCGAAGGTCTGGGCAGTGTTACCAATTGAAAGGTACTCGTTGTGGGCCGACGCCTGGCGGGACCAGATCACGTTGTTGTCTCTGTTGGCGACGGTAGACTCGCCGGTCACATCGAAGTAGATGGCCACGGAGTGTGTGGTTCCGTCAAGAGACTCGACAGTGTAGTCCATGTAAGTGGTGGGGAGCGTGATCATCGTGTAGTCGGGCTCGGGCTCCAGCGCCGACGGCGTCCTAAAGCTCACTGTTAACTTTACCTTTGTCCCGACGGTGAACTGGTAGGTCGTCTTAGTCGCTGTCACGTTCAGTGCTGTCTGCTGAACAGTTTGGCCACACTGAGTGGCCCCCAGCCACCCCATGCACGCATCGCTGTCTACTTTGATCATTCCATTCCATCCGATGATCCACCCGTTCCATCTCTCAGGGAAAGAAGTGTACAAATTGTCAAATGGGGACCAGTAGCTCGTGTACGGGTCCTGCACCATGAGCGGCACCGCAGGGGGCCTCAATGCAAGTGTTACCGCTGCCGCGATCACCGCCAACATTATCGCTGTTGAATATCTCTGTGTGACCTTTAAAGACGAGCAGAAAAATAACTTTATAGCAGTCTGTTACTACTGGTTAGAAAGGAGAAACGTTACAACTTTTGCCGCTAACTACGTCTTCCGCTTCTTCGAAGGGTTCCCGAAGAAGAGGGCACGGGCTTCGTCAAGACCGGACTTCTCGGTAGTGAAACGGTTAAGTTCAGAGAGGTCGGACTTAGCTTTGGTGGACTGGCATCTGGGCGTTGTGGCTGCGGTGGACTGTTTCTTGATGGTCTCGGCTTCTTCGTCGAAGGTCCCAAACGGCTCGAAGGGTGGTGTGGCAGGCTCCGGGGTAGGAGCACGCGGCTGCTGGATCTCCCGTTCCTCTTCGCCGTCCTCCTGCTCCTTTGCCTCTTCCTCGTCCATGTCGTCCCACTCATGCACCCACTTCCCCCCATCAATTCTCCATGAAGAATTTCTTTGAAATTTCGCATAGAAGGAAGCTTCCTCATCCTGCGTCACTGCCTTTTCCATTCCCTCTGCCTTCCTCTTCTTTGCGGGACCCTTCACAGCCTTCTTAGCAGCCTTTTTCACAGGCGAGTCTGGAACAGGCACAGCATTCTTGTACTCATCAGTCTCTTTGTACTCCTTCATAGCTTCTTCGTACCTCGCCCTACGTGTTGTTTTAGATTTAAAAAAACTCAAACACACCTGTCCTCCTTCGCCATCGTTGCAAAGCGCTCCTTTTCGTCTTGCGAAGTCTCCCGCCACATCTCTCCTAAAACCTTGGACATTACCGCTGCAGACACTCCGGGGTTCTCCTTCATCACTCTCTGCCGGGCCTCTTTCAGGAAGTAGAAGTATGCAGTAAGAGGTCGCTTAGGCGCATTGGGATAAAGCTTTTTCTTTGCGCCTTTGCCGCGGAGAGGTGTAGTGCGGGCGGTCTTGCGGCCTGCCTCTGGAGAACTGATGCGCATGAATGTCGGCAGTGTCCTCTTGTCTTCTGCCCCGACCTTCTTAGGCGTGACCCCTGGGATTAAGCCCTTGATTAAGGGCTCCGGCGGAGGAGGCAGTTCAGGGAGTTTTGTCACACGGTCATCCATCCTAGCCATATGGTCTAAAATGCTCGTCTGCATGTTAATGGGCTCAGAGGGAGGTGGCCCTTCGACTTCATCTTCTTCTTCAGGTGCCTCTGCCTCATCTTCAATGGGAAGGCCGTGGACTGCCAGGTACATGGCGCATGCAGCTGCGTGGCGACACTTACTAATACCATCGTTCATCTCTTTCTCGCATTCACAGTTCACACCTTCGATCGTAAGCTGCGCTGTGGTACTGGTGATCTTGAACGACACACTGTACTGCCTGCTGAGGTCAGCCGATGTACAGCATAGGCACGCCTCCACACCGTCCCACGAGACCATGTCCACCATGTTCTTTTTGAAGAACTTCGTGCCACGTTGGGTCTGTGTGGTTCCAAAGTAGTCAACAACATAGTCCTCAAGCAGTGCAATGGCACGGCCTGTCTGAGGTGGTGGGAGAGAGCAACAGAAGGCTGATGCGGACTGGTGTGTCATGATTGCCTCATGGTACGTGATCGTGGAGGCACTACGCGGTGTGATGACGAAGCTCTCACCCCCTTCGGCTTCCTGAAGGAACGGGTACCTGTTGGAGGGCTCGGTTGTAGGTTGCGAAATGAAATTTATCCTGGACTTTGTTTTCTCGCTTATCTTGCGCACCACCTCACTGATGTCGGCACCGGATCCAACAGACGAGAGCAGCGCGTTGGCATCAATATAACGCATGCCAATAGAGCGTGCCAGGTGCCGGAGGCGCTCAGCACCGCTGCCCAACAAGCTAGTGGAGCTCACAATATGGAGGTATTCGGTGTTGAGGAAATGCCTGCGTTGGAGGTATGCAATGTCGGAAGGCGACAAGCTGCACGGGGCGTACCCGTTTTGCAGGGCAGACTGGATGCAGTCAGGTGTGGAGGGGGGAGGGTGCTCAACTGACATGGACGCGTAAATGTAGATCGGATAAGGCGCCTTGAGAGCGGCGAGTCCATTGCGGAGGGCAGCAATGATGGAAGGGAGGGAGGCGTCCGTGCAGCTGCCTTTTTGGAGGAGGTTGATGGAGTTAAGGGTGACGATGACAACTTTAGCAGATGAGGGTATGGTGTACCAGGCGTGGAGGAGGGTTGAGATCCCAGGCCGGAGGGTGTCTCCTGAGAGTAGTACAGAGGCATCAAGTATAAGCCCTATAGTGTTTAGGGCACAGGGGGACTGGAGCTTGATCACTTCGCGCTGGATAATATCAAAGCCCTCGGTGACAGAAGGGTTGGCATAGTCGAGGTCTGGGTTGTCACGCGGGGCAAGTTGCCCCGTTGTTGCTCTAAGCCATTCCCTCTCCCACATCCTCCTCATCTCTCCTCCTACGGGCTCCACAAGAATTCCTTTCACCACCTTTGCCCCTGCCTTCCTCCCTGCCTCGATCAAGCTCTTCCTTGCTCCCATCCCAACACACACCTCATCGTCAACCACCACACACTTCTTTCCCCCCTCGCATCCCGCTTTGATCTTCTTGCACCCCCAATGCAGACTCCTCCCTTCTAATCGAACTAAGATTGAATCTGCAGACTTCTTTCTGTCCGTGTACGTGTCGCGGCCGCTGTACCGCTCACCGATCATGAGGACCAGCTCCTTCTGCTCCATCTTTTTTTTTTTTTTTGTTCAAAGAAGGAAAACGTCCTTTCTATTATTTATGACATCTCATGTCTCATCTCAAGAAATAACATTTGTTGCTGCTGGGATAAAAAAGAAACAGAAAAAGAGGAAGGAGGGGGGGACAAAGAAAGACTTTTCCCCCCGGGTTTACGCAGGCCCCTTAGTAACCTGCTCCAGCTTCTCGTGCATCGCAGGGGAGACAACGAGATATTTTTCACTGGAGTGCAGAACGTCGAAGTCGACGGACTTTGAGGTAGAGATGGCGATGGAGTGGAGCTTTGCAAGCTGCGGAGGAGGGTGGGTGAGCAAGACGCCTTCAGCAAAGGTGACTCGTTTCATTTCGGACTCCCAAGAGAAGATCTGGTCGACAACCGTGGTGGGGAGGTGGTTTTGCATTTCAGGGTGAGAGTTTGCCTCCAGGTACTGCACGATCTGATAAGCGGAGATGTTTTTACTAAAGGCGCTTTGGAGACTCTCCCTGGTAAGCCTCCCTGTGGTCATCCCTGTCATCCGAAGCTCGATTTCCGCAAAGAGACTCATCATCTCGATTTTAAAAGGGTCGGAGGTGTATGTGTAAATCCTATTGTTCGATTCTACAATTATATCGCCGTCCTGGGGCCCTGTTTTCTCCCTGGTGTCAGTGCCCTCGGGCAAGCTCATTTGCTTACCCAAAGGTGTTACTTGGTACTTGTGATTTGTTTCGCTGTAGTACAGAACCCCCAACCAGGCGAGAATCTGTGCTGTCTTCCTTGTCCTCTCATCGCATGGATACCACACAGACGAAGCGTGAAACGGGAGTGAGAACAACATCGCGATCAGCTGCGACTTCACTTTTACAGAAACATTCTTTTGGGTTGTGTTCTTAATGGCTTCAAGCGCTTTTTTCACATAGACACGAATCAATGCCCAGACCTGCATATGTGTGGGGGACATTAAAAGCTGGAACCCTTTCATGGAAAGCTCCCCGTCTTTAAGATATCCAGCTTCGTGTAGAAGCTGTGCAGGAAGTTTGGATAGCGGACGGAGTGATTCATCTTCAGGGGTGCGAGTGGGAAGGAGGAGTTTTAGTATTCTCGACCAATGGCTTACCCCGTCTATGGACCCGATGAAATCGCCATTTGCGATGCCGAGCCGGGGTTTTTTTTTGGGCGGCTCGAACTGGCCTTCGGATTCAACGCCCTTTCGAAGGCCTTCTTTGAACTTTGGGTTTATACACCAGCCTTTGGTTTTCTCCAGGAAGAGTCCGAGTTTTATAGGAATTTTCACCTCTGGTTCGTTCGCCTTGAAAATTCGCTTTGCCGTCTCGGTGAACAACGCCTCATCCTCGTGGCACAGCATCTGCATCACTATGGCTTGCGCCGCTTCAGTAAGCCGCTTGTACAGCCCCATCGCCACGTACGCATCGTTAAGAATGTTCTGCACAACAGCCGGCTCCTCTTCACACACCCATTCGAAAAAATTCTCGGATCTTTTCATTTTTTTTTCCCCCCCCTTCTTGAAAATTATTTTGGAATTCAAATAACCTTCTGTCACTCCGGTGGGCTGAAAGTTCATTTATCCGTTTCATATCAAATCGTAGGGCGCCGTGAGAAAAAATACTTTCTACTTAAAATAACTCGTGTAACCATTTCCCTCTTTAATAGAGCCTGTATACCCGCTGTCGAGGCAGCTCTTGTTATATCCTTCAATTGTCTGGCCACTCGCGGTTTTCTGTGTGGTTTCATCAGAGGGGAGGGGGGGGGGTAGGAAATATATATACCGTTCCAACCAGCTTTGCAAACTTCTCGCTCATCTCCTGGGTATTTGCCATTCTGCATGCGGCCCCGTCCCCCACGGACATGTGCCCCCCTGCAATGGGCTGCACAACGACGTTTGTTACCTTAATACCGGGCATTTCAATGTGTAAATAATTCAAAAAGGAAAAGAGGGAACAAAAAAAATATAACCTTTTGAGTTAGTTTTGTTATGCTGGAGTTAACAAGCAAGGATCAACCGGGGGTGTGCAAGGGATGGGTAAAGGGTGGTGGTAAAAAAAAAGAAAAAAAGTGGAGAGGAAATATACATTCTTTTTTTTTTTTTTCTTCTTTCTCTTTTCTTTGAGAAACGCGGGCGAAAGGGCCTTTAAACTTAAAAAAAAAAAAAACAACTTTCCCCCCACCCGCTTTACAAAAAAAAAAAAAAAAAAAAAAAAAAAAAAAAAAAAAAAAACAATAAAAAAAAAACCCCCCAACACTTTTTTTTTTCTTTCTTTCTTTTTTTTTTTTTTTTTTTTTTGTACTATTCATCTACTTCCTCTCCACCGTTTTGTTCCTCTTCATCGCCGTTGTATGAGATGGTGAGCCCGCCCCGTGCGGACAATTCAACCCCTCTCTGTTGCTGGAGGAACATGGTAATGCTGAGCTTTGCGGAGATGAGAAGGGTACAGGCAATGGCGAAAAGACCCGTGGTGTCTATTCTTGATTTAAGCTGCAGATTTTCGTCGAGTGTGTACTGCGAGGCGATGGAGATAACGGATGAGGACCCTTGGGGCTTAGTATAAGCGGCGCCTAACCGGCATTTTTCAGAAGCATCGAAAACGGCATTGCAGGTAAATTTTGTCTCTGATTCTGAGTTATTTTGATCACCCCTGAGGTACAAGAAGGCGAGAGACAGGTTTTGAACTGTTTGGGACATTGCGTAAGCAGATCCAGCAAGCTTGCCAACACCACCGTCGAACAGAAGTTTTACACCAGCACGCATTCCCTGCCATGAGTAGGAAACAGCAGGGGTTACCATCACTCCTGACGTGGGTTCGCTTTCTTTTGAAGCTTTTAAAGACATGGAAAATCCATTGTCAGATTCTACTGGTTCTTTCTGCCATTCGAAGGAGTAGGTGTCGTTGTCACCTTCATGCGATAGTTCCGCTGAAAGGTTGAAGCTGTTCCCTTTGAACCCCAATGGGGCTGTGAGGTTACCTGACACTTCTGTGCTGTTTCCTGCGTTGAGCACCGTCTCCAGCGAGTATTCAGCCTCATACAGTACTCCTTCGTAGCCAAATCCTAGGCTTCCCTCGTTGCTGCCGTCGTTTAACCGCCGGTGGGATGCGTTAACCACCACATTTCCAGGCTTGCTTCTCCCCGATCCGGTCACTTCGATCACCCCAATGTTTTCCGGATCAAACCCATCGAACATCAGCTCATCACCCGCGGCGTAGATATCGTCAAAGTGAGCCACAGAATCCATTTTTTTTTTTTTTTTTTTTTCCTGATGGGAAAAAAAAAATTTTTTTTTGGAAGAAAAAAAAAGAGGGGGAAAAAAAAAACCAATGTTTTCTTTTGTGGTTAGGATATAAAAAAAAAAAAATGAGAAATAAATTTTCTTTGAGGGGAGTTAACTCCCTCTAGAAAAAAAAAAAAAAAAAAAAAAAAAAAAATAGATTGGAAACTAGTAAAGGGTTTAAAAAAAAAATATTAAAAAAAAAAAAGGAAAAAGGGGAACTGGCGTTGTGTTTGTACGCGGCTGCTACGTGCCTGATTAAGTTTGCCCACTTTATTTATTTATATATTATTTTATAGCTAGCCCCCCTTTTTTTTTGGGGAAAAAAAAAACTTAATTCTCAACTGAAAAAGAGAATACACACTTGAGGGCAATTCGTTTCTTATTAGGTCATTACTATTTAATACTCCACTTCAAATGGAGAGAAAGGCAAATGGTTCCCCCCCTTTTTTTTTGTTTTCCGTATGAAAATATAACCAAAAAGAAAGAAGAAAAAAAATCAAAACAACCAACGTACTCAGGTAATGAAAGAAGAATTAAAAACTAAGGATAATTTTTAAAAAAAAATGGGTGGGTTTGGGGTGGGGGGGGGGGACAGGCAAAATAAAAAAAGAAAGCACTAATAGAATAGTAAGCAGAGCCGTCCTACCCTTTTACAGGGAACACGTCTTCACCCCCTTTTCTACACTTTCTTTCAAGAGGACCGGGAACAGGGGGGAGATGAATCAACCGATTGATAAAAAAAAAGGGAGTTTTTTTATTTTTTTTCTTTCTTTTCCTTTTTTTTTTTTTTTTTTTTTTTTTTTTTTTTTTTTTTCACCGCAACCTACATTTCATAAAATATTAAATTTGGACTCTATTTGTGAG
The DNA here is from genome assembly GCA_964019335.1 of Diplonema japonicum. Classification (NCBI taxonomy): domain Eukaryota; phylum Euglenozoa; class Diplonemea; order Diplonemida; family Diplonemidae; genus Diplonema; species Diplonema japonicum. The sequence goes on from OZ025650.1 coordinate 242,859, forward strand.
TGTACAGGAAACCAAACAGGACCTTGATGGGGTCCCAGAAGTTGCTTGCCCAGCCGTTTTTGACACGGTCGGCTTCGCCCTGTGTTTTTTTTTTTTTTTTTTTTTTTTTTTTCCCAAAAAAAAAAAAAAAATCATACGTGGGGGATGTTCGTCTGGACGAGGATCATTTCTGTAGCCCCTGCTTCCTCGCTGTTAAGGGTGATATTCACTTCGGAGTACCAGTTGGGGTCCCAGTTGTCAAGACGCCACTTCATGGAGAACCCCTTGGGAGCGTCAACAGACAAGAATGTCCCGTTGATCGAGCCCCCAAGATAGCTGAAAGCACCGCCCTCTTTGACCTCAAGAGTGACATTGGAGCGAGTGTAGGCTGAGGCTTTGGCTTGGTTAGTGAGACAGTCCCAAAGCTCGGTGGGGGGACAGCGCCAGTCAAGGCGGAGGTTGAGTGTGTCGGTAGATCCCTTCTGCGTCTGGGTCTTGGTTGCTGTTGACACCACTGTCTCTGTCTTGGAGTCGGACACTGTGCTCTGCGTCTTGTTCGCAACGTTGTGGACGTCCTTCAGGGTCAGTGCGAACTCTTCCATTCCTTTCCGGACAAATTTTCTACCAGTTGTCCTCACAATGCCCATAACCTTATCGACAAGGTCACCTGACTCAGCGCATGTGACATCCACTTGCATGTCATCACCTAGTGTGGTGTCGTCCACGTCGGGCACGATCATCTTGCCTGTCACTGTTTGCAGTTCATCGCCAGTTTTTTCGTCCAAGACTTTCCCCTCCCATCCAATCTCCATTCTCAAATCGAAGCTGCATATCACCTTCTTCTTCCTGTTCATGATGAGGCAGTCTCCCTCGATGTTGTCGATCTTCGTTGTCTTCACCTCGATGGCCTTGCTCTTCTCGAAGTGGTTCTCCGACAAGATGTCGCTGATCTGCCCCTTGGCCCACCCCAATATGTCCCTCTCCGTCCAGTGCCAGTTGTTCACATTGGCACCGTCATCCCTATCCTTCACGATCCACCTCGGGTCGCCCTTTCCAACTTCGGCCATTTCTTACTTTTTTAATAAAATATGACTGCGAGGAATTTTTCTTTTCTCCCATTTTTTAGGTGAGAAGGGGAATCGAAGCCTTTTAAAAAAAAAAAGAGAAAAAAAAGGAGTACAACGGACAAGGAAAATGGACGAGTCAAAAAAAAAGAATAAAAAAAAACATTTTGTGTTTCTTACAAAAGGTGTGTGGAGGGATAAGCAGAAACATAACTCTAAAATAAAAGGCGATGCTTAAGGGCAGATCCCGCTTGAGGACCCCTGTATGAAAATAAAAAAAGAAAATCTAAAATTCAATAATCTAATTGTTACCCTCTCCCATCCTTCCAATTTATATTCTAACACTCACTGCAAGCACTTCACTACCTCTTTGATGCAGTGCATGGTTTGGGGGGGAAGTCTCTCACCTGACTTCGCAATGACTTCTTGAGAGGCAGCCTTCACCTCAGCAAGAGACGAGGGGGTGAGATGCTGCAAGTCGATTACAATGCGCTTTGGAGGAACGGACAACAGAGCTTGCGAAGCAAGATCCCGAATTGAAGCATCAGGATCTGAGGTAGTGAGAAGGGCGGTTTTGTACAATGTAGCTTTGTTGGGGATGAGGTGGAGGGCCTTAGCCGCGCTGAGCTTGACTGAGTACGACGCAACACGGGGCTTCAAAAGGATCTCTTGTATAAGGCTGACACCCTTCTTGCCGCATAGGCATAGAGTACAAGCAGCCACATCGCGCAGCCTACTGTCTTCATGATACACCATCTCGGACGCATGGTCATAGAGAACCCTGGGCTGGGCCCCCTCCGCTTGCTCCCTTACCGCAGGCGGCATTAATGGGGCATGGAACACCCTACACACAGTCCCCAAAGACAGCAAGGCCTGTTCTCGTAGTTCCGCGCTTTTATCTCTCTGGCACCCCTCCACCAAGCACTGCACCACCGCTTCCATGGACGGAACATCATCAGCGACCCTCCCCAGGCCGTACAGGGCGGCCTTCCTGGTCACGTCGTCCACAGCTGACATCTTCGAGATTCCTATCATCGCCTCGATGCCCTTCGGTATCCCAGCCATCGTGTGCGCTACTTGGTACCTGTTCGTCTTGCCGTCGCGCAGCACCGTCAGCAAGGTCTGCAATATCCCCTGCGGCACTTCTCCACAACGGAAGGCTATCACAGCGGCAAGACGCACCTTGGGGTGTGTGTCGGAGAGACGTGTTACTAGCAACCCATTGACATCCACAGTGGCGCTGCGCACAGAGGAGCGGTGGAGAACAGCGAGGAGCTGCACCATGCTGGCACGCAGGGATGCATGGGGTGACTCCATGAGGGGTTTCAAGGTCTTAAAGTTGAGCTCGAGCTCTTCAGGCGGGAACCATCGAAGCACACTTAGCGCCTCACCCTTCACAATGACGTCTTGCTGCGAAGACCGGTCGGACATTATTGTGCTTGATAAAGCAGACACAATCCTGCTGACAACACGGTGCGGTACCTCTGGGAGGGTCGTACGTTTCTGTGTTGATTTAATACATTGCTGTCATCCATATACATACCGACGACAACGGCCGCACAGTCTCTTTCCACCTTTTCATAGAAAGGCTCATCACACCCTGCCCACGTGTCACTGATGTAAACGACCCTAAAAACAACGTCACGTGGCGGTTTTCATCCGGTGTAAGCGCCGTCTAGAAGATAGGGTTTTTTCAAATTAAAAAAAGGAAGCATACGTGATGTTTCGCAGCTTGAATAAAAAGTTCTCTTACGCTTTTCCTTGACGGCTGCAGGAAAGCCGGCCGAAGCTGCTGGCCAACAGAGAGATCAAGAACACCTTTTGAAACCAACTCCCTTGGGTGTGTGTTTGTGATATCAATACAAAAGGAACATACCTACACTGGCGTATAAAGACACATGCATCAACGATGATATGCGTCTCGATGTAAGGAGGGCAGTTGGGTGTTATTTGCGGTTGGAAGTAAAGGACAGCTGGGGGTTGTCCCACCGCGGTGTGGATATTGAAATGCTCCAGGGAAGGGAGCTCTGCATGGACGACGGTGGTGCATCCCACAGAGAGCCTTTCGAAGGGGGGCAGCGGCTGATGTTCCTCAGGGAAGGCCTCGTCGAAGTCCCTTATGGAGCCATCAAGCAAAGGGGTATGCAGCCCCAGCCCCCACACCGCTGCTTGCCGAACCCTGTGCGACGGATGGCTAAGCAGGCCTTGAAGCAGAGCAACACCCTCCGTGCCTCCCATCATCCTGATCGCCACGCAGACTACCCTTCTGTCGAATCTGCCTGAAGTCAGAACATCACCTAGCTGTCCCAGAACCCGTGGGTTGTATGTGTAGAGACCTGTTAGAGCGTTGCAAGCGGCTTCTGCTCGTTCAGGGGTACCCTCGCGGAGATCCTTCAGGATCAAAGGCAGCACCACGTTCATCGTGATCGCCGGTTGGTTGATGAGTAGAGTCAAGACCATGCTGTTCCACCCACTTACTGCGTGCTCTCGCATGAGATCTTCGTGAGGCTGAGGTGGCGGGCGGGATGCTTCTTCAAGGATCACTGAAAGGCCTTTTGGCCCAAATGCGAGCAACGTTGACACAACACCAGGGGTGAGTTCAATCAAGTCAGGGTTGCGCATCAAGGATGCAAGAATGTCAAAAACCTCGTCCATCTGCGGAAGGTGCGTGGCACCCGTCCCTAACAGTCTCAGGATCCTCAGCAGGAACAACAAAACATCGTAGCTTAACCCATCTGCTCTTCCTAGAAGGTCTAGAACCTTGCTACACAGCGTAGTAGCAATATTCCCAGGTAGTGATGACAGTGGTAAGCAGCACAGGAAGGCAGCCGCTTCCTCAAGCTCCAAAGCAGGTGATATTTTCAACCAGTTTGAGTAATGAGCAACAATATCAGCGAGATGCAAATGGGCGAGCTGTGCGACATTCTGTGGTGACACGCCGCCGTCTGTCAACGGCAGGCTTTTGCAGCAATCTGGGAGCGGCAGTTGTAGCTCCTCTACACTCACGGTCGCCACCCTCGCCCCCGGATTCACAATGTCGTCGTCGACCTCCTCCCACGTCTCCCAACTCATTGCCTTTACCGCTGTCGGTCCCACTCGCGGCGTGCGGCTAACCGACCCCGACCTGCTCCTTCCTAACCTGTGCCTGTTCGGCGGCATTGTGACGGGTACCTTCTCCTTGTGAACAACAGGCTTCCTTATCTTCCCCTGATCTATCTTTATTTTCACCGTAGACCCGAACGCATAGTCCCTATGGTGCAATTTCTCTTTTCTCGACGAACTGCTTCTCTGCTTCAAAGCCTCACGAGTGTACCTGTATTTATCTTGCTTCTCTTCCCTGCTATGGGAACGCTTGTTTTTCTTCGGAGATGTTCTGCCATAGCTGTCGCTAGTGAGGTGGAGGAATTCTGACGGTTTCTTCATCGTGTTGTCGACTTTGGCACCTACCTTCAGCGCTGAGGGGCTCCAAACAGAAGGGCTTTGCAGCCTTGACTGCCTTTCCCTGACAGGTGACTGACGAGGTGTTCTCGGGCGTGAACGTGGAGTGCCTTCAAGGTTTTCCGGTGGAGGTGAGCTGCAAAGGAGTTCCACCTGACGGGACAACCTCTCAGTAATGATACTGTTCTGCTCTTGCATTCGCTTCAGCTCGCCCAGCACTAGCGGCGCATCGCTTTTCTTCTCTTTTTCTGCTTTCTCCTTCTTTGCTTGTAGCTGCTCTACCTGCTCTGACAGCTCCTTAATCTTCATCTGCTGCTGCTGGTGCAGCTCGAACGCTAGTTTCATCTCTTCCTTGTGCTGCTCGAGGTCTTCCCCATCCTCGGCATGTTCGTCGGCAGAAGTTGTCTTCGGGGTCTCCTGCAGCATCTGCTGCAGTGCCTGGATCTGTTCCTTGTTCCGTTGGCTCTCTTCTTCTTTTTTTTGAAGTAAACGTTTCTGCTCTTCGAGCTGCTGCTGCAATTCATCGGGGACAACGTTCCGAGGTGTTTCCTGCTGTGCCTGTGCCAGAGCCGGCTCATGTCGTAGTGGCGGCGGCGGCGTCGCACGTAACGGCTCCTGCACCAACTCTTGGGACGCAAGAGGCATAAAAGGCGACTTGCCGGTGCTATTGCTGTAGACGGAATGATACGGTTGTTCCAAGACTTGCACGACAGGCTGCGGTGTCCCGTGTGACCCATTGCTGTGATTCGAGGTGAATGACCTCTGTGCATCGAAGGACGTGTCGCCGCGTGTAGGCGAGATGGCACGGTGGTTGCGGATGGGAGGGGACGTGACCTTCATACCCGGAAGGCCACCACCAGGAGATGAGAGTGGAATGGCCGCAGGGGGCAGGGGTGTGCTACGTGCCTGCCTTGCTTTGGCCAGAGCCTCTGAAGCCCTGCGAAGTGCGGCGCTCGGAGATTTAATAGGCTGCTCAACACTGGAGGGCACCGACTTCTGTCGCTGTGTAGGTGCACTGCCATAGAGGCTTCCCGTTGCTGTTGTCTGGGCCGAATGGACATGTGTGCTGTTCTGTACAGTGCTCGTAGCATGCTGTTGATGCAATGGATGGTTTTGCTGTCGCTGCTCGTCCTGAGGCGGTGTCTGGATGACGTGAGGGTACCTCCTCATATGTTCTTCATTTCTTTTGGCACGCTGCTGTTGTAGTTGCTCTTGTTGCTGCCTTAGTTTCTCTGCCTGTTCTGAAAGTGTATCTAAGTTCAGCCGTCTGAATACACTATTGGCAATATTCTCCAAGGAGTCTAACTGTGAGGCCATGACCCCATAGACCCTCCTGTAAGAGTGCGTGACAAGGTACAGTGGCAATTTAAAAAAATAGTCAACAAGAAGGTGCCATTGAGCACCCTGAGCTAGGTACCGGGCGCGCCGTAAAAAAAAAAAGCAATGATCACTGATCGTCTCTGTTAAGAGGAAGGCCACAGCGGGTGCACTTCGTGCTTGATGTTGGGTTCACACTTTCACACGTCTCGCAGACGATACCGTCCACTTTGTCCTTGATGGCAGCAGCATCGGCGTAGAACTCCCCTGTGGGTCATTGTGAGTGGTTCACAGTAGCATACCTTTGCTGCGCTGGTCCCTGTCGATGACTGAATTCCTCTTGTTGAAGCGTGGCCTGTGGGAAATTGCGTCGAGACGCACCGTGACGTCTAGCTGGCGAAGAAACCTGTTCAACCCGCTTGACACAGGCTCTGGGCGGGAAGCACTGCAAGCCACACCAGGCGTGCCTTCGAACACCACTACCCTATCCGCCATGAAGGATGTCATCATCAAGTCGTGCTCCACTACAACAACGATCTTCTTCATGCGCACGGCAATTCTTCTTATGGCCTTCGCAGCCACCATTCTCTGCTCTGCGTCAAGAAACGCACTGGGCTCGTCAATCAGCAGCAGCGTAGCAGGATTCCCCAGTGCCAAGGCAAGCGATACTCTCTGCATCTCCCCGCCTGACAGCTTGTCCGCGTCCAATATCATCAGGTCGTCGATCTTCAAGGGCAGCAGCACCTCGTCACGCAAGATCGCACTCTTCCTCGCACTCTCAGGAAGCCCATCTTGAAGCACTTCCTTCACTGTTTTACCCGAAGGCATCCTAATAACCTGCGGCTTAAGGTGGCCGTGTTCTTTCAAAAACACATCGCCGCTGTCGGTATTTAAACTTCCAGACATGATCTCGAGTAAAGTGGTCTTTCCGCACCCGTTCTCGCCAAGCAAGGCAGTCACTTCGCAGGAGTTCAGTGTGCCATTTGTTACATCAAGCTTGAAGTCACCTCTGCACTTTGTCGATGAGGGGTAGGACCACTTGTCTTCGCCACCGAAGTCGTTCTCTTCGTGCATCTTGAAGACTAAGGGGTGTGAACGGAATCTCACGTTCTCCTGGTCGATGTACCCTTCAAGGAAGGCGTTGATGCCGTCACGGACGTTCATTACTTTCGTCACGATACCGAAGGCACTAGGCTTTCCGTGGATCAGGGCGATGGTGTCCGCTAAGTAGTCACACACAGCAAGGTCGTGTTCCACGCACACGACGTACTTCATTCCTTGGAGCAAGTCCCTGATTACCTCGCACGCCCGCAGCCTCTGCTTCACATCAAGGTACGACGATGGCTCGTCGAACAGGTAGATTTCAGCTTCCTTAGCACACGCCGCCGCTATGGACACCCTTTGCAGCTCTCCGCCGCTGTTGTGTTTGCTTGAAAGTCTGCAAGTAGCACTACATACCTCAGCACCTTCACGGGGCGCTTCAAAAGATGCTGCAAACTGAGTTCTTTTACCAAGGTCTCTATCCTGTCGTCGTCCCCTGTGAAGGTCTCAAGGAATTGTTGCACTGTCTCTTCCACGTTGTCCTTCAATTTATCGATGTGTTGGACTTTGAATGAGCATCGTTGCTTCCCGGCTTCCAGTTTCATGATTAGTGCCTGTAGCTCAGTTCCTTTGTACTTTGTTTTCAACGCTTGCCAAGACGGAACGTCCGTCCCGCTGTTGGGAACCAACTTCCCAGACAGGATCTTCAAGGCAGTGCTCTTGCCCGATCCGTTCTCACCGATAATCCCCAGAAGCTTTTCCTGCTTCATCAACGGCAAATGGCACAGCGTGAACCCGTTCTTTCCGTATCTCATGACCACATGCTCTGTAAGCTCTTTTGGTATATTCACGATGATGATGGCATCGAAGGGGCACCCTTCGACGTGTTTTCCCTTCTGCCCACGTTTCTTCATGCACATGTTGCATCCTGTGCACATGTCTTCATCGATCTTGCAAACCCCAGAATAGTTGATGGCCCCTACAGGACACACTTTGAAGCACTGTTTAGTGTTTAAAGAGACTAAAAAAAGGAATACCTCACGTGAGCATTTGTCGTTTCTGCACCTGTTTTCACGTACAACTGCAACTCTGTTTGTCGCCTTCGCCCCGACCGGGATATGGGATGGCCGTGCGACTACTTCCTGTTTGCCTCGTGTCCAAGTCTCAGGAAGGGTTTTGAACTCATCTTCGTCGATGCGGTGCGTGTTGATCTTTGACTCGCAGAGGGTCATCTTCTTTGTCCTCGTGAGCGCTTGTTTCAGCTCGTCCGCCGTGTCGAACTCCACAACAGCTTTTCCTGTTTTCCGGCCGTCCTTGATGAGCACTTGCACGTTGGAAGCGCCAAGCCTGTCGAACGCTAGACGCAGTGCGTGGTTGTTCACCTTGTCGCTCTTCTTGAGGTTCTCGACCATCATGATGTACCTCCCTGCCATGTTGTACACACGCATTTGCCTACCCGATGGACGGGGTCCGCTTCCTGCTGGTGGCGTCCAGACAACCGCAGGCTTCTGTTTCGGTTCACCTTTGGGCTTCCTCGGTCTGAAGGACTTGTCCCCATATTCCATTGGTTCATTCAACGTCATAACCTTTGCCTTCCTTGTCGTTCTTAGATCCCCGCACCCCTGACATTTCGTCCTGCTTGGGGGGTTCTCAAGTGTGCAGCGCTGGCACTTCCAAAGCTTTGGGGGTGCTGCCTTGCGCTTGCTATTACATGCCGAGCACTGATGCGTCCCTCCGACATTCTCCAGTGTGCAGTCGGAACAAGTCCATGACTTCTCCAGATGACAGTTGCTGCACTCCTGTGAGCTTAAATCGTTTTCAGTGTGGCATCTGGAACATTCCCAAGACTCGCATATAACAATCTCTGGCCTCATCCCGCACGAGGGGCAGCTGTCGGGCTTGGCTGGAAGGCCCACCGTACAGTGCGGGCAGAACCATTCGTCGACACTCTCGTCACGGACGGTATCACAGACAGCACACTTCATGACGGTGTCCATGTTGATGTACGTGCAGCTGCTGCATGCCCAGCCATCGATCACAGGTTCCTCGTCTTCGTAGTCGGGTGTGGGCGAGGGTGCTGAAGGGGTATAGCTGGCTCGTGTTGATGTGGATTTTGGAGACGCATTTGTTTTCCGTTGTGGGCGACTGTTGTCGCAGGCAAGGCAAGTGTTGATGGAGTTGTCATTCAGTAGTGTGCACACACCGCACTCCCAGCTGGTGCTGGGTGGTTCGTCGTTGGGGGGCGACACCCCCGACTCTGCCGCTGGCTTCGCTTCGCAGACTACGCAAGAGGTCAGGCTCATATCGTTGTCCAGGCTGCAGACTTTGCACGTCCAAACTGAGGGTGTGGGCTCGTCCTTATCTTGTGGTGCAGCAGGTGGCTTGGGTTCTCCGCAAACAACACAGCTCTTGAAAGAGCATATATTATCAATGGTGCACTGAGGGCAGGTCCAGACAGCATTGCAAACCGTACTGCCGCATCCCGTGCAGCCCAAGAACTCGGTTGGCATCTCATCTTCAGACGGCTCCTTCTCCTCACAGGCGTCATCATCTTTATCGTTGTTGCTTTCTTTGTAGGTGCTGCTGTTGTTAGTATCCCAGCGCATCCAGCACGGACCGCAGTACCCGTCCACGATCTGTCGTTGATGAAAGCACTCCCCACATTCATGCACCCCCGTGAACCGCCCCTTATAAGTTTTGTAGAACTGTAAGCACACCACGCATAAGGTCACCTCGTCACGCTTGTAAATAGCAAGTATCTCCTCGCTCCCCGGGCGCTCTACCTTCGCCTCGCATATCCAGCAATATCGCACCATGTCTCGGTGGCCCCCACCCCTCTCTTGACTCCTTTTCTTATTTTTTCTTTTGTTCTGCACCGAACAGCATGCACAAAATGAATGAACGAACTGACCGATAATAAAGGGGTAAAAAAATCAATTGAAAATTCTTTCTGATCGAAGGGGCGTTGGAGGGAAAAAAAAGGGGGGGGTGGGAAGCGATATTTAAAGAGCAAGCCCAACTTCGGGAAAAAGGAGGGAAAAAAAAAGAAAAAAAAAGAAAAAGAAACACTGTTTCTTTCTCTCTCTCTCCAACCAAGCTGATTCTGATAACGTGGAAAGACCATGGGACGGCAAAAAAAGAGGGATCAAAGGGAATACATTTTTTTTAAAAGTGTCATTTCGTGAAATCAAGAAGAGTAAGCATGTACGGTTCTCCAAAGTCGTAGTTAGTCTTATGCCTGAGCTTCATACCGGGAATAGAAGCAGGAAGGGGGTTAGACGGTTGGGAGAACTCGGTGGAAACAGGGCTGGCAGGAATGGAGTGGTGGTCGGCAAATAGAGTGATAACGCATTTTTCAGGCTGGAAAACGTGGAGAACCCTCTGCACAAGCTCAGTGTAGTTTTTTCTGTGTAAAAAAAAAATTTTTTTTTTGGGTTTTCTTCAAAAACATACAATGGTAAATTGGTTTCGAAACTGACGTAGCTGCAGTGGTGCTCTGGGGTAATGTGTATCGTCCAGTAGTGATCACTGGTTCCTGTCAGTCCGTTCATGGAGTACCCGCATGGTTCGAAGATCTTCGCGTCTATAACGGAGCCAGGGATGATGGTGTCGATTTCGCTGTCGGCGGTAACGCTTTCTGCGGTTTTCGTCCCGTCCTCGTTGAAGAAGTAGGCCATTCTCTCCTTGCTGAGCCCTGACATGATAATCTCAAAGGTCTGGTCGGGGGGATTTTCCAACGCGTCCTCTGGCCGGGTGTAATCGGCGATGAAGAAGTTCCAATGTTCTTTGTTCAGCGGCCCAAGGACGTACCCCGAACCATTTTCGAAATACGTTTCAAGAAACGCGATTTCTTCATGGAAAGAACCGTGAGGCTTCGGTTGCCTCTCCGGCCACAGGAAATTTTTTCGGCTATACGACATGTACTCTGTCTCCAACCCTAGACACTCTGACAGCTCCGCATTCCATTCATTTTTTTCCTTCCCAACCAAGTCAAGAAGAGGCGGTATCATCTCCAACAAGGTTGTAATCCCACATGTCTTAATAACTAACCTCCGTCTGTACACGAACAGAGATGACTCTGACAGCACGTACATCTTGCACCCCTCCGACTGCTTTTTTCCAATTATCGTGCAGTGCGCCTTGTCCAACAACTTCTGCCACGTCTCATCGCTGATCATAAAAAGCCCCTCATCCACACCTACCTTGCGTCGGAAGTCGATTTCAAACTTCTTCTCAGGCCCTTCGAATCCCGGTCCGTCTATATCCGCCATTTTATTTTGATGTTTCTTTAAAGCGTGTCTCCTTCCACCTTTTATTGTTTTTGATGTTTCTTTTTTTTTTTTTTTTTGTTGTTGTTTTTGTTTTCAAATCCCACAAAAAGAGGAAAAAAGAAACGGATAGCGAAAGCTGCTCCAAAAAGAAAAAAAAGGGGGGGGGGAACGTGACTTTATAAGATTCAGCAGCTTTCTTGGACATAAAACTCAAAAAGAGGATTCCCTACGTTTCTTCAATCCTCAACAAGTTTTGTATGCCTATAAATGTACCCCTGCTTCATCCTGGCAAGGAATGAACCCAAATCAGTGCTCATAGTGGGATCTAGGGGGGCACCTTCAGGGATGGAGAGACCCAAGGTGACCATACGCTCGATCTCTTTTTGAGGTTTTTGCACATCGATGGACTGAATGGCCTCAATGGCGTTGCCAATGGTGATGGTTTCGGGGCCGTCGTCATGCTGGTCTGCTTTGAGGAAGATAGCATTGCTAGACTCCTGGTAGTAAGAGAGGCTCTCTTTAACCATTTGGTTGCGAACCATTTCAAGGAAGGCTCCTTGGTTGCCTTCCCGGTCCTCTGCGAATAAAGCCATTATGGCAACGTCTTCCCCTGGTACCTGTTTAGATAGGGCGTACTTCAATCGCACCATAGCTTTCTCGCTCTTTGACGGGAAGAACTTGTCGAGCATGGGCAGGATCTTGTTCTTCTTGACCTTCCCTACCCGTTTTCCCGTCGGTCCTGGGAGTTCCAAATCCTCTAACTTCCTCTGCAGCCTGTCCAACATCTTCATCTGCTCATAATACACAACCTCAGGTAAATGCCCCTCCAATATAAGAAGGAACAATTCACAATCACCATCGTACGCATATTTCTTACAAGCGTACTTCACATTGTATCCTTTGTCCACAATACGCGCCTACAAAAGGGGGATAAGGAGAGAGGGGGGAGGTAGATATACCTGCATCCCATGTTTGGCTTTTAAGTATGTGCACATGTATTCCTCCATTGATTCCTGTTGAGGGGGTGGTTTCTTTTTGTTTTTCGCCTCTTCCTCGAGCTTTGCCATCCGTTCCAGGTCTTTCTTCCTTGCTGCCCAGAAGTCCTGAATGAAATGTTCTACTTCTCTTTTAGGGAGATCGCGGTTTTTGACTTGGCCGAACCAGCTGGGAATGTTTTTTTTTTTTTTTTTTTAAACGTACCGCAAGTACTTCGGCACGTCCTTCCCTGTTCCCATTCCAACGAAGTATTCCACGTCAGCGGGTTTATCTTCGTCGGGGGCGTCGTTCTCGCCGAGGAATTTCATTTTTTCTTTCATGCCTGCGATTTCTTTCTCAAGAGTTGCAACCGCTTCTTTTTCCGTGGTGATCATCGCCACCAAGTTACGCCCGATAGTCCCACTGGACAGCCCGTCCTCTATAGGCATGTTAGCTCCTTGAACAATGGTCTCCCAGTCAGGTCGTGGGGTGTCCCTGCCTTTGCCGTCGCGAAGGCGGCGGCAGTCATCTTCAAGATGCTCTATCATTTGCGTCTGCTTCTTGCTCTGCTTCTCGAGGTACTCGATCTTTTTCCGATGAGATGCGGAAGACAGTTTCATCTGCATCACCTTTTCGGATTTCTCTTTGTGCACACGTTGCAATGCCTCATATTGCTTCAGAGGTACTGAGTCGGAGAAGTCTTCCTTGATTTGCTGCAGTTCGTCAGCTGTCTTTTGATATAATTTCATGAGATCCTGGACACCCATTGTGTCCCGCTTCAGCTTTTCAAACTGAATCATAGTTTCCTGATGTTGCTCTTCCGCGTCTCTGATCTGGTTGACCATTGTGAGGACCTTGTCGTGTTCTTCGTTCACTCTGTCGGAGTACATTTTTTCGATCAATTTCAAATCGTAGAATTTGGTTTTCGCCTCCAGAATTTCAGCGTCCTTATCAGCGATGACACTGCGAAGCTCCTCCAAAGTGTGAATACCTTCGTTCAGGTCTTTCTTATGCTGTTCTTCCATGATGCTGATCCGTTCGTCGCAGGCCTGCTGCATGACCTCCTCGTTGTGCTTCATCTCCGCCGTGCTGCGATGCAGTTTCTCGAACAAGTCCACCACCATTTCAATCCTTCTATACACAGCCTCTAGCACCGGACCGTATATTTTTGAAGAGTAGATAAATTGACGGAACGCTGCAAGGAAGACCCTTGCCACTGTGGTGTTGACCTCCTCGGGTTCTTCTTGCCATATCCCTTCCTGCACTTGTACGGGTTCAGTGGAGTTCTCTTTTCCGCAGTGGAGAAGCGACAGTTCCGTGTCAAGAAAAGCCTCAATTTCCTTTAACAAATGTGGTTGGCTGCTAGCAAGCCTTGCTGTTTGTGAGAACCCGCTAGCAGGCCAAGTGTCATACGACCTATTGAAATCTCGATGTCTCCACCGTGGTGACGGGGTTACCAGTTCCTTGTGTTTTTTCCTAGGTGGGGGGTACGGTATGGGCGGCGGGGGTGCAGGAGCAGGCGGAGGGGGTGACTTTACCAATTGCTGTTGCTGTTGATGTTCCTTCCCTTCCCCCACCAACCCCGGCAACTCATTCTCGTGCTTCAGGACTGTAAATTTTTTCGGGTACACTATTTGCTTCAGCTCCCTCTGCGGCAAGTTCGCTCGACATGCGCTTCCGCTGCCTTCACCCCATTGCTCCATACCCCATGCCTTTTTGTTCTATTTTCTTGAAACAAACAGAAAGAGCACCGGTTGTGCTGAGTACTTCAAGCCACCAAAGGCCTCGGAGGATGGTGTGAGGATGCTAACAGATTACAGAGGTTAAAATCAAAATAAAATAAACCGAGGGGGTCGTGTTGGGGAAGAGGGATACTAATAGTGAAATATAAAAAAAGAAGAAAAAGAAAAAAGGAAACAGCGCAGCATGTTGTGAGATGGGTGGGTGGGGGCAGTTTCTTCTTTCTTCTTCATCTTCTTCTTAATGGTATTTATTTTTCTTGGGAGGGGAGGAGGGGGGATGTTACAAAACTTTCATATGGGAACTTACATAGGTAAGGGTGGGTGGGGGATGTTTTTCTTTCTCTTCTTTTTTTCTTCTCTTCTTTCTTTCTCTTCTCTTTCAGTTTCGTCTTCTTTACTAAAGGGAGCTTTTTAGAAGGGGGTAAACAAAACTATTCTGGCGTTTGTTTTGTGCGCACTAGGTTTTTATAGCCGCGACACGGTGTGGTAATACCGGGGAAAAAGGTGTATACAATCAACAAACTGCGCCGCCGAATCGAATAGTCGCTGCTCACAAAGAAAGAAAGAAAAACCAAAATAAAAGACACAGAACCTATCATTTCTTCCTTCAAAGTGTCACAAGGTTGGACTGTTGGGGCGCCTGGCGCAATTTCTCCGTACCCGCTGGGTTGCTCTGGAGTTGCCCCATTTGGCATTTTGAAATCCTGTTTTTTTTTTTTTTTTTTTTTTTTTTTTTTTTTCTTTCTCCCTTCCCTCCATTCACATACTTTGCACACAGCCGGAGAGAAGCCATCCCAGTGGCCTCACCGGTCTGGACAGGGAGCGAGAGAATGACGCCAAAAATGCCGCCCTCTGTTTTTTTTTTAAAATCTTTTTTTATATCCCTTTGTTACACACCAAAACAAGGTGACAGAATGGCGTTCAGCTTCGATTTCGGAAGAGAGGTGCGTGGTGTGTCAGCAGCCAGGGAGTGCGCTGGGCTCTTGCTTCGCGTCGATCGTTTCGATTCATGGGAAGTGGAATGGTGTCTTTTTGGAGGCGTCTCTGCAAAGGTGACCCTGTGGGGAGAGACACCCGGGGACGGCGATGCCTGCCTTCCTAAAGGCATTAAGTTCTTTGGCAGGAACGGCAAAGTGTAATCCGACGCAAACTCAACCAGCACCCTGTCTGCGACATCACCCACCCCCTTGCCCATCACCACGCCGTGGGTTCCGTTTAGATGGATGAAATCCGCAGCATGCAAACCAGTTATTTCCACATCCTGGCCTATCGTGAACTCCGGCTGTCGGACGTTCCTCACTGGACTCGCACTGGGGCATCTCCTCTCATCCTCCGCTGAGATCTTATTGCTCCCCTGAAGCTTGTCGAGCATCAGGTTCAGATGCCCCAATGACTTCTTCACGTACTCCCGTTCTCTCGTCCTCTCTTCCATCGATGCCTGCACCGCAATGGCATTGTCCGTGTCGGTCCCTGCAGGCAGCTCCACGGGCAGCTCCGAGTCCGTCGCGAGGTCCACCACCACCAACGAGCCTTTCGACACAAATGTGTTCCTGTGCTTCGAGCCAAAGATGTTAAACACGAACACCACATGCCCCCTGAGCTCCCCTTCTGGCGACACGCAGCGGTTCCCAATAGCCACTTCCAGCAGTTTCAGCATTGTAGACGTGTCCTTCACAGACGGCATGGCACAGTCGGTGCACACAACGTGGCCTTTCTCCTTCTTTATCGAGTGCTTGATGGCGATTGAGCCCCCCATTTTCTGGTTCCTGATGTAGTCCCTGTCGGTGTTGAGCAGGTCACGTGTCGTGTCGGAACGCAGCTCTATACACGAGAACTGCACCTTCCACTCCCATGCGTCGAGGGATGATGACCGCTCGGCTGCTGCGAAGACTTCCTTCGCCACGGCCTGTATGGTGGGGGAGGTTCTACTGGCTGCAACAAGTGAATCGCTGCCGACGCACAGCAGCCCAGTGTAGATGCCGCTGAAGGCGGCAGCCACGACGTCACCAACGCTGGACGCGATGTCAGAGGAAGAGGACCAAGGGGGAAGGACATTGTCAAAGCGGTATGCCTGCGACTTGCTGGGAAGGCGTATCTCAATTCGCTGCGAGGGCATGTCAGGACTGACGTCAATGATGGAACAGCCCATGTGATGGGGAGCGCGGTCACGGCTGTCGCACTCAGGACGCAGCGAGCAGATGATGAACGGTGACCGCCGCAGCCAGATAAGCTCGGACTGAAGCCTCTTAAGCTCGTTTGCAGATGCCGTGCAGGACTCCATGGCCTGCTCCCGCCCCCTGTTCGACGCGTCTAGGATTTTTATCTCGTCGTCGCGCAGCCCCCGCAGGGCCTCGATGCGGTCCCCACCCCTGTCGAGCCCTTCCGCCGCAAGGTAGTCGTCGATCTTCTCCAGTTCCTTTTTCAGTTCCGACACCTCTCTGTTATGCCTGCCTGCCGTCTCTTTTATACTTCGAGATGTTCCGAGCTTGTTCTTCAGCAGCTCCTTTAAATCAGACTCTACTTTCTCTCGCATGTTCTTTTCGCTCAGCCACTCTTTTCGGATTATCCGGATCTCCTCCTCTTGGTTCCGAAGGCGGTTTTGGAGATCGGGGCTCTGCGTGGGAAAAGCATTTAAATCAAATGCCCAACACATGCATACCTCTTCAGAGAGCTTTTTACTCTTTACTTGTTTTAATTCCTTTTCAGTATCTTCCAGCCTGCAGTGAGTATATTTCTGACGAAGGGAGGGGAGGGGGGCTTTACCTTTTTTTCAATGTTTCGTAGTCGGCTTGTAGCTCTTCGTATTTGTCATCTATCGTTTGCTCGTTATCCCTTCCATTGGGTTCCTTCCCAGTGGTTTTATGGTACAATGCATTATTCATGGTGTCCCCCTTCTGCAACTCTCGCTCGATGTTGTTCACCTTCTCCATCACTGTGCCACCCTCAAAGGGGGCCGCATCGGCCATTTTCTTTTTAAACACACTCCTCTTAGTTTAAAGTTTAACCCGTGGAAGAAACAGAACAACGGAAGGGTGGAATAGAACAAACAGTACAGAGAAAGGGGGGGGGGGGAGGAAAATACCAACCTTAATAAAGTTGGCTGGCTTTTCGTCAACCGGCACATCAAAAAGAAAAAATATAGCAAATTCTTTTCATTCAAATAAATTTGCGAAAAAAAGATACAATGGGAGGGGAGGGGAGGGTAAAAGCCTCGCCGTTATATATACTTTGGCTGTTGTCAAACGGTGTTACAGTTATCAGTAAAGATAGTAAGGTGTGGACGGCCCGGCGTTGTCAGAGTAGAAATGTGTGTAAAATTTGTCAGCGTTCGACGCTTTGATGACCGCTTCATGAGCCTTTGCTGTTGCTCTTTGCTTGCGGATTTCAGGTGTGATGCTCAATGGAGGCGAAGGGGACTTCGTAGCTGCTTGGATAGCTGCAGATGCTGCCGTTGTTGCCGCGTGAGTCTTTATTTTGTAAGCATTGGCACGCGACGCTGCCACTCCTGCAGCAACAATAGCCACATCTTCCTTAGCCACCGCGGCTGCAAGACTCAAAGAAGTGCTGCCCTCGTAGTGCACATCACAAGCGACCTTCCTAGGCGACAGCGGGACCACCACCCTGCTTTCAAAGTCCGATTCATAAATAACCGGCATTTTTTCCCCCTTTCTACTCCTTTACAAATTGCATCCTCCAGAACCAGTTTTCAATTGCAAAAAACTATAGAAAGGGGGGAGGAAAATAAAAAGAAGAACAAACAAATGAGAAGTGTAAACTCCTCCCTTTTTTACATAAGACTAGATCCAACGGATAGATGAGAACTGAGGAGACTGCATAAGAAAAAGAGGAGGGGTGCCGAGAGGAGGGGCGTGCCGAGAAACACTTCTTCATGCTTCTGGCGGCCAATTGTTGACCAAGTTATGCCTTTTATGAAGGAGGTTCCCTTTCCGGGGTGTGAGGGGGATGCGAGATCGATGCGTGCTGCTGTATACGTAAGAGTGCCGCGGATTTGACCTTACACTGGGCGGACCCCTCCGTGCATCCACGTAGTGTGAGGCATGGATGATACGCGGTGGCTTTGTCCTTGGCATCGGGGACTGGCTCGCAATGCCACTGAACTTCATGATTGGATACCGAGTGCTCGGCTCCTGCATGGGTAACCTCATAGCACTGCATACCTCAAAGGAGCACTGCACCAAGGGCTCACCGTTGAACTGCGTGCCTACATCTTTGGATCGCAAGTACTCGGGTTCAACGAAGTCAACCTGTGGTGGTGTTTTGAAGGAGTACATTTTACCTCTGTTGCAACGGACCGCTTCCCTACTCGTGGCGAGCTCACCGGGTTTACCAGTTTCACGTCACGCTTCTTCTCCACCCTGCCATACGTCCCGCCCGGTACCCACGCGAAGACAAGCGACGACACTGTCGTGTCCAGTGGTGATATGAAGCGCTTTGTCTTGTCGTATTCAAGAGGGTTCCCGAGATGCTTCTCTTGTGGGAAGTTGCGCGGCGAGTACGAATATACCGACGGCCGTTGCTTCCCCGGTTGCCCCGAAGGCGAGTGGGGAGTGAAGGTGGGTGTCGGCATCCCATCATCGCTGCCAGCATCCAGGTGCAGCGACGGCGGGCGCCACTTGCTATCAGAGGACACGCTACTCCTGCGAAGACTCCGCGGACTTGCTTGCGGGCTCCTCCTGCTCGCAGAGTGCCTACTCGTGTTGCTTGCACTCCGCGTTTCCCACCCAGGATAAGGCCGCACTTCTTTTGGGCTTTCATATCGCCGCTCTGTAAATATCAAAGGCTGAAATGGCGACTCACGCAAGGAACCAACGCTTCCAGGGGTGCGTGGGCTGCTTCGCGGGGTTCGGCTCTGCAGGCCCTCGACGGTACCGTATGAGAAATCAGTGGAACGTCCCCAGGTTCGGGGTCTTGGTGAGCTACGTGTGCTGCATGAATCTTGCACGTACTCCATTCTCCCGGTGGAAGCCACCTCGGCATGCCACGCTGATGCTGTCGGTGTGTTCAAAGCTGCTCGCTTACGAAGTTCTGTTGACGACGGCATCGGGCGTTCGTTTAGTCTGGGGCTCATTGCAGGTGAGACACTCCGCTCGATACTGTCCGGTCCAGGTCCAGGGCTACTCCGCCGATGCCTGGAAGCATGGCTGGATCGGAAGCTTCCAAGTTTAGGGCTGTCTTGCAGAGGGCTGCTCGACCTTCTGTCTTGTTGTAGATGAGACACTTGGAGGTCTAGAAGGGGCCCAGAGTCTTGAGGGTGCTCTGTTCGGGAACCAGCCGAGCTGCGGGGTGTTGAGGACTGGCTGCTGACACGAAGCTGTAGTTCAAGGGGGCTCTGCATGAAGCTGCTGGGTGAATCGGACGCCCTGGGTGTGGGTGTGGGGCTCTGTTCGTCGTCATCGCGGCCGCCTGCAAGGAAGTCGCGGAAGATCAAAGGGTGCTGGTAGACCTCCATGCGGCAACAGGGCGGGGACTCGACGCTCACACGTTTCACGGGAAGGGACGCCACAGAGGGAGTGGCAGGGTGGAGCCGTTCGGAAAAGGGTGACGTAATGGGCTCTTTAGAGGTGGCCTTTGTGCTGCAGGTCATCCGAATTACGGGACGATCGGTGTCGCTCATGTTTTTACATTTGCCGGGATCGTTGCCCCTTGCTACTTTTATTTTGAGCTTTTTCTGCTGGGAGCCCATCAGGTTATGCAAGCTAAGCCGCACAGCGAAAATCTCTACTGGCTCTGCCGCACCCAAGTCTCTGTATTCCATAAGAACTAATGTGAGGTATGTTGGCTTGGTGTGCTCCGTGGGTTTGAGCACCATCTTCTTCGACACGGCAAACCTCCACTGCAAGGTAATGTCCCCCATGTAACTCACCTTGGCCTTCCTACTGACTTGAAATACACCCTTCTGACCAGCCTTCATACCATAGAAGTATTCACCACGCCCACTTACTGACATGCCTGAGGAAAAGTAATTAATCCAGCTAAAGGCCTTCTTTTTTTCTTCTTCTTTTGCATACCTTCTATGCCATCGAGCGTAAAATCAAACTTGATCCTTTCTCGCTCTTCTTCACAAACCTCAGTTACTTGCTGTTCCATTGATTTGAAAACTCGTTCTCCCACGAGAAGCTTTTGTGGTCTTTATAACCTATGAAAGGTGGGAAGACTTTGTTTTCTTTACTTTATATTCACTACTTAGAGCAGTCGATCGTTCATTGTTTTGTTTACAGTTTTTTTTTTTTTTTTTCTCTCTTTTTCTTTTTAAAAGTTCTGCGCATATCGTGTGAGCCGCCAAATACCAAACAAAAAAAAAAAAAAAAAGAAAGGCTGAATCAATGTCTGCCTCTGGATATAGTACTGTAGCGCTCGATACGCTTTGTAGGGGTGCGGATGAATCTCGATTTCGAAAGTGGGGTTTCATGGAGTCCAGCAATCCTGGCCTCTTTCGTGTCAAGGGGGAGCTTGAGAAGCGCTGTCATGTGTGGAGAGAGAGGAGAAAAGATGGGTGTGGTAGCCAGTATCTTAAGGGGTCGTGCACGGAAGACAATTTTGTTTCTCGCAACGAGCTTGTCACGTTGTTCCCTGCTACCATAGGTGACATAAACACGCGCAAGTGTGTCCGGACGGGTGTACAGCACAAGCAAGTTCTTAACTTCTCCCACTTGGCGGAGGAAAGCAAGCAGCATTGCTTCCGTAACACCACACAGTACCCCAAATACAACCGCGGTTCTATCCAATTTTTCCTCTATCGCCTCAGAGGGCGTCTCCTCAGGGGGCTCTGTGATCTTCTCCGCCTGCTCAACCAACTGTTTAACAGTGTCCCCTTGGGTGTGTGGTTTCAAGTCGTTCCGAGCTTCTTTGTAATAAGCGTTTCTTTCGTTTATAAGAAGCTCCACTTCGCTGACCCTCTCCGACCCGCACAGGGTATATGCACTCTTTATGACTTTTAACGATCCAGAGGTTAAGCGAGGTCCCTTTTCAACCCAGGTCTTGATATGCGTGTTGAGGTGCAGTTCTTTTTGGTGTTTTCCGTATATTTCAGCCATTTTTCCCCAGATCCTTGTGTTGTCGATGTTCGGTGTGGCGAGGAATTCGTTGAAGATCTTCACAGAGGACTGCAGGTGGTCGTCAGAGAAGGGCGCGTGGTACAAGGCAGAGAGGACGGTTGCGTAAGTGAAGTGCGACGGTTTGACACCGTTGGAAAGCATACGTGCCTTCGCCTCGAGTACCTTTTCGACCTCCTTTCGCTTTGCGTAGCACTTGATCAATATGGTGTATGATGCATCTGTTGGTGCAACAGACGAACTTCCCAGCATTTCGTTCAGAATGGTCTCGCAAGCACTCATGTCACCTTTTTCCGCACACATATTAAGAACTGCATTGCAGGACAACACATCGATGGGTGCCCCTCTGTATGTGAGGAGGTTCAGAACATCCAAGGCACTTTGGTATGAGTCGCATCCGTTGAGGAGCATGTTGAAGTGCGCTGTCGTTGGTTTGGAAATCTTTTTGAAAGTTTCGATGGATTTCTGGGTGTTTCTAAGCGATGTGTATAGAGCCAAGGCTTCTTTGAGGATCAGCTTGCTCGGAGAGGGGTGTGTTGACAGGTATTGTGTGTAAAGTCGTTCGGCTGAGGATGGATCCTTCGCGTACCGGTGACAGCGAATCCTTGCTGCTATGATCTGCGGGGTCTCCTGAACATTGTCTTCCTTCATGAACTCCAGGATCTTTTCCAAATACCTCACGTTACCCGATGCTGCCAGTTCGAACACAATTGTTTCGTAGCTCCTCCATGATATTGTGCTGTTTTTGTCTTTCCGCCGTGCTTGCAGTTTGTTGATCATCGCTTGGACCCTCCCTCTGACTGCGTCGGTTGTTTCCCTCACCCGCCCAGTTTCCCCATCCCGCAGCTCCTTTGCCGTTGTACTGTCGTTCCATCCTTTGAGAGACCTTTGTCGCTTTTCGACTTCCTTGTTCATTTCATCCCTTCGCACGAATCTCAGTTCGTTTGCTCTCGTCGGATTCTTCTCCGCTACCTTCACCCTAAAAACGTGCCCTGGTTCCTTCACAAGTCGGGCGTCGGCTTGACTTGCTATCTTCAAGAGCCGTTTCATTTTGTCGCATTTTTTTTTTCTTTTCTTCGTTTCTTTGTACAGTCGTTGTGTTTGAACTTCAAAAAAAAGAAAAAGGAAACGTGGGTTAAGGAAGATTTTTTAAAAAGGAAAAAAGTGTCCCCCCCATGTTGTTACCAACTCAACGCCGTGTTTTTTTCCTTGGAGCCTTTCCCTGTTTGCTGGTGTTCGGTTCCCTCGATGGGTGTGTGCGCTCGTTTTCTTTTCCCGTTTCCGCCCCGTCCCCGTCTTGTTTTTTTCTTGTCCCCCGCCCCGTTCTCCCATAGCTCATGGGCTATGACTGAACTGGCATGGGCGGTCTCTGTGGGCTTCTCTCCATTCGTTCTCGCCTCGGTTGCATGGTTCTGCTTTTTTTTCCGTTTGCCTTCGTACGCAATGGCTGCCACTTCGGGGGGGATGTCACCTTTTTTTTGTTTTTGTTTTTGTTTTAAATACCTAGCCGTCGTAGTCTCTCTTCTTTCTTCGCTGTTTCAGCACTCGCGATAACCCCCTCGCGGCCTTTAGTTTCTTCTGGTAACGTCCCTAAGTAGGTTAACATGGGTGGGGGTGTGGGGGTGTTATACCAAATTTCAATAATCGCTGGTGTAATATATTGTTCAGCAAAAGGTTTTTGGTTGAAAGTCCTTCGCTCCCTTCGGCTGTCACGTGCCCGAAACGCTCCTCTCTCCGTCGTCGCTTTGCGGGGTCCCTCGCTGGCTCCTCCTCCTCCTCCGTTTGCTTTCTCTTCTGCACCTCCTGCTTTTTTCTTCGTAAAATATTGTCAATGCTCTCAGTGGGCATCCCACCGTCTTCGAACCTGACCTTCTTTGTAGACCCTTCTCCCTCGACGTTGCTCTTGGTCAGCCCAATCAAGTCCAACATGGTCACTGGTGCGCTCCTGCAGCCACTCACCCAGCCATCTTCCATTTTTTTCCTTTAGGTGAAATATGTTTGTGAATGTTAAAGGGGGGAAATGAGGACAAATTTATGAGAATAAGACCGCCCCAGTCACCAAATGTCAACACAAAGCCTACCTGCCGCCCCCCCTACCCCCAGACTTTCTCTGCGGTATATTGGTACTAATGTAGGGAGAAAGAAAAAGAAGAACTAGAAGAAGAAGAAAAAGAAATCACTATGATGGGGGAAAGTGTTAGCAACGACCCATCAAAAAAAAAAGAAGAAAAAAAAACTATACTAGTACTGGAATTGTTCCATCTTCCTCTCCCTCCTCTTATCTCGTGATTTTTTCACGAGGGGGGAAAAAAAACTCAAAGCAAAAAAAAAAAAAGCGAGTGCTAAGAGGAGGAGAAAAAAAGTAGAAATAATACAGAAACGGGGGGAAAAGGGGGAGAAAAAGCTTTCATGACCTTACCACGTCAGCAATGTGACGCGGAGGTGAATACAAAAAAAGAAAAAAGAGGGAAAAAAAAAAAGAAAAAAAAAACATCCACACTTACTCCTCTGGCGTTACCATAGAGTTCCGCTTTGGGGATTTCAAAGATGTTCTGTGAAACGCCAAGGGGTTCATCACTGTGGAGGTTGATCTGCTGGTTCTTTTCGCATCAGCAGGGGGGGGCGGCTGCCCTTTGGTTACTTCATGCTGCAGCTTTGCAATATCATCGAGATCTTTAATCTGTGCGTCCCAGACGTTGATGTGCGCAGTGCTGGGAGTGCAGAAACACCATGTAAGCCATCCTAAGCCGCCGACGACGACGACGATGCCTACAACAGCAGCGATTATAATTATAATTGTGGTTTGAGACAAAGGGTCAGCAGAAGGTGGCGATGGGGTTGGGGATGGTTCGGCAGTGGATGTGTTTTCTGTGCATTCTCCTGTTATTTTCAACGAATATCCGTTGCTCCCTTCCACACAGCCTCCGATGGGAAATGTGCCTTCGGTGAGGCATTCCCCTGTTGAGGTGCAGTTGCAAAACCCGTCTAGCCACACGGTGTCTCCACTGCATCGCCAGTATCGAAAGCCCCAGCCTTCGTTTCCTGTTGCCCCTCCATTCTCCATGCATTTCCCTTCAACACCCAGTCTACTGTAGTCTCTGGACCGTTCTTCACACCCCGCACCTTTGTAATTCGTAATCAATATGTTTGTTGACAAAGTCAGTGCCGCCGCTATTATCGGCAACATCTTTTTTGTGTATTTCTTTTTGAGGGGGCTCCCCCCCTTCTGAGTTGTTAGTTGGTATAGGAGAAAAAAAAGAGGATTTTTTTATTAAAAAAAAAGCTTCCCGGGCCACTGGTGCGGGGGGGGGAAGGGGGGGTTTCTCTCTTTTTTTTTCCCCCTCCTTTTTTGTGAAAGATCTCTTAAAGATCTTGCGTAAAAAATATTTTCCATACCCCCTCCCCCAGCTTAACCATATCACTCAGAAAGTTGCAATTTGTTAAACAATGGCGGGATGACCACAAAATATCCAGTTTTCAATCCGTGAATAAATTTACCCCCCCCAATATTCTTTTTGCATTCTGACTGGGAAGAATACTGGTACTGCCAAGCCAGTCGAAGTGGTTACAAAAATCCTTCACTACTGCCTCGGAAAGATTTCTTTTTCGACGATTGAAGAAAAAATACGGATTTATTTTG
Source organism: Diplonema japonicum (assembly GCA_964019335.1). Taxonomy (NCBI): domain Eukaryota; phylum Euglenozoa; class Diplonemea; order Diplonemida; family Diplonemidae; genus Diplonema; species Diplonema japonicum. The sequence continues at coordinate 267,399 of OZ025650.1, forward strand.
GTGATTTCCTTTAGACCCCCATGAACTTTCTGGGGTTACAGATATGGTGTCCCCCTTGTACCTCACCCGAGGGTGTTGTAAAACAATTTACTAGTATTTTGTTTTTTTTTTTTATAGAGAAGGGGAAGAAATAAAAAAAAAATAGGTGAATGAACCGAAACTGCGACATAAAAAAAAGGGGGGTTGAGAAAGAATGGGTAATATAGACATTTCTTATTCCCAAAGGAGCCCTTTTTATTTCCCCCCCCCTCCAAGGGCCCCTTTGGGAAAGATAAAAAGAGGAAATAGTTTCCCTTATCTCAGCTTCTTTTTGTTGGCTTGCTGTTGTTGTTTTTTGTTTTTTTTTTCCCTCCCTTTTTTTTTTTCTTCTCCCCTCGTTGTGTTTCCCCCCCCCCGTACAACAGAAATAGGGGGTGTTTCTATATAGTTTTCGGTATTTTCTATTATTTTTAAATCAAGGGATAAATGAAGAAAAAAAAAAAAAAACAGCAACAAACCAAAGGAAGCGCGAGAATGGGGGAAAATAAAACATAAAACATTTTTGGATTTGTGGGTTGTTTGCTTCGCTAAAGTAAAAGGGAAGCCAGATTTGCAGACAAAAGAGAGGATGGAAAAAAAAAAAAAAAAAAAAAAAAAAAAAAAAAAAAAAAGGAGGGAGCAAAAAATGGATATGCAAGAAGGGTTAAACAACATGATTAGAAAAACAAGGTTTTTTTTTTCTTTTCTCTCTATTTCCCTTGTCATCTCCCTTTTTTTTCTCGTTTTTTTTCCTCTCCCTTTTTTTTTCCCCTTCTCTCTTCCTCTCCCTATCATCCCCCATTATTTTTCGCATCTTTTTTTTTTTTTTGTTAAGAGCGTACAGGGCCAAGAAACTCCTTTTTTTTTTCATGGCACAATTCCCCACCCCTCCCTTCTCCATACAGTAAATAAAGAATAATGAGGAAACAGACGGCAACAAGGGGGGGGGGGGGGGGGGGGGGAGGGTAAAAAAAAACCACACACAAAGATGATTTTTTTCTTCTTCTTTTTTCTTTTTTCTTTTTCTTCTTTGCACTTTTACTGACCTGTCCAGTATGTCAATGCAGTAACGCACTGTTGACGCTGCTGCGGGGTGACGGATGAGGGGAAGAAATGAGCAATTACATTAGAAAGGTCTTCCTCATTGAGCTGGTCCAGCACATTGAGGCTCCCAAACTCATTCACCATCCATACCGTGAAACGCGTCCAAGTACCTTCACCCTGCACACTGTCAAAGCACTTCTCCGCCAGCAGGTCTATTGGGTGCTTCTCTGGTGTTGTGTAACACGACTGCATCCCGTCACCCTCCAGCGCCTGCGGAAGAGGCTTTGTAAGTGAAGACAGGTCTACAGAATGCTGCGGCATCGACGCCAACGGGTTGTTGTTGTTGTTGTTGTTAGTATGAACTGTGTTCCCCATTGTGCTGAGCAACGGCCCCACTCCAGAGTTCTTCAAAGAAACCCCTCCCTCCGAACCTTTCGGGGTGTCGTTGAAACCAACCTCAATCCCATCTGTATTCATCGCATCCTCTAATATAATCTCCTGCGGCTGATCCATGTCACCCATCTCACGGAAGGTAACCTCTTCCAGTTCCTGCTCTTGAGGTGGTTTCTTCTCTTCGTCAACCAGTTCTGTAAACGCTTTCTTCACCGCAACTTCAATTCTATCATCCTCCACACTGTCCTCTTTCTCTGTCATGAACACGTAGCGGTGTTTTGCCCCTGCCTCGTCGGATGCGAAGCCTGCGAAGTGGTTGACCCGCATCCTGTCGGTAAGGCATGGCATGAGAAGCTTCAACCGTCGCTCGATGAGAAGCGTAGCACGTCCTTTGGAAAGACGCCACTCACGCTCGGAGACATCACGGACAGACGAGAAGGTGCAGGAGAAGATGGAAATAAGGAGGTTGAGAAGGATGACCAAGGCACAGATTGCAAACCATAAATTCAGGAAATAAGCCAGCCACGATGTGTTGGACTCTGCTGTTTTCGACCAACCTGGGAAGGTAGCTGTGTCGCCGAGGGCAGTCTTGACAAGCTTGTCCAACGAGTTTGAATAGGTGTTCGGCGCCTTTTCCAACACATGCAACGCAGTGCCGAAGCCGACCAAGAATATCGAGAAGACCACCAAAAACGACGTGACGTCCGTGCGGACTGTTCGGAAGATGATGGTGGTGAGCATGCCCAGCTCGCGGGAGAAGGCCGTGAACTTCAGAGTCGAAATCCATATAAAAAGCAGCCCTATAGAGAGGAACCCTGTTATGGTACTGTCAGGGTTTTCATCGTTCTCAACCATCAACACCAAATGGATGATGGTCAGGACCTGCCCCACCCATGCAAAGAAGTCGTATTCCGACAATGGAACGTGCGTGTCGAGCCATGAAGTGACGTTCGCTGTTGCCATCGCCATGAAGTTGTCTCTGTTTATCATTTTCTCCCACACCTCTGCCCCGTCCGGCTGTTTGGCCAGCCAAGGCGGCATCGTGCGAAGCTTCTTCGGCTTCGTTTTTTCAATGATCTTCATCTGCGATCGATATTCTGAGAACCCAGCGTAGCAGTCCACCAAAACCAGAATACACTGCAGCAAGCTGTCGGCGAATATAATCCATTCCAACAGCATTATCTGTGTGGTGTCGATGCTCGCACCTGTCTTCTTCGCCTCGTTGAGATCGTCTATCAGGTATCGGTACTCAATAGCAAGGTACGAGATGACGAACAGCCTCCCAACGTGGAGGATAAATGCGGCGAGGAAAGCCTGCCGTCCGAACTGTTCCCACTTGGCGTCCATGATACCCACGAGGTGGGGGTGTGTTGCGAGGGGGTAGATTCTTTTGCAGAGGACCATCGACAAGATAGAGATGTGTTGCGGGTTTGAAGGGTGCAAAGGGATGCTGTCGAGCTGGTCCAATGGGACCGACGTACAGGAGACTCTCCCGAAGACCCATTCCACACGTGACATTCTGCTTAAAACGAAATCGAACATAGCACCGTTATCAACGTGAGCAAGAACGGCAGCGAGGCCAAGGGGTGTGAGACCGGAAGCACCGAGTTCATTGAGAACCGTCATTCGATCAATGCTTAAGGTTGTTTCCAGTTTGACAAGAAGCCAGTCGAAGAGTGCAGTTCTTCTGTGAACGGCTGCTATGTGAAGTGCGGTGTTTCCGAATGAATCGCAATTTCGCAACAGTTTTGCGCCCCTTCCTCCTGCTACGAGAATCTCAGCGACCTCCAGCCCACCACATGCAACAGCGAAGGATAAAGGGTATTCCCCGAAGTAGCACGTTCCAGATGGTTCGAAGAAGGTTCCGTACGCCCTGCTAGCAGGGTCAGCGTTTGCTTGAATGAGACGCTTGATAAGCTTTGTATCTCCAAATGCAACCGCAAGGTGGAGTGCGCTTTCACCATCGAAGAGCCCATAGGATCGGTGTAGTTCTTTGTAGTATACATTTATAACGTTCTTCTCGTGGTGGTTCAGGAGATATTCCACAACAGCAGCTGCGCTTTTGTTCTGAAACACCCCACGATGGATGACCGCCCAGTGAAGCATGGCCGCGCCTGCGTTGTCCCTGCTGGGGTGCGTTGGGTCGATCAATGAGGGTTTGCATTTTATTAGCTTTTTCAGTTTTTCTACAGCGGCGTCTTCGGAAGGCTCTCTGAAGATATCCATCACGCCCTCCTTCTCCCAGTGGATTACTTGTCTTCCCATTTGTGCAGCTACGAATTTGTTGCTATTTGCACTAGCTGAAAAGTTCCAGCACATGACGCTGGTGAATGTATCTGTTAGAAAGTCCATTTTTTTTTTTTTTCCTCTCTCCCCCTTCCCCCTCTTCCGTCTCCCCGCCCCCGACTGTTGTTTGTTTTTGTGTGCTCATCTTTTTTTTAAAGAAACTTGCAAAACAAGGGGGAAAATTTTTAATAAAAGTTTAAAAAAAAAAAAAGGGAAATAAATAGGGACATTAGCACTGCCCTGGCAACCTATCAATGGAACAGACAGGGAGGGCGGGGGAATTGGAGGGAGGATCATGCATTCTTTTTTTTTTCTCTCTTCCTCTTCTCTCATTCAAACACGCTCTCCCTGCGCTCGGGTTTCCCCCTCCCCCTCGGTTCTTTTTCTTTCTCCTTTTCTTATTTCTTTCTTTTTACCCATAAAAAACACAGCTTCACCAATGGGGGAGGGGGGGGAAAAGAATTTCGTTTATTTCCGGGTTTTTTTTTTGAAGGCGGTTAAGGTTCCCCCCAATAAAAAAAAAACGGAATGCTAGTAACGATCCACCAAAAAAAGCTTGCTGAGAAGGGAGGATATTAAAAGGAAAAAATATTTTTAAGTAAACTGGCGGCAAAAAGAAGAAGAAGAAGAGAATAAAAAGTAAGAGGAGACCGCTGGAGGAATGTTTTAAAAAAAAAAGAAAACGAACGAGAAAGAAGTGCGACCGAGAGAAGAGAAGAAAAGAAAAGAGATGAAAAAAAACTAAGGAGAAAGGGAGAAAAAAAAAACATAGTCATATGAAACATCACAAGCTTACACACAAATTAAAAAAAATCTCACACACACAAAAAAAAATTTAAAGTGTTAACAATCCAACCCCCCCCCCCAGAACTTGCCAAAAAAAACGAGAAATAATCCTACCCCCCCCACCTAACCGGAGTTAAAAGAAAAAGAAAGAAAATAAAAAAAAACTTTATTTTTTTTTTGTGTGTTCGATTTTCCCAATTATTTATTTTTATTTTAATATTTGCTGGTGGTTCATTCTCTCCTGTGTGTGTATGGTGTGTGCTTTCTTTGTCATACTTCAAGAACCCGCGGTGTCCAGGCGATTTCTCAGCGTACTTAGCACAAGTCGAATCATCATAATCCTGAGGGATGAGGTCAAGCCCCTTAAGGACCTGCTTTGTTGCCATGTCCACATTCAAGCAGTAGAAGTGAAGGTGCTTCACACCACCGGCCAGCAAAGCCTTACAGACACCCACCATGTGCTCAATGCCGAAAGCCTTGAATTCCTCCTCAGCCTTCTTCTTGTCCTCGTCGCTGAGGTCGGCAGCAGGCTTCTTAGCCTCAATCTGCGCAAGCAGCTCGGGCTTAACGTACGTCTTGCAGAAACCAGTCATCTTCTTGAACCCCGCGTACGCCTGGATGGGGAGCAGACCGGGGAGGATCGGGACAGTGATTCCAGCTTCCCTGCAGTCCTACGAAGTGGTTTATAATATAATAAAAAAAGGAATACCTTAACCCACTGAATGAACAGCTCAGCATCGTAGAACATTTGCGAGATGATGAAGTCGGCACCAGCCTCGACCTTCTTCTTCAGGTAGTCCATCTCCGCCTTGTACACGGCAGGGTCAACCTTGCCAGTCTGTGAATGTGTTTAAAAAAGAAAGGAAGCACACCTTAAGGTACTCATCGTAGTCGGCAATCTTGTCAGGGTGGCACTCGGGGTATCCCGCCACTGAGATGCAGAAGTAGTCCCCGTAGTGCGCCCTGATGTACTTGACAAGGTCGAGCGCGCAGCTGAACCCGGTATCGGTGGCCTTCCACTCCTTCTCGCCGACGGGCGGGTCGCCACGGAGGGCGATGATGTTACGGATGCCGTTCTCCTTGGCGGCCTTCAATGCCGCCTCCACCTTGCCCTCCTCCATGTTCGTGCACGTCAGATGCATGTTCGCGATGTAGTTGTGCTTGTTCTGCGCGGTTTTGCACAACTCCATGGTGAGCTCGCTGGTGCTGCCGCCCGCACCCCAAGTGTAGTCTACGAACTCCGGGTTCATACCCCTCATCCTCCCTAGCCTCGCGTCCAAGTTCGCCACACCCGCGTCGGTCTTGGGAGGGAAAAACTCAAACGACCATGTCACGCCCTGCTCGTTGTCAAGAGGGGTGTTCCTCGCGCTGTCCAACTGGTCCCTAAGCTTGGGGGTCGTCATTTTGTATAAGTTCTTTTTTTTTCTTTTTCAAGTTCGTTACTTATAGTGTTTGAGTAAGATTTACGAAAGCTGCATAAAATAAAATCTTGAAGACTAAGGCCCTTTAGCCTGACACCATGATACAGTCACCAGTATTCGAAAACAGCTGTAGCGTCACCAGGCATGGATTGGATAAGCAACACCAACTTGACTGGGATAGGGGCGGTGAAAATGTTGGATCCCACTGTTACTCTCCAAAGATGGAGGGCTGTTGAGGAGAAAGCATAAGTGAGATTGAAGGTGCGGTTTAGTTTGGAGTTCCCTTGGAGCTGATCGCCTACAACGTACAGGGAGCGAGTAGCTAGATGCTTTCGGATCTGTCTGGTGCAGTGAGTGTGCGGGGTGGCCGCCAATATGACTGCCCTTGCTTCAGGAATAGCTTGGATGACCCTGAATGACGTTTTCGCCTCCCTCTCCACACGTGTTGCCTGCCGTTTGCTTGATGCACCGTCCCTGATGGCCTCCTTCAATGGTTCGTTGCTTACCCACTCGTCCCCAGCCTTGAATACCTTCTCCTCTCCCTCCAGCCACCCTGCTACCACTAAATACACCTTCTCGGCATCCCTCATCTCCTTTTCCATGTCATGCACCTTTGCTCCTTCCTTGCAGTACACCACTACGCCAGAGGTGTCCTTCTCCACACTGTGCACGAAATGCACACGCCGCACATTCCTCTGCCGCGCCACTTCGCACGCAGCGCTTGGCCTGTCCGCCGCCCTTGTCGTTGACGTCAAGTGCGTGACCATCCTGCTCGGTTTGCAGTACACAACCACGTCCTCAGTCTCCGCAAGGAACACAACTCCGTCGACGGAGGGCGGTGCCATCTCCACCTTTGCAAGCCTCTCGCCCATAAGGGAGAGCCGGCCCTTCGAGGTGTGCCCTGGATACCCACTTACCGTCATGACATCCCCACAGTTCATCTTCTTCACAGCAGCTCTACTACGTGGGCCCCACTCACCAACAGGGAGGACAACTTGAACTCTGTTCCCTGTCTTGCTTTGTAGTCCTATGAATGCCACGTTCCCTTGGCTCCTCACCGCTGTGACGTTGCCCCTTATCGCCACCAGCTCGTCGTTGATACGTGTGTCCCTCCCAATGCGCTCTTGGTCACAGTAACCCAGCTTTGCCCATGCTGCACGCACTTCGTCAACTCCCATAATCTCTTCTTCAGGGATGTCTTCGAAGTCCTGTTCACCGTATTTCCGAACGAGAGGCTTCAGCCTCCCCAAGCTATGCAGGCCTTGCAAAGCCACCAGCATGCGGGGCAGCTTAGCCGTGGGCGTCCCTCGCAAACTGGCAGTCAAGCTCGTGACTTGCACCTGATCCAGCTCCGGGCAAGGAAGATTGATGAGGACCTGCAGCGAAAGATCCCGAGGGTGGGGTGTCGTGCACGGCACTGCGGGGTCATCCGGGAAGCAGGGAGCTTCATCGTTGATGGTCAGCACTAGCACCTCGTTCAAACGTGACGTCTGTGCTGCAAACTCTTCCTTCCAGTCGGGACGAACATCATTTGCATGAGCAGCCACGAGTGCTGTGAACACGTTGGACTCGTTGGGGGCTTTGCCTTCCAGTTCATGGCGCGGCATGAGGTCGAGAAGCGCCCTCGTCAGGGTGAGTGCTGTGTTGTTCGGGAACACAAATGTGAGTTTCGTGTCCTTCTCTCGATATGCACTTTTTGAGGCCCAGATTGTGGCCACTGCTGCTAACTGGCAGACCTTGCTCTCAACGCTCTCTGTGTCGAGACGCACCCAGTAGTGGACAGAGCCCCTGTTCGGGACACATCGTACCATGCTCTCTAGATCCAGAGTGGGCTTCAGGCGCATGACGTCGCTGCTAGCAGCTGTTGTGAGTGCCTGGTAGACGGCATTGGGGTGGGCCGGTGCAGGGAGCTGCAAGAAGGCGTTTACGGAATGGATGCAGGCACTGGAGTGGAGAGCTACCGGTCCGAGGGAGACCCTCGTCATGTCACCGCACATTGTAGAAAAGAACTCCGATACCTTCGCAACCTGCTTAAGGAAGTCTTCGTGGGCACCGAATAGCCAGATGGACCGCTCCCACCCCATGGCCCTTTTTACGTCACCGTTGTCCTGTGGGACGAGCATAGGGGCGTCTTCGTGAAGTACGACCAACACGTCTGTCTCGCGGCACGTGAACACCCGACACGACCCTTCAAGGCACTCCTCAAGGTTCGCGTAAGTAACGGTCCCTTTCTGCAGCTCAGCCAATTCGTTAAGAATGCTCATTTCAGAAGGCGCGCTCCCTAGTTTCTCAACAAACTCGTCCCCGATCTTCATGAAAGAGTACTCTTTATCGTCAGCAGAAAGCATGATCAACCAGACTTCTGTCCTCTCGTTCCCCCATAGCGCAGCCTCGATGCATCTGCTGAGTTCATCCAAACGGTGATGGGCTCTTGCCACCAGGAGGTAAACAAGGTTTAAGTCATGCATGTGGCCTCTGTGTGAATTAAAGAGATGGCAAGGTTAAGCCATGAACCATTTAAACATAAAACACTTGACCAAGTGAGTAAGGGAGTAAGGTGTTTATTCGTCGGGGAGGGTGAGCCACGCTAGGCCAATCCAAAAGCCGACGAAAGCTAAGGCTTTGCTGCGGTGGAGCATCATGCGGAAGAAGCGTTCGAAAGCGGTCATTCGCTTAAATGCTACGACACGGTTGAGACCGTGGCACTGGGAATGGTCGTCCTGTCCGATCAGGTAGCGAGAGACACTGTCCACGTACACCTTCTTGAAGCCTTCGGAAAAGAAGGGTGGTGTGAACTGTTTGATGTTTCTACCCCACGTCACGCCCCACGTGTTCCAGGGCTGCCCACATGCAATGGCATCAGGTGGGCCTATGAGTACGTACTCCAGCACACATTTGTTCTTCCTCCATTCCTTGGGCCAGTCCACCCCGTTGGGCATCATCTGGCAGATGATGATCGCAGGATTGTACTTCTCCACAGCCTCCTTCTCCGAGATTGCCTCGTTCTCGAACGCCTGGAACTTCGCTCTCTCTGATCTGTTGAACTGCAGAAGGAAAGGGTTCATGATGGGTGTCACGTCTGTGGGGGCGGCCTTGATCCCTGCATTTTTGAAGGCCTCTGTTTGGTTGAGGAGCCAGGAGAGCCTGCCGGTACCGGAACCAACTTCGAGGATGGGGACGTTGGTCGCTTTGTATGCTGCTGCACGGGAGACGAGGTAGTCGGCGAGAGACAAGATGTACTCCTCTGTGGGCATGATGATGGTAGCAGTAGCTTTGCAGTGGAATTTTAAGGGATGGCACGACACGTGCGTGTCGAAGAAGTGAGGCGCGAAGGTCGGGTAGCTGATGTTGTAGTAGATGCCGTTGAAGTTCCTGTTGTAGTCGTCGACGCGGCGGGCGAGCTCGATGGCGTCGAGGGGCTTCATGGGCCGCCAATCAGCAGGCTCTGGTATGTCGAGCCGGAAGGCATCCACGACCTCTTGCCATGAGGGGAGGTACCGAGGCGACAGCATCTTCTCCGCCGCCATGGCATCGATTCTTCTTGTGTACACACACACCTTGTACACCATCGCCAGCACATTGAACTGGTGCATGATCACTGCAGAGAAGTTCTTCGTCGTTGCCATCCACCTCTTCAGCTCTTCGTAGTCGGAGTACGTGTACCCAATGCTGAACATCTCTTCCAGATGGCTGTCCCACCAGTTGTACTCTGCATCCATGTTTGTCTTTTCCGGCTTCACCTCCGTGAACATGATCTTGAACTTCGCAAGCTCATCCTCCCTCAGCACGAACTGTTCCTCTCGGTACACCACAGTGAAAGGGTTGAACTTATACCTGTGTGTGTGTTTGCATTTTGCCTCTCGCTTTAGATTACCCCCGTGGTGTGTTTCTTTGCCGGAATAGTGAAATGAAAGAGAAATTGAGGTATCTGGCACGCGATATGGCACTGAAACATGCACGAACCTCAGCATGACCAGCAATGGAAATTTCGTGCTTTTTTCTTTTCTTCATAGGTTCAAAATGGAACACTTTTTCTTCTGGACACACGGGTTTATATTCTGCTGCACTACAACGGGCGCTATTGACAGCGATGTCGCCATGCGCAGTCTCGTATTCGTCAAGGCGCCCGGTATTTGCGGCACTCGACAGGGTACGTCCCATTTTGTTTGTTGAGTTTCCAGCGCTCTCCTTTTATAGACAATCTGGCACGCGATATGGCACTGAAACATGCACGGACCTCGGCATGACCAGCAATGGAAATTTCGTGCTTTTTCCCACAGGATCAAAATAAATAGACCGCTCTTTTCTTTTGGAAAAATAATTGTCGCGATTTTAGTGGTGCCATGCAGTATGTGACAGTGGCCATCCTTGTGAAGCTTCGCCTCATCGGGTTTCCTCCCCCAAAAAAAAATGTTTATATATCTGGCACGCGATATGGCACTGAAACATGCACGGACCTCGGCATGACCAGCAATGGAAATTTCGTGCTTGGGGTAAAAATAAAAAGGACCGCCCTTCTTTTTTTTTTTTTTTTTTTTTTTTTTTTTTTTTTTTTTTTTTTTTGTAGTTTGTTCAAATCATACTTTGCCATGAAAGCCTTTCGTTTCTCTTTTGTGGTGTCGGCTCCTCGTGCGTCGTCGAAGTCGGCAATGAACTCATCCCGCGAGACCCTGCACTTCTCGAGGAAGTTGTCGAGGTCGTCACAAAGCAGGGCGGAGATGAGAACAGGATCCAGCTGGTCGTAGGGAGAGAAGCTGTCTGCCAACAAGTGTTGCGTCTCCTTCTTGTTGATAAGCTGTCCCGCCGACGCCTTAAGCTCTTGAGGTTTTATAGGCCGCAAAGCACTCTGCTCTTTCATCATCACCTGTGTCTCGTCCCCTTGAGCATCCTTCCCCTGTGCCAGATCCCTTCCCAAAGGAGACTTCCATCCCCTCACAGCGGTCCTGCTGAACCACCTTCTTGCTACTTTTTGCATGCGTTGCAAATATATATATATATATTTTTTTTTTAATGGCCCTGTTGTAGGGAAAATTAAATTAAAAAAAAAAATGGAACACCGACTTCACATCAAAAATGAAAGAAAAAGGAGAGAAAAAAAGGAAAAGGAACTATTTTCTTTTAAGGTATGCGTAGTTGCGCTCACCGGCCTCCTCGCGCTCAGTCCTCGTTCTGGGGGCTTTTGGCGGGTGCCGACAGCGGTTGTCAGACTGCGTGGCAGTCTCGTCGGGGTCGTCGACGGGAATCTCTCTCGAAAGAGAAAAAGAAAAAAAAAGAGAGGAATAAATAGAAACCAAAGACCCGGGTAAAAACCCAAAAAAAAAAAAAAAAAAAAAAGAGAAAAGTTGGTGTTACATAACTTTTTTATAAAAAAAAGTTGCATTTCTTTGGGAAGGGGGGGGATGCGGGGGTGCGCTTTTTCACGATGCTTGTCTCCTCTCCTGGATGAGATGGAAATTTCTCCAGTGGTTGTGGCATTCCTTGATGATGTTCTGCGCGTACTCCCGACCGAAGTATTCACCGTCCATCGCGAATTTGTTTTGCGGCTTCCCGTGACAGATTTTGTAATCGCGAAGCCACGTTCTGATGCACTCCAGCGCACCAGGCATATAACGGGTAACATCAGGTATATCGTCCATGAAGAGCGCAAGGGGATCACCAGTAGACACTGCGATCACCTTCCAATCCATTTCACCATCATCAATCATGCCAAGGACACCAAGAACTTTGATGGGTGTAACGCTTCCTGTCGCAAGCTGTTGGGAACCGATCTCAATGATGTCGATGGGATCGTTGTCACCCTTGTATTCTTTGATGCCGTCTTCCTCTTCAAACTGGAAGCTGTGTTCGGTAGACTCCCACGTCTGCGGCAGCGCACCATAGTTGAACAGCATATCACCGTGTTTGTAAAACCGCAAGGCACCATTGCTCACATCTTGCTTCACTGGGTTGTACGGCTCGATGGTAGCTATCTCAAACTTTGCACGTGTCCACTTTGGTATCTCGCAGATAAAATTGTACTTATTCAATGGGGCTCCTTGCGGTTGGGTTCGAATCACGTCCTTGATGTATAATGGTATATCGTGCCAGGGGGAGATTTTGCGCTTTGTTCCGGTTTTCAAGCTTTTGAGATAGAACCACACACGGTACTCGGGGGTGAACTTTTCATTGTCCTCCTCGACAATGAGCTGCATTTGTTCAAACGGCTCGTTGAACCGTGCTGAAAACGTCTTGAAGTTCTCCTTTGTTTTCTCAATAACGTGGACTTCGGTGTTCCACACCTTCCAAAACACCTCGAAGTCGGGCGGGCCGTTTTTGAAGAGTATCGTCGTGACATTGGCAAGCTCGTCTGCAGTGAGGACACCCTCGCCTGCCTTTTCAAACATCCTCTCGACGTCCTCCTTGTTCAGTGTACCCTTGTTGTTGCAATCGATGCTTTCGAACAGCCTTCGCATGATTTTCTTCTCCGCCACTTGCGTGTCTTCATCTTTATCATACGCAAGGTGCAACAGATCATTCGACGCTGTCTCGGGTATGCAGCTGTCCCTGTGGTTCTCCAGCTTGAAGCTCATGCCTTTTGTCAGGCTCATACCGCTTCCGCGTTTCATTTTCCCCCTCCTTTCGCCTGATATGGTGGGGAGGGGAGAAAAAAAGGAAAAAAAAAGAAAAACGTTCACCGTGTAACTTTAACCACCTTCCTTAACCTCCTTTTAACCTCCTGCCGCAAGGCTGTTTTGACCACGTCCCCCATCACGCTGTCTATTTGCCTGCCCAATTTACTGTTGGGATCGAGCGTTGTTTGAGAGAAGCTCTGAAGCGGGTGTGCCCCGCTAGTGTTGAACCGCATCAAGCTCGCACCCCCCCCCCCCCCCCCTCCCGCTTTTTTTGTTTTTTTTGTAAGTTGAAGGGATAAAATAAGAATTATAACAAAATGTACAGCATCTATAATCAACAAAAGATGGGTGAATCCTTCATACATTTCATCAGGGGTATCTGCATTGCAACCGTCCTTGTCTCGTGCGGGGGGGCGAGACGAGCCTAGCCTGCGGAGGCATTGTGGAGTAGGATGGTGTAGTGTAACGCCCGGTGATGTATGAGGTCATGAAGTTGGCTGACTCGGTTGTCTTGAGGTTTTCAAGCTGTTCGCTGTAATGTTCTTCACACATTCCTGACCATGCGCAGGTGGGGGAGGAACACGCGTAGTAAACCGGGGAGTCGTGGCTTCCATGGGCGCACCGTGGTTTCCATTTCTCGGTCCCCTCGCATATCCATGGCTTTCCTGTGTTCTGTTGTTCCACTGAGTGGCCGTGAGGGCATTTAACAGTAAGTACTCTTTCTTTTGCGGGTTCTTCCAGTTTTTCCACCAACCCTTTTCCAAACCATTTCTGACGTGCTTTCTCCTTCTCTTCATCATTCATTGTGAGCTTCACTGACATTTCCTTCAGCAACTCCGCTCTTAGTTCTTCTGCTCTCCGTTGCGAGCCCAGCATTTTCCCTCTTTCCCCCCCCCCCCCCCCCCCCCTTGGGATACATTAGGGAAATAAGAATAAAATCTTGTTTAAAAAAAAAAAGAAGAAAAAAAAAAGGCATTAAAAAAACGAAGAGGAAAGGATCTGGGTTGTGAAAGGGTGGAAGGAGGGTAATGCTTCCTTTTATTCCCAGCGGGGCTGCAACTTTAATCGCAACCCCAATGGGGGAAAAAGAAAATGGGGGAGGGGGGGGATGGAGCAAAAAAAGGAAAGAAGAATACCTAAAAAGTTAGTTGCAACTTTACTGATTTTCTGGTTGCTGTTTCAGAAATGTTGGAGAGAGCAGAGAGAGCAGTGTGAGCAACCTAATCATGTGCAACTTCCCTAGGATCTTGTTGAATAGTAAAAAGGAGTTGAAAGAGCACTGGTCTCTTTTTAGTTTTCCCTTTTGACATCTGTTCGATTAAATGACGCACTTGGAAGGGTACGGGACGGGGTTTTCTTTAAAAAGGAAAGAAAAGGGTAGGGACAACAGAGCTGAATTAAAAAAGAAAAAAAAAATACGAGTTAAGGGATTTGTCAGGGAAGAAAAAAAGGGGGGAATCCTTCGAATGCTACGGAAGTTCTTTCCGTTCTTTTTCTTTCTCCCCCCTTTTTGTTTTCTTCACGCTTCTTAGTGTCCTCATTCTGTTTTTCTCTTTCGTTTCGTCCCCCTAAGCATTTTTTTCTTCTTCTCCAGCTCTTTATCCTACCCCTGTTCAATATCATTAAAGGTACCTTAAAAAAAACCACTTTCCCCGTGAAGAGAGTAAAGGAATGGTAAAGAATTCACCACCTTGCAAGAAAAAAATATGAGGAGCCAAAATGTTGGAATATGTTTGTGAATGTAGAAAGATGTTCAAAACGAATAAACGCTTTTTTTTGTTTTTCAACTTTTATTTTATTGTATTTTATTTTATTTTCCCCCGAAGTTCTATTCAAAGATTGTCTACGCACTTGCAGATAGTAGGGGGACAGGGACCGCCACAACCAAACTTCTTGGCCTTGTTCGGGCACCACGGATCGGGGAGTTCGCCTACCTTGCTGAAGATCACAAAGGAGGATGCCTCTGTGGTGGTCTCAGGGAGGGTGAGTGTTGCACCAGCATCGACTTGAGCCCTGTACGACACCATCCTCTGCTCTGTTTCACCGTATTTGGGAGCACATGACGCAGACTCGAACCCAGACAGAGGGAGCAATGCAGGGAAGCCGCCGTTCACGTTCTTCGAACAAGGGGGGCAGTGGTAGTGCGACACAATGAACTCGCAGACTTCAGTCCCACAGCACGTCAGCTCGATGACAGTGTCCTTCGGGACCGTCCCAGGGGTGTGGGCAGACATGTCCCTCATGTTCTCGGGGATCTTCGTCAAAACAGCCCCGCCTCCGGTGTATGCAGCCGCACCGTTGAGGTCGGTCCCTGGGACAGTGGTGCCCCCGACAGACACCTTCACGCCTGTTGCCTCGCAGCTGACGTCCGTGATTTCCTCGTTGGCAAGCACCTTCTCCACACCGTCACAGCCGTTCTTCTCCACGATCACACGCACCTTGCGAGGCACAGTGCCACCGCATGTCGCTGACACCGGCCCACAGAAGTCATGCTCCGCACACGCAAGGCTGCCTGCTGTCCGCGTCACCACCGTGTCAGGTGTCCCGTCGCCCCACATGAAGGTGTAGGTCAGCGACTCGCTGTTCTTCTCCGAAGCCACAAGCGTGCAGAAGGTCTCTGCTCCCGCTACCTTCGGGTACGGCGCGATACCAAGGTCTACAGAGGTCACCACGGGGTGCAGGTACACGGGCTCAGCAGCGTTCATCGCCTGCGGGGCAGACCCGTCACCGAAGTAGAAGAACCACTTGTCAATGCCTTCGATGAAGTTGGTCTGGATCTTCATCTTCCAGTCCTTGTTGATGGGCAGTCCGCCCACAGCACCGCCATCGGTGTTCCTGTTGAAGGTCCACCTCCCGCCAAGATGGGGTCCTGTTCCTGTCAGCTCACCAAGGGTGGTGCTGGTGGTCCATTCCCACTCACCAGGGTGGTCATCCCTCTGCACGATGGTGGTCCCGCTGGGGACACCTGTCACGAGACCGTCCACACGGGCAGAGCCCTGGCTCCCGAACCCTTCGTCAACACCGTGGAACCAGAAGAAGGAAAGCTCATCAGGGTGGTTCAGGTCCCTGTACAGGAACATCACAGAGGTCTCTGCTGCCTCGAACCCTGTGTGGCTGCTTGCCGAGTAGTAGTCGTAGAAGTCTGCCGCCGTCATGGCCCTCTCCACAGCAGGGACAGTCCTGCGGTTCTTCCCGTCCTCCTGCTCCACCACGAATTGCTTCACGTTCCCCACAAAGTTCAGGGGCGGGCACACAGCGACGTCTTCGTTGGCAAGCACCCTCTCCACACCGTCACAACCGTCCTTCTCCACCAAAACACGCACCTTGCGAGGCACGGTGCCCCCGCACGTCGCAGAGGCAGCCCCGCAGAACATGTGGTCAGCACAGGCCAGGCTCCCTGCAGGCTTCTTCACGATGGTGTCCGGAGTCTCGTCACCCCACATGAAGGTGTAGGTCAGCATCTCCCCCTCGACGTCGGATTGGACAAGAGTGCAGAAGGTCTCCTCCCCTGCGGTCTGCGGGTAGGCGGCAACACCAAGGTCTACAGAGGTCACCACGGGGTGCAGGTACACGGGCTCAGCAGCGTTCATCGCCTGCGGGGCAGACCCGTCACCGAAGTAGAAGAACCACTTGTCAATGCCTTCGATGAAGTTGGTCTGGATCTTCATCTCCCAGTTCTCATTTATGGGCAGCCCTGCAACAGCACCGCCATCGGTGTTTTTGTTGAAGGTCCACCTCCCGCCAAGATGAGGTCCTGTTCCTGTCAGCTCACCAAGGGTGGTGCTGGTGGTCCATTCCCACTCACCAGGGTGGTCATCCCTCTGCACGATGGTGGTCCCGCTGGGGACACCTGTCACGAGACCGTCCACACGGGCAGAGCCCTGGTTCCCGAACCCTTCGTCAACACCGTGGAACCAGAAGAAGGACAGGTGGGTGGGGTTCGTCAGGTCCCTGTACAGGAACATCACAGAGGTCTCTGCTGCCTCGAACCCTGTGTGGCTGCTGTACGAGTAGTAGTCGTAGAAGTCATCCGCCGTCATGGCCCTCTCCACAGCAGGGACAGTCCTGCGGTTCTTCCCGTCCTCCTGCTCCACCACGAACTGCTTCACGTTCCCCACGAACTTCAAAGGACAGGTACTCGCACTGACCACCCCAAGGGAAAGCAACATGTACGCAAGTGCGCGTGACATTGTTTGTTGTATGAATCTGTTTTTTTTTTTGTTATATTTTTGTTTGTAAAGTATTTTGTAACGTAGCGTAATGGTAAAACGAAAAGGTAAAAAAAAGGGAGGGGGTGGTAGAAAAAAATGTGAAGAAAGGAAAAAGAAACAAGGTAGAAAGGAAATATATGGAAGAAAAAAAAAATAAAAAGACCCCCCTCCGGGTTAGATGGCTAAATAAAAAAAAGGGAAGGGAGAACGGACAAAAAACAATAACACGCAGGCATAGTTTTTTATTTCCCTCTTTTTCTTTTTTTTTAAAAAAAGAGAACCATCATTTTCTCTTCCTCTAGGGACTTTGCAATAAAAAGAAAAAAAAAGAGAATCATCATTTTTTTGTTGCCACCCTTAGGCGTGCAAAAAAACCCCCCCCCTTTTTTTTTAAGCATGTGTCCTGTAGTGTTATGCCATTTGTTAAAAAAAGTCTTTTGTTGCCATTTTTTCTATCTAAATAAAAAATCTTTTTTTTTTTATACACCCACTTGGTTTATTTTCTTTTTTTCTCTCTCTCTCGAGCTACCTTGTCGGGGAACGAGAATGAACCAATACCGCTGGAAAGAAAAGAAAAGCTCCGCTAGATCAAAAATAAATAATGTCTATACGGATGGGGTAAGGGGTGGGGGAAGGGATTGAGGAAACAATTTGTGTGTGTTTTTTTTTTTGCCCCCCTTTTCTACTAGTTGAAAAGGATCGGTTTTAAAATACAACAGCCCCGTCCCTCCTCCTCCCTTATATCTTGAATTCACGAACCTTATTCAAGGTTTCCATTGCCTCCTTTAGGCACGCTGCCATTTCCTTAGCGGCCCGCCTCCTCCTGGCAACTTCTTCGCTCTCATCGAGAAGGGTTTCTAAAAGATCTTGCTTGTAGAAGGTCTCGACTAGTTTGGTGTTGATGGTGTCCTTGAGCTTGTTGACTAAGAAGTGGATAATGGATTTAGGCACGTGGTCTTGCATGTGGCGCCTTACAATGACGTAGTAGGTCGTTACCTTTTTTTTTTTTTTTTTTTTTTTTTTTGCTTTTTCCCATACCAACTCTTTCACGATCTCTGTCTCCCTCACCGACTTCTGATCGATTGGCGCTGAGAAATCAACCTGGTCATGGAAGTCTGAAACAACATTCCCCTGAAAAATAAGTTTTTTTATTTCTTTTTTTCTATGGGGGGGGAAACCAACGTTTTCAGTACAGTTGTACCCAAGGAAATAAGTTGTCTCGATTTTAGTGGTGCCATGCAGTATGTGACACAGCGGCCACCTTTGTGAAACTTCGCCCCGAAGCCTCCCAAGTCCCCTGTGGTCCCGTAGAAAGTAAAAGTGGAGAGGTAAAGAAAGCTTGGAAATTGAAATAGGGAGAGGGGCCACAGAAGCAATTAAACACCAACTGGAGAGTTGTGGGAGGCTTGCTTCACTGGCACGATGCCGCGGGGAGACTACTTGCCTGACCTGGTGAAGCCACCTCCTTGTTCGATGTAATGGGATAAGGACTCTCCGTTGAGGGTGATGCTAACTGGCGCCACGCGTTGGGGGGCTCTCCACCCCCGTCCAGGTTTCCCCACGTGTACGGCTTTAGAACAAAAAAAAAAGTTACTGAAAACGTTGTCCTCTCCCCCCCCCTTTTTTTTGAAAGGGCATACAGTAGAGATATGCTGGCGAGCTTCAGCACCTGAAGGAGACGTTTCGGCACCCCGTGCAGATTCTGCCCAGCCTGCCACAAGCTTGTCAATGGAACCACCGTCGTAAAACTCAGGGTGCTGTGTTGGGTTTAAAATAAAATGAAGTAAAACAACACACCCCGGTGTTGATGTGCGCTGACTCCATGTCGATGAGGTTCGACACGAACCGCGTGAGGGGGTCCTTGTAGTCGCTGAGGACGGTCTTCATGAACTCCACGACGCGGTCCTTGAGGTTCGGGTATCGCTCAAGCGTCACTGCTGCGTCATCAGCCAGCTTCAGCAGTTCGTCGTGCACGTAGTCGACACACTTGTGGGAAGGGGACTCTAGCTTCTTGATGCACTTCCTGACCAGATTTTCGAATGCTTGCTCCGGGATGAACAGCTTGTTCCTGGTCCCCTGGCATGACGAGATGATGGTCGTGATCTGCGTGTCGTCAATGTCATCCAACGGGTTGAGCTTCTCCAAGTACGGCACGAAACCAGTCGAGCAGATGGCGTTGATACGCGCACCCCGTGCCTGGTCCACCTTCTCCTGCGGCACCGTTCCGTCCAAATGCTGCACCACGACCTTTGCATACGCGTTCAGCAACGTCAACAACCTCGAGTCCGGGCTGATCTCGTTTTCACCACCCCCATGCTCCTTCAAGACCATCATTGTGTGCTCAAGAAGTTTTTGTATGTTCTGCTTCAGCTGTGGAAGGCATGCACGTATGTGTATGAGGAGGTTGTGGGAGAGGTTACGAGTAAGGTAGTCCGTTCCGAGCTGCTTCGAGTAGGGAGAGTAGGCAGGGTGGTTCATGAAGAAATCGCTCTCCGCACGCAGAGCAGCCTGGATGTCTTTGCAGTTGTCGATATCTTGCTGAGATCTGTTCACAAGGCCGACGAAGCCCTTCTTCAGTTTGATGACATTGCCGGTGAGGACATCGACGCAGTTGGTGCCGTGGTCCATGAGGTCGAGCTTGGTGAGGACGCCGATGGTGCGGTCGCCATTGGGGTCGACTCTGCGGGCGAGCTGGAGGGCGTCGGAGTTGGCTATGTCGGTGTTGGCGGCGGTGACAGCGAGGATGATGGTGTTCTTCGGTTTGATCCACTCGAGGGCCATCGTCTCAATGTCCCGTCCGACAGTTTGTTGCTGGCCGTCGACTGCGATCTTGGTTAGCCCAGGCAAGTCAATCACAGTCAAGTCGAGGACGTGGTTCGAAGTCACATCCAGCCTGATGGGGTCAGAGCATACACCCTTGCTTGTCCCGCACATTTTGTCTGTCTCGTTCTCGATCTCTCGCTTCACCTCCCTGAAATCAGTGTAAATAATATCAGGTTTGTGGAGGAACTTCGCTGTTTCTGTCGGTTCCCCGTTTTCAAGCCGTTTCTTGTGCTCCTTGTGGCTGAGATGCGTCATTTGGAGCACCAGTGGCCGCCTCGTCACGATCCCACTCCCTCTCGGCAAGAAGTCCTTCCCCACAATATTTTCCAACACACTGCTTTTCCCGGTGCTCTGCGCACCTACCACCACAATCTGCGGCAGATCGATCTCGTGCACCATACTCACCTTAGAAAACACATCCTGCAGCTGGTTTATCACAGGCAGCAGCCTTTCCATACCTTCAGACATTTTTTATTCCCCTTTTTTTTTTTGCTCCTAAAATTTCTTTTACCAAATCGGAACAACAACAATACAAAAAACGTGGTGTAATATGTACAACCGAATACATTGAAGGGGGAGGGGGATATATGAATAAATTGCTAGGCAGACAGTAACAAAAAAAAACTCGATAAAAGTTCAGTGCCCACAAAAAAGGAAAAACAACAAGGCAGGGGGGAGGGATAGAAGGAGGGTTCTATAAAAAAGATAAAATAAACGCACTTAGTCGAACTGCCGACTTTTTATTAACCGGCGTTGTTCTGGGTCACCGAATTTTGATACAAAGTCGGCAAAGGGCATCCACCCCGAGCCGATGAGGACCCTGGGTTCTTTTTTGACCTCACCCACGAGGCGAATGGTGATCTTGCGGGTGCCGAAGGCGTAGATATAACCGCCAGGGTACTTCGTGTCGGGGGTAATGCGGGCAAAGTTGGCAGGGAGACGAGCGTCGGAGAGGAATGGTTGCAGAAGGGAGCTGAGACGGTCTTTTCCGTTTTCAGCGGGTGGCTTTTTTGTCGTAGTCCTCCTGGGCAATGGCAATGGCAACGGTGCTGGGGCGTACTCCTCCCGTGCAGGCGACGGTGACAATGACGTGCCGTACAACGGCAGTGTGCTCGGACCGGGTACCGGCGATGCCTGCACTCTGTCATACGCAAAACCCGACGTCGGCAAGTCCGCCAGAGGCGAGGTGTCATACAAGTTGTGCTCAAGTAGCAATTCACTCAACGGGCTCTTGCTCCTCTCGTGGCTGGCTCTGTACGTTCCCCTAATCCTCCCAGGTGACTGCGACACACTAGGCCCCTCCAATACCCCTTTCCAGTGCGGCTTATGCACCGGCGACACTTCTTCGCACGGATCCACGTACATCTTGCCCTGCAGCTTATCCTCCACCCCGCTCAGATGCACCTCGCGCTGCCCTAAGGTCTGCTCCCTTAACATAAACTGGTTTGTAAAACCCTCGCGGTTCACTTCAAGCTGTTTTTGAAAGTTACGGTATGGTGTTTTTTTATATTTTTTATTCTTTCTTAATTCTGAAAGGGGCATTCACATACATCAGTGATCTCTTGTTTCAGCTTCAGCTGCTGTGTTGACAGCTTGGCACGTTCGTGCAGAAGCTTCAGCTCCTGTTCTCGCACCTCGTCCTCTCTTCTCTGAAGCGAGGCTGCCGCCGTAGACTCCGTGGCATGAAGTGCCTCAGAGGACTTAATCCTGTCCTCAAGGACCTGCTGCAGCCTCTCAAGGGTTGTCGCACGGTTGTTGATGTCAGCTTCTCTTTCCTTGAGTGAGGCCTCCCGTCTGTTGCACTCCTGTTCCCGCTGGCGGACCATAGTCTTCATGTCTTCTTCGCGCTGTGCGAGTGACGCCTGGCGCTCTTCCATCAGATCCTCGAACGAACTCGCATTGGGATCCACGGGGCCAGTGCGGCGAGCCCCTGACTTGCCAGATGCTACCCCAGCGAGGAACACAGAACGGTACTCCGCACGGCGCCTTCGCTCGGCTTCATCCAAGTCGTCAGAGTCCCGATACTGCTCAGGAGCCTCTGCACCCTCCACAGGACTTGCTGCCGATGCCGTGTTGATGAAGACGTCCATCCGTGTTGCGAGGTCGGAGAACTGGTGTTTCAGGGCGGTCACAGATGCCGTCAGTGGCGGCTCGGGACCAGGTTGGTTGGCGTCGGCGAGCATGACCTCCACGGACTGCAGCCTGTCTAAGATGTGCGTCATCGACTCACCGAGCAGGTTGATCTCTTCATTTGGAGCAACAGGGAGGTCCGCTAGCTTCACTGTTAAGTCTTCCACCTTATGCTGCAGCCCCGTCTGACCTGCCTTGATCTCATCTAAGGTTTCATCGCCAGGAAGGGGTCCTTGCTTAAGCAAACTCTCCAGGGCCATTAACCTGTCCTCCAGCCTCCTGCGCTGCTTGTGCTCGACGGTTTCGGTATCTTCATCAGATGAGTACACAGTACCAGGGCCACTTTCGCCGTCGCGAGGCTTCTGAATCGTGGTGTATAGTTCATCTTCGTTCGGTGCCTTGTTCAACTGCTCGGCAAGGGAGGTTGCCATCTGCTGCGGCGAGACACCCGCACTGCCCATGTCGACGACCCTTTCAAGCGCAACATGGTCGGGGAGGTACACGGCCACTTTCAGGAGGCAGCACACAGGGTGGTGGTCAGACACCGTGTGGTCGTATACCTTGTATTTCACAGGAGTCACGATGTTGGATTTCGCGGGCAAGAAGTCGTCCGGCTTCGGTGACTTCAACGAGTACCACAGGACACGGTCTGTGTATGCAGGAACACGTCGCTTGCCACCCTTCTTTGAGGTGTCGTAGATGTTCTCCCCTTTGACGTACTTGTAGGTGGGAAGAAAGGTGATGGGCGCCTCTTCAAAGTCAGCGAAGGCCTTCCCCGCAGACCGCTCGCGTTGGAGCTGGTCACTTGCGAGAATGGAGCTCACCTTCTTGTGCGCAATAGCCTGCATGACCTCTTCGTAGCTGCTGTCCACACGGTAGTTTAGGTCACCGAACCAGAAAAGGTAGTCACGCGTCCCAAGGATGCTGTTCGCCACAGTCGCTTGCTGCCCTGACTTAGGGGAGCCGAACAACCCTGTCTCGAGGCTTGCGTTGCCACCCCGCATGTTTGCCTCTCCAGAAGTGCCAAAGGCTACGAGATCAACACAGGGGTCGCTCGTGGTGCTGGTGAAGGAGTGGTCGTGCTGCGTGAGAGAGTTCAGGACCGAATGGAAGTTCTCGTTTCGTTTTTCGCAGTTTTCCTGATGTGGCACAAAGTGACTGTTGATGAACATGAACCGCTTGCAGCCAGCCATGAAGGACACTGCGAGAGCGCCTTTGTTGCCGGTGAAGCCACCGGTCCCGAGCTTGACTTCTTTGACGCTGAGATGCTCGATCTTGGGGAAGAGGTCGAGCTTGACGTAGATGGCGAGGGTGATGCCGACAAGGGACTGCGCAGCGAGCTTTTTGAAGTTGTAGGGGATGACGTGGCGGGAGAGACAGTCGAGCCACGGGTCGGCCTTGCCAGTGGATGAGGTGGCGATGGCCATGGCACGCATGTCGACCTCTTGCAGTCCAACAGCTATGATGTCGGCACCTCGCTTGGCTTGCAGCCATTTTTCTAAGTTCGCAACGCGCTGAGCGTGCGCCTCAGCAACGTTCCACGTGCAGACGGCTACTGACAGGTCTTTACGGCGGAGGTATAGATTCTTCGGGATCTGCATGAGGTGTCGCTGCAGCAGCCGCGACCTGTCTTTGTCCTTCGTGGCGGTCTCGAGACGGTGGCGTGCCTCCTCCGCTTTCGTTTCATCGATGCCCTCGGGGCTGGGGCTGCTGGTCCTGCTCCCTGCGTCAGAAGGCGACGCCGGTGCAAAGGTCACTGTCTTCGGAGTCATCGCCGGTGAAGAAGTGGACGAGTTCGAGCTGGCACGCTTCTTCCCGAAGAACGGCATGTCCTGCTAGGGATGAGGACCGCCCTCTATTTCTTTCTTCTCCTTTGGTGCATTGGTGTATTTCATAGGAGCTACTTACTTGAGAGAAAACATGAAAAGAAAAACTAGAAATCCAGGAAAAAATGATTCACAAAGATGGATGGAAAAAATAAAGGGGGGGTCGTAACAAAGAATTGGTGGTGCCTGGCGAACCGCTCTGCAGCACACAGAAGAAGAGGTGGGAAGGAGAAGTCGTACCTTATTTTTTTTTTTTTTTTTTTTTTCAAATGGAGGAACTCATTAGAGTCTTACCTCTGTAATTTTCTTTTTTCTATTTCTCGCTCTTGGTTGCCTTGGCGACGTTCTCATCTTTGGCGGTGTCTTTGGCCTCAGACTTCTCGCCCTTTCCTCCAAAGATTCTGTCGAAACTGCTTCCATAGTTCTTGTTGTAGCCCCAGCCATCCTGTTTTTTTTTTTTTTTTTTGTTATCCTTTTTTTTCCCCCATACCTCATTAGGCTTAAAAGCAATGTCGACGCCCCCAGAGCACCATCTCCTCATGCCAGCAAGGCTGCTCCTCATCATATTATGATTATTGTGATTCTTCCTTTAGTGTAAGGCTACAAAGCAAAAGAAGAAGAGGAGAAGAAAATAACGGGAAAAAAGGAAAAGGAAACCCCTTTGCGGGAAAGGTACGTAAAAAAAAAAAAAAAAAAAAAAAAAAAAAAAAAAAAAAAACTGTATTCCATAAAAAATACACAAACAACAAGACATTAGAAAAAAGGAAAAGAAAAAACCAACATGGCAACATGTACCCCAATAAAGAACAAGAAGAAATTCGATAAAGTTTCAGCGTGCAGGGGGTGCTCACTGTTTAAAAGAAGAAAAAAGGGGGAGGGGGGAAGTTTCCTTTCAATTTTGCGAAAAACAATTTGGATAGAAAAAAAAAAAGGGAAGGGAGGGGAAAGCGGGTCTGCAGTTTTATTGCCCCCCTTTCTTCGGGTAAGTAGTAAAAACAGAACAACAAAGAGCGGGGAGCAACAAAGCAAAGGGAGAGTCGTTTGGGTGTTCTCCCCCTTTTTCCTTTCTAATCATAAAGAAAAAAAATTCTTTTTTTTTTTTTTTCATATTCTTCAAAAAGTAGGTTTGGTGCGTAAAAACGTAACAAAGGTTGAACAAAGGTTTCTTCACCCCCTTATGACGGCTGCGTTTTGAAAAAAAGCCTGTCTCAGAGGTACATAATTTCTTTTTAATATTAGTTTTTTTCCCCACACTTTTCTTTCATCTACACATGACGCATGCCCATTATAGGCCCGTGGCCCTCCTTGGTCATCACCATGAAGAAGCGAGGTATGCTGAAGAGGCACTCATTTGTGTTTGGGATGACCGGGTAGGCCTCTTTGACCTTTGCAGTGAACAAATCAGCAAGTTCGGGTTCACTGGACTTTCCAAGGACAGAGAGATAAGCATTCCATATGGTACCACCTGTACCTGAGGTCTTAAGGAGATTAATGACATCTTCAGGAGGGAGGTAGTGGTGATGGGTGGAGGACCATGTTTCAAACATGGCTGAGCCTTGACTGAGAAGCTGATAGTATCGAGAAGGGCTGTGCACCTCCATTTTGTACGGCATTTCTGTGCAGCCCAACTGTTTGACACAATCTTTCAAAATTCGGACAAAAAGCTCGTCCTCGATGCAAGGCATCTGCACGGCCAGAATGCCTCCCTTTGGGAGCATGTCGACCATCTTCTCCATAAGCTCACTGTGGCCTTCGATAAGGTGGAGCACACTGTTCGCATAGATGACATCAGGTCTCTCTGTTGGCTTCCAGTCTTCAATCGAAGAGTGGGCGAACGCCACGTTGGAGTCGATGCAGTTCGACATTGTTTCCCTCAGCACATTCTTATCCTTGTCCAAACAGACAATCTTCGCTGTCGGCCAATGTTGCCTCAAATGTGTGATGGCGTGCCCATCCCCGCAACCCACGTCCACTACCACCGGATCTTTCACCGTTTTATGGATTTTGCTCAGCAGCTCCTTCGCGGGCCGCATTCTCAACATCTCCCGTACATACCTCGTAGACATGTTTCCCCAATTAAGTTGCCTTTGTAACAGATACAATATTTCGTTTCGTGGGTGTTTCAAAAAATAAAACAAAAACAAAAGAAGAGAGAGAATTTAGTTATTTTTAAAGCCCTCTATCCCACATTCTTGCGGGGGGTTCTCTGATGTCGTGAGGTATGCTGATCAGACCGGAAGGTCCTTCCACCTCAGCTATCCATCCCGGGTCGGTTTTAAAAGGCAGCGCTGTGGGTTGTGGCTGTCGAGGGGGTGGCGGCTGTGGTTTCTTCGGCTTGAAACGCCGTTTCTTTTGTTTGTTGGGGGAAGTCGCTCGTTGTTGCAATTTGCAGATAACGTGGCGGTGTGCGTGTGATGGGGGGCGGGAAACTGGCTGCGACCATCCCACCCGACGGTCGACGCTATCCTCTTCCCCTACTCTGCGATGCTCGTGCACGGTCTCGTCTGCCAGTGCCTTCCACAACGGTGCGGCAGGTCGATATGAACAAGTATCAGTCTTTCTTGCGAATCCGAAACCCTGGCTTTTCGAAGTGTTCTTGAACACTTTTTTTTTCGCGGCAGAATCTTCACGCTTTTGGCGGAGTTTAAATCCTTCCCACTGTATGTCGTGCAACCACTCAAACACCAATCCGGAATCAATTTTGTTCAGATAGATTCGAAACATAGCCCAGCAGAACACCATGCGTGGCGGCACGTATTTCTTTTTCTTCGCTGGCTCCGTCCATGTGAATTCTTGCGACGCTTTCCGACAGGGGAGGTACCCCCTCAAAGAAGAATGTCCAAGGAAGGGCGGTATCGACACCTCGTGACAATCCTTTGAAGGCGCCACAAGCAGCTGCAAATCGAAGTCATATCCTTCGCTTGAAGTTAAGTTGCCTCTGTTGTGCAAAGAAAGCACCCCAGCTGGCTGGATGAGGTTAGACCTCCACAAGGTGATGACGTGGTTACTACAAGACACAACATAGTCATTGTGGGGTATAACGGTAAGAAAACTAATCAGGCCATTACACACTTGCGATGAAGCAAACAAGGAAAACTCTGCACCCCCTAACGGGCTTGCCTGGAGCTTGAAGGCGGTGATGGAACCCTTCTGGCACCCGGTGTAGATGATAGACAAGCTCTCATTATAGGTAACAGACGTGATTCTTGCCTGCAAGTATGCCTGAGTGGGACGTATGATGAGGTGACGGTGGCACCTGTTTGAGACCGCCCAAAAAGAGATGCATTCTTGTGAACAGCACACTGCCATGATAGGGGAGTTCTTCAAGGGGTAAGCACAGGTGATGAAGGTAGAACATTCGCCATCTACGCAGTTCACCTCGGTGATCATCTGTGAGACGTAACAGTACGTTGTGAAGCCATCCACTAGCACTGCTGAGACTGTGCTACCGAGTGCACCGTCTACCCAACCATTCACGCGGCATTTGCCTCCTCCCCGGTCCCGGATGGCATTTTGACGCCTTAGCAAGACGATCGCATTGCTCGAGTAATGCAGCACTGAGCAGAACCCTTCAGCATCACCCGTCACAATCCATGACTGCTGTGTATTGAATGTGATGTATATCGCCGGGGATGGTAGGGTGCAGCACTGCATCATGCATCCCCACAGGACGTGTACTACCCGTAGCAGTCCCTTCGTCGTTGCCACGACATACCACCTCTTCATCGGGTTCACGTACACTGCTGTGATCTCCCCGAACTGCCCGTGGCAATGCGTTGCAATGAGCACGCCGCTCGTTGCGTGCCACACCCTCACGTTCCGGATCGACCATGATACGAGCACTCCCAACAATGGGTGGAATTGTACACCCTTTGCGCCCTCCTGATGTGCCGTATCCTTCAGTGCCCTCGTCAACGGCTCAAACACTGATGGCATTGGCCCCAACCCCAGAAGTGTCCCGTCGGGCAGTTGCTGCAACCTAGTCAGTATGCCAGGCGCTTGTATCGTCTGTACGCACTCGTACCGCAGCGCGTCCCACACCTTGACAAGACCCCTCCCGTCTGCGGTGACCACATGATCGCCAGAATCAAGAACTGCCACCAGCGGACCACAATGAGGGCTTCTAGTGTCCCACAGCGTAAAAGGAGGGCAAACTGCCACTGGGGACCATGCCTTCACTGTCCCGTTCACGCTAGCTGTTAGCACTATCTTCTGCCCATTGCACCACGTCAGGCCTGTGATAATCTCGCCTACTTCGATAACCGTGCGCAGGGTGCCCTTGGTCACGTTGTACAATCGCACGACCCCATCGGCAGACCCGCTCAGAAGATGCGTCGAAGCGTCGCTTGTCTGCTTTGAATTCTCACATCTCTTGAGCCCACGCACGAAGACCATGTCAATGACCTTGTCATCATGCGCGTCGATGATGTGCCCCATAGCCGTCCCGCCAGGGCCCGCCTTTGCGAATGTTGATAGTTTCGGTGTATCAAATCCCTTGCTTAAGTCCCACAAGTAGATCTTCCCTGTGCGGTCAGCAGATGCAAGTAGATCGCCGGTGGCGTCGGTGCAAAGCTTGGAGTGTGCAGTGGTAGTTTGGATAAGGCCCTTGACGGTGTAGGTAAAAGGGGAGAGGACGCGGGGAGTGCTGTATTGCTGTTTGCCGACACCGGAGGAGAGGATGCGACGGCGCTCAAGGATGGCTGGGTGGACATAAGGACGGCGGCTGTCTTCTGTGGTGGGCGGGTTAGCGTCGTCGAAAACCACTAGTAGATTGAACCGGCTCGCGTCGTAAAAGGAGATCTTCAAGTCATGAGTGGAGATGGCGAGCAGCTTGTGCTTTTGAATGTAAAGACAGGCCGCAACACACGTGTCAGGGACAGTAGCTTCCACCTCCCACGTGACAGGAGAGAGGACGGCAGTTGCCGTTTCGATCGAGGAGCTTGCCTTAACCGGCGCAGCAAGCCCCAACCCAGGACAGTACACCGCCTTCCCAAGATCAATGCCTTCAGGAGGCTCCTTAGGAGCAACAGTCAGTCTTTTACCTATATCACGTTCAGGGTCGTTCTGCAGGGTCATGTATGTCAAGCTGGCTGTGACCTCTGCCCACGTAGCCTCCCCCTTGTGCTCCACGTCAGACATGTCGAAGCAGAAGGCCATCTGCTCCCGCAGCCTTGCATCCAGCCCTGCAGTGGCTTCATAGAAGCGGTCTTTCTTCAGCACATTCCCTTCGAACACGTTTGCTATCTTCTCGAAGCTTTCTTCCAATTCTTCCATGCTGTTTGGTCCATTTTCTTGTTTTTGCTCTTCCCTCTGGGCTATTGGTCGAAAGAGTGAACAAAAAACAAGGCGGCCAGCTACCCCCAATTTAAAAAAAAAAAAAAATAGATAAAACGAGTGCAAACAGTAAAGATAAAATGCAATAGAAACTTGGGGGAGGGGACAAAAAATATTTAAAAAAAAAAAGGAACAAAAAAAAAAAAAAAAGAGACCACCGTGTTGTAAATAAGTTTTTTTTTTACAACAAAATAAAAGACCCTTTTTTTTTAGCAAAATCTGAAAATCTTTTCTTTGGACGTTAATTCTTTTTTTTTTTTTTAAATTATGATGATAGGTGTGATCTCAGCGGCGGCCCACTTACAGTTAAACAGCAACAAAAAAAAAAAAACAGCAGTACAGCAGTAGGGGGAGAAGAAAGTGTCGGTGTCGGCTCCAAAATGTACCATAAAGTACATGGGGGGGGGGGGGGGGGGTGCTTGTAGCCAGGCGACACGCTTAGTGAGCTTCTAACTACGATCTACGATACCCCCGTCCTCTGTGCTGGCCGCTTGGTAGCTGGCCGAGGTTGCCATGAAGGGGAAAAAAAAAAAATTCAACAAGGAAAAACTCAAGGTTCGCCATATGGCTGGCACAAACCTGGAGAAGTTTATAACCCGAAAAATAAGTTGTCGAGGTAAGTCGTCCCGTAAGAAGAAAACCAGCGGCATGCAACCATAGGAAGTATACAGTTGCTAGATACAGTCGTTCTGTTCACGTGAGATGCCTTAGCAGGTACTACATTTGCAGTTGTTGTTTTGTGTTGGAAACGAAGAATCACGGTTTAAAGTCAACTTCTAATTTTCCATTTAAAAAAAAAATCGACTGACGAACAGAGCATTTGGTTAAACCAATACAAAGGTCATAGTATTGTATTTTTTTTTGTTTTTGCTTTTATTTATTGTATTTTCTTTTGCTTCCCCCCCCCCTTTTTTTCTTTTCTTTTCCCCGTTCCCCTTTTTTGTCTCAGTCACTGCTCGTAAGAGGAAGAAAAGAGGAAGGAGGGGGGAAAAGGGAAAGAACCTAGCGTGATAGAAAAAAAGAGAGAGAAAAAAAAAAAAAAAAAAAAAAAAGCATGTTTAAGGGTAAATCCCACTTGAGGACCACCCTAAAAAAAGAAAAAGAAACCCTGTCAACTACCAGTTAATTATGAAGAAATCGATTTTTTTTTTTTTTTTTAAAGTAGGACAAGTATTTGTTCCCACTTCAAAATAAAAAAATAAAAAAACCTCCCTTAGAGAAGATTGCCACTGCAGAAACAAACCTTTCTCGAGCCAAAAAAAAAAAAAAAAAAAAAAAAAAAAAAAAAAAAGAGACATTTAAGGGTACCTGCGGTATGTGGCAGGACGCCTGAAGAAAAAAGAAGAGAAAAAAAAAAACTTTAAAAGAAAAGGGGAAGAA
This sequence comes from Diplonema japonicum, assembly GCA_964019335.1. Taxonomy (NCBI): domain Eukaryota; phylum Euglenozoa; class Diplonemea; order Diplonemida; family Diplonemidae; genus Diplonema; species Diplonema japonicum. The sequence goes on from OZ025650.1 coordinate 297,662, forward strand.
AGGGAATGGAAGAGGGGGAAAAACCCCTCCCTCCACCCTCTCTTCCTTACTTATACATTTTTCATTCATATCCACTATGCCCATCCATCGATACTTTTAATAGTTTCGCACAAAGGTAAGGAAAGAAAAAGAACAAATAGAAGAAATAGGGAGGAAAATAAAATATTAAACGACCAACTAGATCTTTGTAAGAGTCCAAACGGTTCCATGTGCTGCACCAAGGCAGGAATGACTTTTTTTCTTTCTTTTTTTTTTTCTTCCTATTTGTCTCCGACACCCTCAGAAAGAACAGAGGAATATACTTGAAAACCCGAACAAGAAAAGGAGAAAGAAAAAAAAAATTGGCTGCTGCGCGGTATCTTGAATATTAAGAGAAACTCTATCGATTCTTTCTTTTTTTTTTTTCTTTTTCGGTGTGCTGGTTGCCCACCGAGGAATCGAGAGGGGGGGGGGGGGGGGGTTCAAGCTACAGATGTGAATTGATTTCTTTTTTATCAAAAGGAAAAAAAATCCAAACTTTTAAACCGAAAAAAAAAGGAATGATTGGTTAACGGGGAGAGGCATCAATCCTTTAATACCCGTGCATTTCTTCTTTCTCTCATTATAACAAAAGGCGCTTCCCCCCCCCCCCCCCCACTTCGCCACGTATTTTTTCACCCCGTAGGGGATGTAGCAAAATTCACCACTACAATATGGTTGCCCCCCCCCCCCCCCCCCCTCTTTTCTTTCTCTTTCTTTGGTTTGTTTGGTTTGCTTTGTGTGTCAAGAGGGGAAGGGGAGAGAAAAATAAAACAAATAATATAGGTATATTCAAGCGACCCAGACTAAATTTCTCGAGGGCATTTCAGGCCCATGGAAAATGGCAATGGCAAAAAAAAAAATTTTTTTTTTTGAAAAAAAAATACCACTTGAGGCCAAGAGATACCTTCTTCTATTTTTTTTTCTCTTTTTTTTGCCAATTTTTTGACCACAAGGAAAGAGGGATACCGAGGAAAGAGAATAAGAAGGGAGGGAAAAAAAAAAAGCTAATAGAGACTTAACCCATAGAAAAAAAGAAGAAACTGACCAGGGGAAGGGAGGAGGGAGAAAAAATAATGAAAGCCATGACGCACCTCCTTGGAACGCATAGGTCAATGCAGACCAGAGGACTTTCTAATTCGGCGCTAAAAATATTTAGCAGTAAGTGCATCCCTCCACAGTAATCTAGATTTCACGGAAGGGCACGCACGTCCTGATGTCCTGCACACAAGACATCCCGCTGACAGGACCTATTATAGATTTTATAATTCACTGCAATCGCCAAAAAAAGAAGAATCCCAGCAAACGGCGTTGGGGGGAAAAGGGAAATCACTATGATGGGAGGTATTAAAGCAATGCCTCACCAAACAATAGAAGAAACAAAAAAAAAAAATAAAAAGAGATGAAATAAAGGAGGTTCCTGTTTTGGAACGTCCCCCTTGTCTCTACGGGGGCGTTTTTTTTTTTTGTCCCTCCCACCCCACCCTCCTTGTTTGCAAGATTCTTCTTCTTCCTTTTTCTTGAAAGAAAAAATTCAAGTAGCGCTTGGCTTAGCTCGACGCGTCGCTGTGTAGGGGGGAGGGGGGGGGGGGGGGGGGGGGAGTTGTTTTGCAAAATAATTTTATTTCTTTTTTTTTTTCTCTTCTTTCTTCTTTCATATAACGTTCAGCCTTGAGATGAATCTGAAGAATAGCCTACGGAACATGAAGGAGAGTGTGCTGCGGGTAGCACTGGAAGATGGAGCACAGAAGACTGGTCAGGAGACAGTCCAGTACGAGGAACATGCTGCCTGCAGTGCGAGACTCTTGGTAGAACCGAGCTCCATTCCATGGGACGAGGTGCTGGGGGTTTCGGGGAGGCAGGTTGCTGCTGTCGCTTCTTCTTCTTCTGCCCCTTTGGTTTCTCTTCTTCCCTCTGTTCGCTTACTTTCCTTCGCGCGGGTAAGCCGAGCTCAGGCGGCCCCTTGAAACACTTATGCAGCTGTGGGAACGTAGGGCGTTCTACCGTCCCATCACTTTCACTCCCACTACTTTCCCGCCTGTCATAGCCTGCCGTGGCCTGTCGTAGCCTTTTTTTTGACGAAGTTCTTTGGACCATTTTTTTGTTTCCCCCTCCTTTTTACCCTTCTTTTTCTATACAAAAATGACAAAACCACGAGAGGGGTCTCCTCCCTATAGTATGGCATGACCTATAGAACAAGCGTGCAAACTGACTTGCCACGCTGCACACTTAACGCCAAATAGTGTTGCAACCAAGTCCCATTTTCCCCCTTTTCCCCGCCACTCCAAAGAGTGCGCACATAAAAAAAAAAAAGAAAATAATAAAAACCTTAACGTTGTAAAAGAAAAGAGAGAAACAAGAAAGAAAAAAACTCACCATGAGGGTGAGAAAGTGTCCAGCAACGACCCACCAAAAAAAAAAAGTGTAAAAAAAAAAAAAAAAAAAAAGAAGAAAAACCACTAAGAAAAATAAAAACTGACAAAAGCGTGTAACAATACTCATCTCGAGTGTAATCAAGCCTCCGTGGAGAAGAGGGAGTGAGGGGGGGGGGGGGGGGGGATTAACTGGAATAATAATAATAAATACTCTCCTTTCTTCGTAACTTTCCTTTTCAATCTCTTGAAACGTAGGACGTCATGCGCACTCCACAGCAGGCATCGATACCCGCAATGCTTGAGAAGACGTGTGCGACACTTTGGTACCAAGTAGTGGAAAGCGACCGGGAAGGTTCTTCAGGGAGCGTATCGGGGGATTTACTGCTTCCAGGTTTCTGTTTTTTGTTTTTGGTTCGAGGGTTGCTGCCCCACGAAGAGGGTTTGCTGAAGTCGATGGCCTTCGATTTTTTTTTCCGGTTGGTTTCAAGCGCCTTCTGACGGGCCTTTTCGCCTTCTTGCTCCCGCTCGATTTTGTCCCAAGCTTCGCGCTGCTTCTTCATGCTTCCAGCGATTTCATGACTCTTTTCATGTTTTACATGTTTCACTGTTTGCCTCGCCAGGAGTATTGCAGGCTTTTCACAGCACAGTTGCACACTGCCGTCCTCAGTTACATCCCAAAAGAAACCTTCTATGCATTTTCGCTGCCGTGTGACGAAGATAGACTCAATAACGAATTTACGAAGAAATCTTCCACGACCATTCGACTCCCGCAAAGCTCTGTCCCCCTCATCTGCTGATGAAGACTCTTCGCTACTCCCTACTGGTGTTGTGTCCATCGTTGTGTCACCACCTTCAGTGCACACAGACACATCCGGCAGCCAAACCTCAATGGTGTCGTTGTCAGCATATGTTACCCCTTCTTGTGCTACTAATGAATACTCATGAGTGATATCCCGCCACAAGCCTTCTTTTTTTATCCTTCTCGCTGTCTTAGGAAACTCCACCTCCATGCCCAGCCTTCGGAAGGTTTTCTTCACCTCGCACATCGTAGGGGGGTGCAATGAGAAAAACCTGAGATGGGGTTTGGACAAACAACAATGTGGGGGGGGGGGGGGGGGGAGGGGGGGGTAAACGTAAATAAAAAAGAAGGAAAGCTCTTCATTTTGTTTTATTTCTTTCAATTTTTTTTTTCTAAGCGAATAGACTATAATAACTAGAAAAACAAGAAGGAAAAAAAAAAAAAAAAAAAAAAAAAAAAAAAAAACTATCTATCTAAAACCCCTCTTAGTCCTGTTCTCCATTGTCGCAGGTGCGATCTGCATGAGCTCGTCACGAAGGGAAGGCGCACCTTGCCCAACGTCTCTATCGGTGTATGTAGGGGAGGCGGTGTGATAGGGATAGCCTCCGGAGGGTGCAGTGAGAGGAGATGGAGAGGCATCCACAGGGATGTTGAAAGTGACCCGTGAAGGATCACTAACAGGGGCTGTGAGGCTGGACCTGCTGGGCAGAGACGAGAGGCCTGTAACAGGCCGCATCTTGACCCCCACGGGCGGGGATGGAACAGAGACACTGGGCTGGGCCACAGGCCGACCGGGACTCACGCCTTCGTCAAGAAAATCGCCTAACAACGCTTGGATCTTTCTGTCAGCCCGTCCGGTGTCCACCTTCGGAGGGGAAGGACTCCTCTGACGCAAGTACTCATTCGCATCAATCGGCCCAGCACTGTACCCACTCGACCCGGGCACTGCCGTTCCTGTTGATTGTTGAGTAATAAAGGCGCTCCCTTACCCGCAAACCCATACCTCGCAGAGACTCTGGATGCTCGTCATCAATTACAGGGTCGTAGGCAAGGATCGAAGCATCGCCATACTTCTGCGCCATAAGGCTGAGGAGCTCCCTCTCCTTCCCATCGTACTCATCCACTAGAGTTTCCACAAGACCAACCTTGGCCGGGTTGTGGCGTTGGTAGTACCTGTTTATTATTGTTTGGTTTCTCCTCCTTTCTATACCTCATCACGATCTCCCTCAACCTTTCCTTCTTGGGGTTCCCCGCAGGGGGGGGCAGCGCCGTGTAAGTGTTATGTCTATCAGGCGGGATGGGTACTGTGTCGACACCTGCTGCAGGGTTGAAGGCAGAGACTTTTTTGTTGATATTGTTGTTCCAGTACTTCGACTCGACCTTGTTAGAGATTGCCTTCTCAACAAGGCCTGTCAGTTGGCCGTTGCTCGTCAGGCAGTTTTCGAAATCAGACCCGAGCTGGTTGATCTCTGCTTTCGTCTGCCGGATTTCGCCTTCCATCCACTTTGTCCACGATGCTTGCTGCTCGGCGAGTTGGGTAAGTTCTTCACCGTCATCTCGCGTTCGGGAAAGGCTCGCATTGATGGAGGCCAGCGCGGCTTTCAAATCGTTTGCTTCGTTTTCGAGAATTTTCTTCTCCCCTTCAAGAACGGACCTCTGTGCTTCCAAAGCGTTGTCCAGCTCCCTTTCCATGTCGGTTGTGAGCATTTTTTTCTTCATCAAATCATCAGGGATGTTCATTGCAAAGGGCTTCCCGCACGACGGGCACATCGTGGCACTCGACAGCGGTCTGTTCCGAATACCCGGTGTGGGCTTGACTGGCCTTGCCTTCCATGACAACGCAGATATTTTTAAATGCTGCAAAGGAAGCTGCCCTGAGACCTGAACCTCATTGTACCGTGGGATGTCCGCTGTAGTCGTCCCCACACCTGTTTCAACCCCTGCGGTGGGGTGCGATGTGATCCCTGGAGGGGGCTCGTCCGGGAGAGGCCCAAGGGGGTCATCTTCCAATGTTTTGAGCCCGCTGAAATATTTCTCGTCCTGCAGCGTCATTTTCCTTAGAAACAAGTGGCGGTTGTTGAAGAAAATCGGTTCCTCCGCGATGCTCCCCCACGGGATCGGGTTGGACCCCGCGACCTCCTTGTAATCCAGATCCTGCTCCGCAGGCTTCTCTGCAGCTAGCAGCACATATGAAGTCTTAAACTCTTCAGGTGTGATACCCGGGTCTTTGAACTTCCTCGTCTCCAACGCCTTCAACAGCTCGGGAATCGATGCCTCCAGCTCCACATCATTCGTTATTGCCCATACTATGTTATCATTGCCCTCCGTCACCGGTGGCTCCGTGTGGATGTCGATATGCATGGTGGACCTTGTCCTCTGGCCCTGGATATATTGTTCGTGAACAACTGGCAATGTGGGATAAGGGGTATGATATCAAAGAATGGAAACGGAAGGATGAAAAAAATGATATGGTTGAATGTTATCACAATCCTCGGGACTTTTTGTACTCGATGAAGGGCTGGAGGTTAGAGGTGACCATCTCGAGGCGGGGCGCCACGTTGTCGTTGACCGGGGCGTTGGTGCTGCGGAGGATGCTGAGTTTGTTGTCCAAAAAGGTTGTGAAAGTCTCAATGTTGCGCGTCATATTCAGCTTTTTCATGACGTCGTCCCACTGGTCGTCGCTGAAAATGTCGATGATGGCGATCATGGCCTCGACGTTGACCTCGAGGGACGCCTCCCTCAGGCAGTCCATCGAAAGCTGCCCACACAGTGAAACGATTTCTGCGTTCGGTCCCTTGTCATCTTCCAGTTTCTGTGCAGCCTCTGATATAAACCGTAACACGCTGAGCACTAAGCCTTCCGACTGCTCGACCTTTCTGTTGAGCCTCCTCTGACCCACGAACTGAACCAGCGACGAGATGAAGCTGACATCGATTTGGCATGACGTGTCCTTGCGAAGGACCGTCCACAGACACTGGCAGAGGTTTTCCAGACGGGCAAGCATCTTCTGCTCAAGCCGTGCTTCACCCTTTCCTGTTATCCTTGTCAAGATCGCTGCATCGCGTGCGAAGACGGACTGGAGAGACTTCCACAGGGCATCTGGGCTTCCGATCATGCTGAGCGGCATTACCATCACCAAGTTCATGAGCAGCACGATCACCGCTGACTCTACGTCGCTGAACTCGTCCTGCAAGTCGTCCACTGCCGTGCGGGTCGGGTCCCGCAATGCGATCTCGCACTCCTCTGAAGGGCACGGTGCCAGGAACTCCGCTGCCTTCGCGCCAATAACCTCGCCGAACTTCATCCCTATCAGTGCACTCCCGACCTGCGTGCTTCGGAAGATCTCCTGAATAAATGATTTTTTAAAAACGAAGCCCCTGTGCACACCTCGTCGTCTTCCTGGTCGTTAGCCGCCTCGCTGCTGCACACGACGTTCACGCACAATTCCAGCGATGTCTTCACACACCTGATTTGTGTCAGGAGTTTAGCACTCTCTTCGTCCTGCAAAGGAAAATGACTTCAACACGTAAACACACCTTAAGCTTTTGTTGCTCCTTGCTACTCAAGGGAAGGATCTTCTCATAAGCCGCTTGAGGGGACAAAGATGAAATGCAGTTTGTGACGATTTCGAGGAGCTGTGATTTATGAGTGAAAAACGCTGGCATACCCTCGGGAGGGAGGTGGGGTTGAGCTGCCACATGACGCCTGCCAGGGTGACCTGAGTGAGGACCTGGTTGGGGGTCATGGGCTTGGCGTTGAGGGTTTGTTGGAGGAGCGTGTGGTGGTCGGGGGATATTTTAGAGGTAATAGTCTGGAGGGCGGCAGAGTTGTCCTCGCAGAGGACGAGGAGAAGCTCCGACGATGCGGTGGAGAGTGTGTGCGTGTTGGACTCGACCTGCGAGATCTGGGTGCACTGGATGAGCGACGCGAGGAGCTCTGTATCATGACTGAAGTTGTTGACGACGTTCTCGGAGAAGTAGCACACTGCACTGAGGAGGTGGATGAAGGCAATCATGGTGTCACTCACCATGTCCAAGGTGTCCGCGTCGTCATCGGTGGGAGGACCTTCCACCTTCTTCTCCCCTTTCTCTTCTTGCGTTGCGGTCGCCGCCATCATGGTCTGCAGCTTCCCAAGAATAGTATTGTAAAATCCTTTGAGCTGGTCAGCACTGCAAACTGTCAGACACTTGTCCGTGGCCTCTGTTTCTCCCGATAACACAAGGTTCTCTAATGCCCGCACAGAAGCAAGCCTCACAGACGGGGACTCATCTCCAAACAACCCAACAAGCGTTTCACACGTCCTGCACGCCAGCAACGGTGCCACAGCCTCGCTCTCCAAGGCAAGTGCGGCCACGTCGTTGCACCCTTGCCACCTCTCTGTTTTTTCTTTATGACTCAATTTCTTCACCGCCGGTACGGTCCTCACCTTGGCCGGCTGCTGCTCTTGCTTTGGTGCACCGCCTTCTCCTTGCTGCTTCTTCAGAGATTTCTTTAACTTCGGCATTGTTTTGTAATGTCCCTGGCTTCCATCATATACACAGTAAGACAAAGTCCAAAGAGGGGGGGGAAACATGTCATACACAAGTGAAAAAAGAATTGAAAAAAACGAAATCAGAAGACCTCGATGGTAATCACAGTATCCAGTCATCAGCGATGGAGGAGAGGGGCTTGATAGAGTTAATGAAGTTGACCTCCTCTGGAGATCCCGACCAGTGTCCTAAGGTGACGTTGGTGAGGAAGTTGTGGGTTTTGCGGGAGAGGGTCGTGGCAGCGATGATCGGGGCAGAGATGGGTTCCTCTTCGCCTTGGCGGCGGACGACGAGGGTCGTCTGGTCACCAGGACGGATCTTTGTAATTGCTGTGAAAAATTCTGTTTTCGCATAGACAGGAATACTGTTAATGCTGAGGACATCATCGCTTTTGCGAACCCCCCACACTGCAGCAGGGCTGTTTTCTTTAACAGTCACAACGCGCAAGACGGGCGTCCCATGGCGTTCGAAATTCGCAATGGCCATTCCAAAGCTGGGCTTCAAATCTTGTAGAATTTGTTTTGCTTTAAAGCAAGCCTTGACAACCGGGTCATTGGGGACTAGCCCTATTTCAAACCCAGGGGAACCAGGGGTTTCTTTGTCGGCTTCTGCATCAGCAAGGGATTCCAGATGCTGCTTCAGCTCCAACGCCACATCAATCGAGACAATCTTCCCGTCGATAAACGTCCCTTCGAACCGCTTCCCATCAGAGCAAGTGTAGACCCCTTCGCCGTGCGGACGGTCGGCCTCCCAACCTCCTTCATATGAAGCGTTGTTCGCGAAGTACTTGAAACACCCTTTTCCTTGCTTTAGGTCCTTGAGCCATGACCCAACATAGGTGTCGCCATTTTTATACTGAATCGCACCGCTTCCCGATTTTTGATTCTCCCTAAACTCACCTGTGTATACCACTCCGCTGTCAGGTCCTTCATATTGCAGAACCCCGTTGCCCGTCTTCTTCCCATCCCTCCACTGCCCTGTGTAAACATCTCCATTCGCCGACCTGAACACGCCGTGCCCATGCCGCCGCTGGTCCTTGAAGTCACCGCTGTATGCCCCTCCTGCTGCATAAGTATAGGTTCCCTTCCCTTCGATCTTTCCGTCCACCCACGTTCCTTTGTAGCAGTCGCCATTTGCATAGACTTGCGTGCCTTCACCGTGTTGCTTGCCCTTACGCGTCTCGCCCCAATACCCCACTTTTGGTTCTGTCATGTTTGTTGGTGGGTTCCTCGGTGGTGTTTGAACGAAGGAGAAAAAGTTACGGAAATAAATCAGGACGGGTCCTGAGGCCTGGAGCCATGAAAGGAAGAAAGTGTAAAATGTAAACAGGTGGGCATGAAGCCTTTTCAAAGAGGAGGGAGGTTTCAAACAGTTTTAAGAAATTGCTTGTAATGGCCTAAAGCCCAGAATGGAATAACAAGAGGATAGAAAGGATAGTGGATGCCGCAGGTTCCGTTGAAGACGCCCGTGATGGGCTCCTGCTGCCAATGCCCATGACGCTGGGTTTTAATGAGGAAAGCTGCTGCCTTGTGGATAGCGGAGAGGTGGCACGGTGGGGATGTGGGGGTCGCAGCTGCTACAAGGGTCATCAATGCCAGGCCTGTCTGCGTGGGCTGAGACCCACACGCCGCCTCGATGTACTGTCTAGTAGCACACGCATGGACGTGCTCGGACCACCCACCGTCGCTCCTCTGCTTCGAGACAAGGAACTCCACCGCCTTGGTGATTTCCTTGCATTGCTTGCTCATACCCCCTGCAAGCAACCCCTCAACCCCGAACATTGTGCCATAAGTGAAGCACACACCCCACGACCCGTACCAGCTCCCGTCTGCCCTCTGGTTGCCCAGAATTGCTTCTTTCCCTTTCGCCAGTGCTGTGTTAATTTCAGCACCGCGGTAGTTTTCTGTGTCATGCTTTTTAAAAGCCAGCAGCGTCTGCATGCAAGCCGACGTGCATTCCGTGTACGTGTACTCAACCATGATGCGGGTGAAGATCTCTGCGGGGTTGAGCAGTTCCATCCAAGTGGGTGCGCGGCGGAACTCATAAGATGAGAACGCACCGTCCGAAGGGTTGCGGAGCGAGAGGATTTGGTCAATGCCTGCTCTGATGCGTTCCCGAGGGAGGCTGTTGAAGAGGATTGCGCAGCGAAGGCCTTCAGACGTGCAATCCGAGACCTGCCATCCCTGTTCGCCTGTGGAGAAGTTCCATGCCCCATAGGGATCATCCCTGTTATAGTTGCTGTATGCAGGTGGCGACACCATCACCTGTGCCCCGTCAATGTAACGCAAGCCCTTTGTGACGACGCTGCTGTATTCCTCCTCCATACCAGCAGCCTTGTATGCCTGCAGTGCGAAACTTGTGTCCCACAGCTGTGACCCATTGTACCCATTCATTTTGAGGCCGTTCCTCCCCAGCCACAAGTAGTCCTGCACACGATCTTCGCTCAGCTTGAGATGTTCTGAGTGCCCCTCCGCAGCGTAAATCGCAACAAGATTCAGGACCTTGTTTACAGGACCGAGACAGATGAAATTCGTGGTGACGTCGTCGTACTTGATGTGGTCGATGCTCAACTTAAGCGCACGGCTGCGGAGGCCCTTTAAGTGCACCTTTTCATAAAGCCTCAAGACGGAAAAGGCAATCTTAGCAAGCCAATGCGTAGAGTAGTGCACGTCAGTTACGGCAACGCAGTCTGAGGCGGACACCCAGTTGATGCTCTCGAAATCCTCAACAAACACCTCAGTTCGCAGCGCCTTCAGCAGGGGGTCGAGGGGGGTCTGGAACTTCGAACCGTACAAGTACCCTAAGGGGAGGTACACCATGCGGGTGTGGCACCACATGTTTCCGGGGTAGAAGGGGAAGTACTTGGGAAGCAACCACATCTCGGGAGTTACAGGCCGAACGCCCTCCCACGAGTAGAGATTTGCAATGCACAACCAAGCCTTGCCCCACGTGGGGATACCGATGGCACCTCCATTGGCCTTGATAAAGTCTCTGGCTTGGCGAAGCCTGTCGTCAGAGGCAGCCACGCCCAGCATGCGCATTGCGACGTAGTTCATGACAGATCCAAACAATGTGGAGAGCCCTTCTTCGAAGAGGCCCCAACCGCCGTCTGTATTCTGCACGTTGCGTATGTACCTGATGAGTTCAATACGGTGGGGTGCAGGGAACATCTTCTCTAAATCGCCTTTGTAGAGAACGTACTTCGTGACCACCAAACCTGGGAGGAGGAACAGCGGCCCGCCATAGTCATTCGACCAGTGTCCGTCCGTCGACTGCATGTTCTGCAAGTAGTCTCCTGAGCGCTTCAGGCAGTCGCTCAGGTCACAAGGTCCATCCCCTGAAAGGTCATCTGGCTGGGTGTGCGTTTTTTCTATGAAGTCCTGCGGCCTGCCCTCTGTGCCGACTGTATGCCAAATTTGTCTCCCTTTGTGGCAGTCGAGGCGCCATGCTGCAGTAGCATCAGTGGGGCCTTCCACTGGACGCATCGTGAGATTGACCGCCCCATCAGTTTTCCTCTCCTCATCTTTCCAGGCTTTATTTTCCTTTCTCCCCGCAATGTTGTATAGCAGCCCCGAGACAGGCTTCAGCAGAAATGATGTCAAGACCAACACACCTCTCATAACGGGACCCGGACCTGTTTCTATGGTCTCCTTTTCACGCTCGGCCAGCCATGCAGCGATGTACTGTTGCTCGGCTTGCGTGGGCACCGCAAGGCTCGTCATTGTTTCCTATGTAAGTAAGGACTCCAAAGAAGGAATGCTAAAGCAGAAGGGAAAGGGGTTAAAATTTAAGTCGTCCCCTGGAAAGAGGAACATAAGAATCATCTACAGGATCTATAAACTAAAACATGGAAGGAGGACCCCTATCCGGCAGCCTTGGCCTCTTTCAGCTGGCAATTCAAATCCGAAATGGTAGCAAGGGCGAGTTTGTACTCCCTCGTGAGGGACAGGAGGGCGTTGCGGTCCTCCTCGATGAGGATGTTGGCATTGATGAGCTTCTCGGCGAGGATTTGCTTCTCCTGTTTGAGAAGGAGAATGAGCTCGGAGGGGGTTGTGCTGGGGGTTTCTTTGAAATATGTCTCAGAGGAATTCAGCACGGGGCTGAAGTTGGTAAGAACGGTATGCAGAGGGATACGTTTTGAGACAGGCTGGGCTTGGATCGTAGGGAGCTTTGAGGGACGGGGCTCAAAGATGTCTGGGAAGTTGATCTTATCAGCAACTGCGTCAGACCACCTTTTCTTGAAGAGCTTCCAGTTCCCTGTCTCGCCGGGTTCAAACAAGTCGAAGTCAATTTCTGTGAGCAACTCAAAGAGAGCTCTGAACCGTACGTATCCGCCACGGTCCTCAGCTATCGTGGGCTGCTCCTCCAGCACATCCTCGCAGACAGCAAGGAGGTCACTGCACCGATCCATCGCTACGTCGAACTTCACAAAAATATGCCTAACATCACGAGGCCACCTTGACGCGAGGGACACCCACTCCGACACTTCTGTGTAAAGCCGCATCCATTCCGATATTAGTTCCATCACCTTTTGCAGTCTGGTTTTCCCTTGCAGCACACACCCAGGGGGCTCCGGTGCTGTTGCCATGGACGATACCCCAGGAGATGGTGTCGGGTCCAGGACCGAACTGTCTTCAGGTATGAAGATAGATGGAACATCGATGTACTCTGTTAGTTTTGTTACAATCTCCGAAGTGGCTTTTATGTACAACCTCTCAAGGTCGGCTTCTGTCAAACCTTGCTTGGAGCACTCTGCGATGAGGAACAGCCTCAGATGGAAGGGCAGCGCTGCGTCCCACATAGTGTCGATGCCGGTGCGCTTCGGGAGTGTGTTGACTAGGATGTTCAAAGGTTTGCTAACAGAGGACATGTCTCTCCCTCGGCGGACGGCTTCGTTGTAAGCAGACACAAGATGTGCCTCCAAGGTGGCCCACCGGTTCTTGGAACCTGCTGCGGTGGATGATAAAATGATATCTTTAACAGCATCGCGATTCAGGGCTGTGTAGCTATCAGAAAGGTTAGATATCCTATCTGTCCAGAATGTGAGTTCGTTTAATAAGTTATCGGTAACACTACGACGGGATTCATTGGCGAGGGTTAGGCCCAGCGCGAGGGACCATTCATCAAGGACACGGCAAGGGCTATGCTCGGGGGCTTCAGGAATTGGGTATGGGTCGGATGCAATAGGTTTGTCAAGTACTTCCGTTCGCATTACAACGACTTCAGTTTTGAACATTCGGTCGAATCCGGTCCCTGTTTCCTCTGGTAGTGCGTTGTGGTGGAACAGCATGTAGCTGTCCTCGTTCCCTCGCCACTCACCTGTTACACGATGGACGCTGCCTTCGCTTTTCCCGTAGACCCCCACCATTTTTTTACGTTGCATTTCGTCCCAAAATCTTTCTTCGTCGTGTCCTTCTTTTTCGAAATATTCGTTTAAAGCTTTATCACTGACATGCAGACCTACAGAGAGCCTGACCTTCAACCATTGCACGATCTCGGATGGCATTTCCTTACCCCCCTCCCTCCCTTTTTTCTTTTCCCCCTTCTTATTCCTTTAAGAGTTGATTTAAATTTGATAAATTTCGGTGTGCGGGAAGGTGCTCACCGTTCAGGGAGAAATTCACACTAATCGGTCACCGTTCTGCGGTTGCTGTCTGGTGCCTGCTGTGGCTGTTTGTCGCGATGAGATGGACGGCATCTGGGCGAGAAACATTGCTTGGAGTCGTGCTAGGTAGGGGGCGGTTTGGCTCGAGGAGAAGAGTGGTCTCCTGTCGTAGCCGTGTGTCGCCGGGCCCCCAAGATGTCGAAGGGTGTGTACCCTTGTCTTTGCGTTGGCGGGGAAAGCATTCTTCCCACTCTTTGCTGTGCATTTCTGAATACGTCCTAAGATGTATCGCATCCTTCCAGCCTTCTCTGTGAGCCAGTCCTGGTCGTCGAGGGGTCCAGCCAAGGACTGCCGGGTGGCCTGCTCATAGTCTACTGCGAGCTCCATCGTCGTGACGGACGTCAACTTCCTGCCTGCGTACCATCTTAGGCTTTTCAGCCACCTGAGGACGCTCTTTATGTAGAACATTAGGACCTTTCCCGACGCTCCGTTCGATTTCAACAGCTCCACTGTGGGCACAGTGTGCTGCTTCCCCGTTGTGATCTCATCCCACGGGTTGGTGGTGAGGATTCTGGTGCTCCGTTCAGCCGCTCTGGCGTCTCGTCTTGTCACGACATCCAACAGGTATCGTTGCACGACTGCCGCCTGTTGCTTCGCAGCCCCCGTTGCGCCCCTTGGAATGATCCCGTGGAGGGCGGTCACTGCAGGTAGGTCACTTCGTGTCATCCCGCTATATCTTTCGTTTGTCAGGGCAGCTCTCGCTGGTGCACATTCCCATAGGGCCTGCTCCGTGACTTCTGTCGTTGTCTGGCATCGATGGTCGCAGACGTCGCACGCAAGAGACGAGCTTTCCACACCCTCACGTTCATCCAATTGCTTCCCCCACACTCGAGGGTGTACCGTGAACACTGCACCGCTGATGATCCGCCGCAGTCTGTACGATATCAGCGGTATGCCTGTCCGCTCGCAAAACTCGATTGTTTTGTTGGTCGCTCTCTTGAGTACCTCGACCAAACGCGCAAGTAGGTACGCGTCGTCCGCGTACGACAGCGATCGCGAGCCAGGTACCTCAGCAATCACGCACTTCACCATCACTGACACCAGAGCGTTCACCAGGATGACGGAGATTGGACACCCTTGGAGAATTCCATTTGTCACGTGGAACTCGGAACCCACGCCAGTAGGGAAGCGGAAACGTCTTTTGAGGCCTGCGTACATCGCTTTGAGCGGGGTCAGTATCCTCTGGTGCAAACCCAGGTCTTGCATAAGCCCGAACGCTACTTTCTGTGGCACCCTGTCGAAGCACTTGACGAAGTCCAGTGCTATGCCGTTAAGAGGGGTGTTGGTCAGCATCGCCGTCTCCAGCTGCGTGCTGAGCTCCATCAGGATGCTGTCCGTCCCGTGACGTGGTCGAAAACCATGCTGCGAGTCGTCCGCCCATTTCTCTTGCCATGGCGATATATCACGCAACCTGGCACAGGCCCACAGTCTGTAGACCGCACTCGTGACTGTGATGGGGCGGTGGTTGAGCGGAGTCCTCTCGCCTCCCTTCGGGATCAGCGTAACCAACGCCGTCAGGAGTGCCTTCGGCCACTTCCCTGTCACCTCGATGGCGTTGAAGAGCATCGCCCACGCATCCAACAATACATTTGGCATAGCGCGAAGTTCTGCCATCCTCCACCCATCAACTCCCGGTGCTGTCCTCGTCGATTTCTTGGCCAGAACTGCTCTCAGATCAGCCCCTGTCAGTGGCTGGAGCACCATGTCATGCGTCGAGATGTATGGCCCGTACCTAGCCTTGAAAGCCTCGTACGATGGTTCTTCATGCCCTTCACCGTACATCTGGAGCACGCCGTCCCATTCCGCGTGCATCATGTCCATCTCGTCGAGGTCTGCGGTCAGCACTCCGCCGCTCTCCACTGCCTGCGCCGCTGACGTAGAAGTGTTTTTCACAAAGGCGGTCATCCCCCTCCGCTCCTCCTGGAACTAGGTGTTGATCCTCGCCTCGTACTTCTTCTCCCGCTCCACTCTCGTGTCCTTTGCGATCTCGCGTAGTAGCGAGGAGAGGTTGTCGTCTAGCAGTTGAAGTCTGGTGACAATCGACTCCAGGTCATCCTTCAGCAAGTTCCTATCAAATACTGGAGGGTTCGGCAGTTTCTCCAGCAAACTCAGAGCATTCGCCCAAGTCTTCAACAGAACTACTGGCATGTTGCACACTTGTCCCTTGTCAATCATCACCTGGATTTCCGCGCTGATGTGTGCAAGCTTCCTCTGCAAACAGGCAATCGACTTCTGTCTACCCACCGCTGCGCCCGTGGCTTCCTTTACAGACTTGGCCGACAGGCATTTCTCCTTGGGTTTGCGCTCCTCGCCCCTCCCTCGGAAAGTCTTCTGTTGCTCCATCGGCACGCCTGTGATGCAGTGTCTTTCCGAGACGTCAGCCAGCACACGGTATGCGCCGTCGATGTCCTCAAGCTTTTGGATGAATCTCTCCGCCTGTAGCAGCTCAATCACGTGGTCATCACTAGCAGTCGACACCGGCAGTTCCTTCGGGATGAAGTACTTGCGTGTCTTGCTCTTGAGAGTAGGGATACACAGTTTGATGGAGAGGCATCTGTGTTCGTTGGTATACACCGTGTCGTGGACCCACGCCTTCTGTAGTCCCGCCGCAGCGATCGGGTTCATCAAGACGTAGTCGATGCGTGTCTTTGTGTCAGTGGCTCTCCTCACAAAGGTGTGGCTCGGCCTTACCCCGTCTTTCTCGGCCTGCAGTGCTGCTGCATCCACCCAGTCACACCCAACCGCCTGCTGTAGTACACCTGATTGCGACACCTCGGTGTTTAGGTCCCCCGCGACGATGATAGGAACATCTCCCAGGGCACATCTCATCTCGTTCAGCACCTTGTTCAAAAGTGTCTCACGCTGGTGTTTGCCGTAACTTCCCGAGTGGCAATATACCACAATGAGGTGGAGCCACATGTCTCGTCCGTCCAAGTTGATCATAGCATGGACCCACCTGTTGCCGTCGTCCATCGAAGCGACTGCTTTGACTATCGCCGGCCTGCACCGCTGTACTAGTATGCCGACTCCACCTCTTTGTGCTTTGTCGGGAGCAGCAAGTCCATCGACCACGATACCGGGCTGTGGGTTTCCCCACAGCGCACGATACCTGCCGTTGTCCTCAACATGCCTCCCAATCATGTGTTGTCCGTGTGCGGTCAGCTTCACTTCCTGCAAGCACGAGATGTCGCTCTCCATGGCCAACACCTCGTCCACCTTATTGCTCAGGGACCCCACATTGAGAGTTGTGATTGTGAGCGAATTGGGGTCCCTAGCTCCACCCATGAAGATGTCCCTCCGGATGTCTTCATGGCTGGCGTCCCTTCAGTTGAACTCGTCAGGGTCATGTTCGATTGGTAGGATGGGGGTCATAGTGTTAGCTATGGCCATGTGCACGTCAGGTGTGGCCGCACATGTCGGTGTGCCGCCGGGCAGGTATATCGGTGTCATCGAACCCGTTGCACTCGTGAGGACAAGGGCACCCGAATGTGCCTTCTTGCTGGTCGTCGTGTCGTCGCACTTCCTCTTCTTGTCCGTGCGCTTCGCAGTCTGGATGTCCTGCTGGATAGACTGGACAGTCTGACTTTAAAAAAAAAAAAAAACTGAATAAAAAAAAAAAGAGACAAAAAAAAACGTGAACAGGAGCGGAGGAGGAGTCATTTTTTTTTTTTTTGCCAACACATCTGACGGTCGTTTTCTTTTTTTTAAATAATAATATTGAACAAGTAAAGGGGAAAAAAAGAGACATTTAAGGGTACCTGCGGTATGTGGCAGGACGCCTGCTTTGGCAAAAAAAAAAAAAAAAATGGAGAAATAGCCACTCTGAATATCTAACAAAAAAAAGAGGGTTTCCGGAAAAAACAGCAGACTCAGAAGGGGGAACGAGGACACATAAAAAACAGAGGAAACAAATACCCCCCCTCCCCCAAGCGGCAGTCGCAGCCACAGCCTTGAATAACGGCATCGAGCTTTACCCTGCTAAACTTCTTTTGCCATCCCACACGCGAATTCTGATTTCTTTATACTCCTCGTTTCCCCACCTCCCAGCGAAAAAAAAAGGGAAAAAGAAAGAAAGTATATAATTCACATGCATTTTAACGTGGAGAGAGAACGATAAGTATCCCCCCCCCCCCCCCCCCAATTTGCTTTCTTCTTTTTCCTCCCCAGACCCTTGACCTTCGAAAACGACATCACGGTGGATATCCTGAACACTCCCCCCCTCCCCCCTCCCCCTCCCTCCCTCATCCCTTGAATCGGTCTTTTTTCCCCCCCGAGGAAAGTTAAGGAAAGGATAAAAAAAAAAAAAAAAAAAAAACACCCATTTAGCTTTTCTTCTTCTATGCGTTCAATAACTTATGGATTTGGTGTTTTGTTAAATGGTACTTGTGCCGCATGGACCTCAACCGTGATCGGGGAGCCCGAGGGAGGGAATGCAGGTGCGACAAAGCGGTGTCTGCCATTTCTCGAATAGCAAGTATGATCCCAGCGTGCGTGGTGGGCTCATACCCAAACGCAGCGTGCGCCTTAGCAGAGGAGGTGGTATGCTGAGACGAGAGAAGGAAGATAGTTTCCCTAGGAAAGCTTTTATCAGCCTCAGGGGAGTTGGCATGGGGCTCTATCATAAGCGGGTCATCATCAAACCACTCTTGGATAACACCCAAACACGACAACATCAGCAGTGGGACGGCCTTAGGGGTGCAGACAGAACTACCCATAATCCTTCTTATATTTGTCATCATCTCCGATATTAACTCCGTGGTGTAGAACGGCGTGCCTCCTAGAATGTAAGTTTCTTTGGCGGTGCCGTATAATGCAGCTCTCAAATGGCCTTCAACGACGTCGGTGACGTTTACGAAATTTAGTTTTGTTTTTGGGATGCCCACGAGGCGGCATTCTGCCATCATTCTAATAAGCCTCCCCCAACTTCGGTCGTCGTGCCGCCCTATGATGTCTGAGGGCTGGAGGATGATGTAGTCGATGTCAGATGCTTGGACGATTTTTTCTTGTATGCATTTTGTCCGGCAGTAGTTGACCCAGAAGTCGTCTGGGGTCCGTGGGGTATCTTCGTTTAGAATAATCTTTTTTTTCTTCGGCGGGAACCAACCTTCACGTTCGTGAGTGGAAGGGAAATACACTGCAATCGACGAAGTTAGTATCAACCTCCCAACCTTCGCTTTCTTGCACGCATTTACCATCGTTTCCGTTCCCATTATATTCACCACGTTCTGCTCCATGTCGCACTCCTTCCTCACTGCCGTGTTCGACGCCAAATGGAACAGGTAATCGCATTTTTCAGGAATCGCGTTTTCGAGAAGCTTCTCCTGCGTGACGTCTCCTTGCACGAAGGTGAATTTTGAACTGTTAGGGTGCTCTGTTATTATCGGCAGACCCTTTGTGCAGATGTCGACCCCCACCACCTCCCACCCCACCGCAAGCAGCTTTGTCACCAAGTTAACTCCCACAAAGCCGTTGCATCCTGTTACCACCGCCTTAAACGCCAGCCTTCGGCCGGGGGTCCCTGTTTGTAAAGTTGCAATGGATATTTTTAAATACTTTAGACAAAAAAAATTGGAAGGTAAAAAAAAAGGGGGGGGAGGATGTGAGGGAGGAGATCAGGGTTGTCTTGTTAAAAACTCTTTTCTTTTTTTGAGGCCGGGGGGGGGGGTACAAAAATCATCTCAAGGGGGCAAAGCCTATTTACCAAAAAAAAAAATATAATATAAAAAAGGAAACCTGCAGTATGTGACAGGACCACCGGGAAAAAAAGGGAGAAAGGCGAATGGAGGGGAGAGTTTGGGAGATGGAAGAAAAAAAAAAGGGGGTATCTTTTTCCCTTTTCTCCCCTCCCCCTTTTTTTTTGTTTTTGAGAGGGAGAACTTTTTAAAAAAAAAGTAACTTTTTCATAAGGGGATACTGGAGGTGTGAATCATCTGCTGCATGGAGTCCCTACGGTTAGTTGCCGCCGCAGACATATTGCTGCAGGAATAGTTTACAGGGGTAAATGCAATCCGTTGCTGGCTTAGATACCTTTTTTTTTTTTTTTTTTTTTTTTTCCCTCTTCCCCCTCCATACTTATCTCTATCCGCAGTATCGTCATCATAACCAATCTTCCAGGAATGGCGAGTGTGCCGGGTGGCACGACTTACCTTAACATCCCCGCTCATAGGAGGGGTAGGATTGGCGGTGGCAGTAGCAGGCCTGTTTGGAACCCGACCGTTGTAAATGTGTGCTTTAAGCTTATCAGGAAAACTTCGAGGTGAAGACACAGCAGCGACAGCGTTCATCAGATTCAAACATGAGTCGGTCGACTTTATGCCTTCAGGAACAGCCTGCCGTGCTGCCGCACGGGAAGCAGCATCCATTCCTTGAAAGTCCGACTGAGCCTGTGTCATCCACTGTGCCTTCTTCGCTTCACCCCTCACACCTTCTTCACCTCCAACCTTGAAATGCGATGCAAGCATGTCTTGTCTTATAGAAGCACGGTCGCCTTTATGGGTGGCTGCGGTGTCTGCTTCCTGTGGTCCGCAGAATTGTCTGTGGGACATCGTTGTTAAATGCTTCTTCTTCCACTCCTCTATCTCTGCTGGGCATACATAAAGCTCGGATTTCGTCTTTTCGTGTTTATCGCCACGTCTGAACTTCACCCTTCCTACGTAGTGTTCTCTTGCTAGCTTCTGCATCCTCGTCGGGACCATAGGTTCCCTTAACGAGCCTAGCGATATGTTCTCGGTGCGCATGAAAGCGCCCCTCTGCTTCAGAATCGACTTATCCTTCACTGTGCCCTTCCGTGCTGGGTAGTCCACCTTGTGAGTTGTCACCCACACCTTCGGCTGTGTCTGTTTTCCTTCTTGTGCCTGCATGTTCCCCCAGAACACCTTTGAATTCGTCCCTTTCTCTACTTCAGCCCTCCTCACAATCTTGTTCACATCCGCTTCTCTCGGGTCAATAGGTCCCGGCATGTCTTTCCTCCGGTTGAGGGTGTGCTTGGTGCAGTGTGCATGGGCCATTGTGTTGTCCCCACCATAAGAGTGGCCCTCCTCTTTTTTTTTTTTTTTTCTTTTTTTTGTTTTGTTTTTGAAGGGGGTAATTCACTTCTCAACCCGAAAAAAAGTTGAAAATTCACTTTCTACCCAATATGGGTATTTTGGTTCTAGTGGCCTGAGCAGGGCTGCAAACAATTCTCCCCATCAATTTGTTTTTTATTTCAGAGGGTATGAATTCAGGGCTTGTTTAGTGTGCACTGCTGACCTGCATTCCGCCTAAGTGGATTCGCTCTTTATTTGCAGGAACACTTGAGAGCAGCCTCCAAAAGAAAGAAATAAACTATTTTCAGTGATATTTAGTAGGTATTAAGTGAATTACCCTTTAAAAAAAAATACAGAACGGGGTAAATGAAAGGAAAAGATAGAGAGAAAAAAGAAAAATAGAGAGAAACGAGATAAAAAAATACTGGAAATTGAAAAAAAAGGTTTGAAAACAACGCCCCCCATGTATCTAAAGTGTTACCCCCTCCCCCCTATCGAATCTTGTTTGACACTTGAGAGGCATGAGGCACAAAAAGTAAAACAGAAAAAACCCTAAGAATAGATCGAGAATACCAGCGGAGATAAGAATAAACTGAAAAAAAAGAATTACGTATGCAGCTTCTTCATGCGCAACATGAGAACTGCTTGTGGGGTCTTTGTGTAATCTAATATCGCGTCTGCCCTGCTGACACTGATGGCGAGGTCGTTTTTAAGTTCATCCTTGGAGGCAAGGTAAGCATCAGGAACAGGTGTGCTGCTTACTGCGGTGTATTGTTCGTGGACACGATTCTTTATAGTCAGCATGGCTTCAGAGACGTCTGCTGTACGCATCAATCCTTCCAGTCGAGATATCTGTTGTGTTGATCAGTATCTGTGTTTTCGTGTTGGTACACACCTCAGCAGCGAGAGCAGCTGCCTTTGCACGATACGGAGCCAAGGGGTCTGAGACTGGTGCCGGCGGTGCGCTAGGTAGGCCTAAGACGTCATCCAACCCAGATAACGGACCACCTCCCTCCTGTGGCGGTGGTGGTGGTGGCACCCCATCCTCTGCCTTGGCGTAATCCATCTGCCGTGCCACGCACGACGTTGTCCCAAGCCCGCCGTCCAATGCCACTTGGTACATTTCCCCAGCAACCATCACCACCGTGCCCTGCACCCTCCCAAACGGAGTATCGCTGCACACCACTCGATCACCGTGCTGGAACACAGCCACTGGAGAAGGGGGCACCCGGGGAATCACCGACGGTGCCACCGCTTCGTATTTTTTCAGCCTGTGTTCCTCCGTGTCCCTAACCGTCCCTGTGTTGAGCAGCTCCACAGTGTACGCTGGCGGCACTATCGTCTGATCGATGGTTTTCACAACCGCCGCCTCCTTCGCGCCACTACCATTAATATAGATGACGTTTTCACCTATGGTGAACAGAGGCTCGGCAAAGAGGCTTGTCACTGGCTCGGGGACAGTAGGGGTAGATACTGCAGGCTTTGCTGCAGGAACAGGTGGAGTGGGAACAGCAGGAATGGGCGTGGGAACGGGAGTAGGTAATGCTACAGGTGCTACAGGAGGAGTGGGTAGGGATACTTCTGGTAGTGCAGGTTTGATGCCTCCTGGGAGAGACAGCATGGAACCTTCGATGCATCGCTCGCTGCCATCGTCCAAGCGCACGACATAAGCGACTGGAGAAGACTCGTAGTCCACCAGGATTACGACACCCGTGGCTTTCTTGCTGCCGTCGTCGTATTCAATTCTTGTGCCCGGCGTGTAGAGAGCTTCGTCACCGCCAGCGCTGTCTTTTACCGCAGGTAGAGGAAGCGAAGCCACCTTCTTTTCCTTCTTCCGAGGGATCTTCCCTGGCTTCAGCTTGTACACCAACATATAGGCTTGCGTGAATTTCGGTGTTCCCCGTGCTGCTTCCAGAACTGTGTCGCTAAAATGGTACCACCTGTTGTCGTCCTTGCCCTTCGCGTTTGCTGTGTAATGCCCACCTGAGATGCTTCCGTCGTGGTTCGCGACGGATACTAAATCGTAGTTGTTGATGTAGTTGGAACCTGTGATATAATCCGTCATGTCAAGCTCCTGCGGGAAGGCTACTTCGGACACGACCTTGTCCCTGAAGTTGCCTTTGTTACGGAAACGCTTCAGCATGACAACGAGGACCTGCGGGGCGGTATACATGGAAAGAGTCTTTTTTGCTTCTGTCTTCTGTTGGCAATTCTCGCAGAACCATGTGTTGGAACTCTGAAGCTTCTCTTCGATACCGTATTCCGCAATGCAGTCTGTTATCTTGGTGCTTGGCAGCTTCGGCAACGACACTTGCAAGCTTGTCTGCATGTTGAACGTAGTTGAGGTGTGGCCGCAGCTGCACGCCAACACACTGGCCTCCTGGAAGCCGAACATATCCATGATCGGGGACTTGTTATTCGTCTCGTATGCATTACGACTCAGCTGTGCGAGCTCCACAGCCGGCCTGCCCGACGACGGAATGTCCGGGATGCCCTTCAGCACCTCGCCTCGCATGGAGTTTAAGTCTTCATGCAAGTTGTCCAGCAACACAGTGAGGAACTCGTACGCACATTGCTGAGAAGTCCCAGCAAAGGCTTCAAACCTGTTGCCTATGACTTGCTTAAAGAAGGAAGGTGAGAGGGGTGTGGTAGTGTCATTGCGAGACATTTCTTTGAAGAGCTGCGTGGTGGTCTGCGTGACGGCCCCCCTGCTGCTCATTGGATTAGCACGGTTGACAGGCGGGCGTTCGACGATGAGGAGCTCTGGCAGTCCTGTCGGAAGCAGCATCTGTATCACACAGTTCATATAACACGTGTTCCCGAGGTTGGCGAGGCCTCTACGCGGCTGGCGGGGGACGTTGTTGGGCCTTACTTCATCGAATTTCCATTGCAGAGCAGCGATCATGGCTGTTCGCTTTTTGAGGCCGGCATCACGTTCCCGTTGCCGGTCCAGCTCCTGCTGCCGTGCACTTGCCTTGTCTTGTATTCGACGGTCGCTATCTTGTTTTTTAAGTCTCCGGATTCTCGCCCTCTCTTGGAGAATGGCCTCATTCGCAAGCCATTTATCCTTTTCTTGCTTTTCAGCTAAGTCGGCTTCTTGTTTGGCACCAACAGCCTTTTCGTGTTTGTTTTTGAAGAACACCTCAAGCTTGCCATCAAAATAATTCTCACAATTGGATAGCGCCTCATCCCCAAAGGTGTTCACATACGTCCTGTCCTGCGACGAGATAGTTCTGTATTGCTTGTGCGACCTGAGGTGCTCCAACATGCACACAACAAATTTAAAAGCATGCCAGTACACCCAGTCCCATCGGTTGTACTTCCCTTGTTCTTGCACCTCCTGCCCCTGCAACTTTAAGTAATAAACAATTTGGCTGAGCTTCGCTTCTGAAAACTGTTTTTTCTTGGCTTCAAATTCTCTATTGACTGAGTCCTTTAAGTGCTGTGTGAACTGCTGGAAGGTCATCTCGGGGCTAATGCATATGCAGTCCCTTTCATACATGCTTAAATCAGGGCCGGACATTTCTTCGTTGGATCCCCACCCTCCCCCCCTTTTTTTTTTTGATGGTGTGGTTCTTTTTCTTTTCGGACGAAGGCAAATAGTAAAAATGTGTTCTTTTTTTTTTTTTGTTGTGTAGAAATGTAATCAGTGGAGTTGTGATCCACTACTCCGAGGGGACCATCCCCTTGAGGTTCCCTCCGTTCTGCCCGTAAAGAGTCGAGTCAAATTTCTTGTTAATCGTGACGTTGTAAGTGCATCTGTCGGGTGTGTTAGCGTTCACCCCAGTGCCGCACGACTTAGGCACGATCTTCCAAGAACCGGTGACGCCCCATCCCTGGCCATTCCCGCCAAAGTCGGTGTTCTGTTGCATTGTGTGGTAACAGGTCTTTTTCATCTCATACCGTGTTAGCGAGGAATTGGTACGGTCCAAAGTCAGACATGTTTTGTGTGTTTGTGTGTAAAGCCTTCTTCTTCTTCTTTTGCAGAACGGAAAATAAACAGGTGTAAATACAAACAAGAAGTCAAAACCCAATCCTGATAAGGATCTTTTGTCATTCTAGCAAAAAGGTCGAGCATGATGTACGGGGCCGTGGTGCGGGCGTGAAGGCAAGCCTACGACCTGAAGCGGCTTGAAGGGAAGTCGCGGCTGCAGTGAGCTGAGATGCTTCGTCGCAGGCCGGCATGGGAATGGAAAAGAAGGTGGAAAGTGTGGTTTGTGTGGTACGGGGACATTTCTGAGAGAACTGTATGTTGGCAAGCCGCAGCAGTGCAAGATGAAGGGCGAGGGACGTCGTCTTCGCCTTTTGCAAGTACTGCACAGCTACCATACACACAGCCTCCCCGTCATTGTAGTCACCCATCTCACATAATCTCTCGGCCACCTGCTGTAACACTATCCCGGCCTCACCGAACTCTCGCATTGTCAGCATAAATTCTGCTTTCTCCTTCATGATGGCTACCCACTCCTCCCAGCACCCCTCTACCAGCTCTACCAGCTTATCGAACATGGCTACTCCCTCGGTGTAAACCCTATTCCTTACTAAGAAATCCAATCTCTTCCGTACCGCCTCCTCTTCGCCCCGCCTGTCCACAGCTGTCAGCACTTCCAGTAGCATCACCTCTTTGCTCACATCCGTCGCTGCAGGGAACAACCCCACCCTCTCGCACCAACGCATTAACGCTTGTATCACAGCTAACAAATCCACCACGTCACAACGGTCGCAACTCGCGAGGATGTTCTTGCTATACTCCCACTCCGTAAAAGGTTGCTGCGTATCTACGGCTATGCCCAGTACTTCTATTTTCTGGAGGACGATGTTCGTCCAAGCTTTCAGAGCCATTTCATGACCATCCAATTTAGTGAAGTCAAAGATATAACTCAGTAATATCTTTTGGTACTGGAAAGCATCCAGTGTACCCTGCTCTACTTCCCTCCTGTATGAACGGGTAAGGACTGAGAGGGGTTCTTCATCGTCATCGTCACTGGGCGAGGTGAGGCGGCTAGGGCTGTGTGCTTGGTACTCTTTCCAGAAAGGGGTGACAACTGGTTTGATGTGAATGTCAGACTCACGCAGACTCTCGACAATGGATGTGCTCAGCCATTTTTGAGAGTACGTGCATGATGACGGCAGCTTAATGCCGAGCAATGTGCACACGCGTGACAGCAAGTGCTTCTTGGCTACGTCTTCCAATGAAAATGTTATGCCGTACTCGTCGTTAAGCCTGCTGGGTATCTCCCTGTCCCACAGGGTGGCATGGTATTCCGACGCTGGTCTCATAAGGCCCCTGAGAGACGACAGAATAAGGTCTGTAAAGTCACAATTCTGCCGGGAGGTCACCTGCTGCATCCATGTCCCCAACAGGGCTACGAACACACGTGCAAGCATCTCGCACTTTGCAAGCTTCACTACATCCATCACATCCACACGGCGCCATAATGTCGAGGGCGATGTTACCTTGCCGTTCACTTCGATCACTGGTCTGGGCCCCACCCACTCCATGTTATTCTCTAGTACTTCAACCACGCCTTGCAGCTCTTGAAACCCCAAATTGTTTTCAGACAACTTCTCACATATGTACTCCGGGCATATCTTTTCGTGCAGACATGCTTCGCCCATCCACCGATGCTGTTCGTGTTCTAACAAAATTGTCCATATCACAATACATCCTTTGGCGTACCCATGTTCCTTCATCTGCCGCAGTACTGTGTAGTGCTGGAGTAGATCTGTCAAAGCTGTTTTCGGAGCATGGAAGTAACTAGCCTTGCTAGTATCCGTTTCCTCTTCAGGCCTGTTGAGCATTACAAAACTCCTACCCGCAGCACAGCGCTGTATATTGACATTGTCGAGAACGTGCAGTGGCGACGGGGGGCAGTGTAGAAGAGGTGTTGCTGCAGCGCACCACGCA
Organism: Diplonema japonicum; assembly: GCA_964019335.1. NCBI lineage: Eukaryota > Euglenozoa > Diplonemea > Diplonemida > Diplonemidae > Diplonema > Diplonema japonicum. The sequence goes on from OZ025650.1 coordinate 323,981, forward strand.
CAGAACCCCCTATAGTAGACGGTGCAGGTCAGAGGGACATGGAAGCGGTCGGGGAGCAGGGGCAGTGACATCAGGGTTGATGCGATCCATGCCACAGGAGGCGTGCTGAAGGGAATCAGGAACCTGATATTCTGAACGTCATAAACTATACCGCCTGCATACCGCACGGATGGGTACGTCTTCTTTGCTTCGGGTACGTGGTATTCATGAACCAGGCGCTTCATGATACCCTTGCATCTCTCGACGAAGGCCTCCCTATACCCATCTACGATCCGCTTCTTCGCTGCTGCCTCTTCATGGTTACATGGTATGCTCTCCACTGTTTCGTAGTGTTCGCATCCAACACCGCTACTGCTGGCGACATGATCAGGCACGCTGCCCACATACTCCTCTTCCCCCTGCACGTTCTCCACGCTTTCCAGAATGCGTTTACTACATGTCTTGTGGTTTTTTTTCGTCTTCTTTAACGGTGACAGCTTTCGTTTACCTCCCTTGGGTTTTGCTAGAAACGTTGGGTTTGTAGTCAGTACAAAGAACTGATCCTTGGTAGGTATCAACTCTCCCCGTGAACCGAGCCATGCAGTTGCAGGCGACACGGGCACCATGGCCGCAACGCCAAACGACATGTTGGTGGGCATCTGGAGAGTGCTGCACGGGAGGCGACAATGAACAGAAACATGGATCTAGGTGTCTCTCTGGAAAGAAGAGTCAGCGGGGTGACATGGCTTCGGAAGCTATGCTTCTGGTGGAACCTTTTGGAGACAGGATCTTCTTGATATCGAGGTCTGCTGTGGCCCTGCTGCCTCGGCGTTGTTGGATGTGGCCACCGCGACGGCTGCGGGGACCCACCTCAGATGTGGTGCGCATTTTGCGTCCGCTTTCGATGCCACGGAGCACACGGCGCTCGTCTTCAGTGAGGACAGGGAGTTGAGACTCTTGCCATTTCACTTTTTCGGAGTATTCCCATTCGACTGCTTGGATCCTGCCGGCGAGCTCCTTGAGGGCAGCAGACAGGTTCTCGACCTTGTCTTTGTCCCTCGCTGCCTCGGCTTCCTTGAGTTCCCGTTGTTTGTGGGCAAGGAGGGCGCTCTGTTCGGCAACCCAACTGGCTTGCTGTGCAGTTTCAGCCTCGTACTCTAGGTTGTACTGTTGGAGCATTTGTGACTTTTCAATGGCGCTGCGACGTGTCTCTCGTTCAGCGGTTTGCAGGTCGCCTACAAATTTAATAGACGAGGCTTTACGCGACCCAACGCCGGCTCCTGAGTACTTCTTGTTGCTCATTTCTTTCCGGACAGCATCGGCGCTGTATAGAGCACACCTCTGCTCGGCGGTGAGCATGATCTTGTCCTCTGCGACACGGGCACGCTTCAGGTCTTCGGCACGGAGTTCGATCTCGGCTTCTAGTTCCGACCGCATTCGTATCAGGCTGTCCAGTTCATTGGCGCCCAAGCTCCTCGTTAGCTTCAGCCGTTTACCCCCTGCCACCATGTCATCGATTGTTTCTATTTTTCGTCTTTGCTGCGCGCACCATTTTTCATACTTTTTCTCTTCCGTGTGCCACTTATTCCTCTGCCTCTCAACCCTTTTCACCGCGTCCATCGCATTTTTCGTATTCACATTCAGTGCCGCTTGTATTTCTGTCGCGATCACTGACGACCTTCGGGGCACACGGTTGTCCATCTCTACTTCGCCTTTTTTTTTATTTCTCTTGTTTTTTTTTTTTCCCTTTCTTTCCCGGAGTGGCCTTTTCCAATGATGAAAAACAAATGAATCAAAGCATACGTGGTATAATAAAATAGTGCCCCCCCCCCCCCTTTTTTTTTCAAGAATAGTCAGTTATGTTGCCGAACAGTTCATTGGGAGGGAAGTGGGGGGACTCGGAATGAGTTGGGGGAAAAAGCAAAAGTTAAAGAAAAAAGAACAGACGAAAAAAGAAACAACAACGAAAAAAAAAACACTCGAAAAAAAAAAAGTGAGAAACAAAAACGAGTAAAAGAAAAAAAAATCGAATAATTCATTTTTTTAATTTTTTTTTTTTTTTTTTTTTTTTTTGCACACGCGAGCAATAAAGGGGGGACGAAAGAAAAAAAAAAAAAAAAGAAAAAGAAAAAGAAAAAACAAGAAAGATATCCCGTAACCTCTAAAGGTTAGACTGGATCATTTTTGCAATGGTCTGCAGTTGGATGTTGGAGGTACCTTCGTAGATGGCACCGATTTTAGCGTCTCTGTAGAATTTCTCGGCGGGGTAATCCTGAGGTTTTTTTTTTCTCTTTTTTTTTCTAAGTAATCATATATACCTTCACGAAGCCGACACCTCCCATCCACTCGACTGCCTGCGAAGCAACTTGCTGTGCCACCTGCGAGGCGTAGAGCTTGGCCATGGCGGCTTCCATGACGAAGTTCTCGCCAGCTTCCTTCATCCTGGCTGCGTTGTAGACCATCAGCCTGGCGGCCATGATGTTGGTGGCGCACTGTGCCTGTTGGTGCTGCATTCCTTGGAAGGTTCCAATTGGTTGCCCGAACTGTTCCCTTTCCATGCTGTATTTTACGGCGGTGTCGAAGGCGCCCTGCGCAAGACCGATCATCTGCGACCCGATCCCGATCCTCCCCTCGTTTAAAACTTCGATAGCGATCTTGTAACCCTTCCCTAGCTCGCCCACAATGGCGTCCTTGCTCACCACACAGTCCTCGAAGATTACCTCACATGTTGACGACGATCTGATCCCAAGCTTGTTCTCTTTCTTCCCAATCCTGACGCCTGGGTTGTCACCTGTCACAACAAAGCACGTAATCCCCTTGTACCCCTTGCTGGGGTCCACGTTCGCCATCACAAGGAACAACCCTGCTTCCCCGGAGTTAGTAATCCACATTTTGTTACCATTGATAACATATTCATCGCCCTTCTTCTCTGCACGGGTTTTAAGTGCGAAAGCATCGCTACCACTGCCCGCCTCGGAGAGACAGAAGGAGCCGAGCGTGTTAGTTGAAAGCATGCGGAGGTACTTCTCCTTCTGAGCGTCAGTACCCCATCTGAAGAAGGCGTTGTTCACAAGTGTGTTCTGCACGTCCACCATGACGGACACGGAAGGGTCCACCTTCGCTAGCTCTTCGATGGCGATGATTGACCCGAAGAACCCGGCGTCAGAGCCGCCGTACTGCTCAGCAGTCTCGATGCCCATAAGGCCCTGCTCGAAGCACTTCTGGATCAGCTCGGGTCTCATCTTCTGCACCTCGTCCATTTCCATCACATACGGTGCGATCTCCTCCTTCGCGAACGCCTTCACCATGTCCTGCAGCGCCACCTCATCCTCGTTCAGCGTCAGTAGGCTCTTGTACCTTGCCCCGCCCCTTGTCGCCAGCCTGCTCATACCGCGCATCATATTTATATATATATATATTTTCCCTTTCTTGCCTGTGTGGGACTTATTTTGGAGGGCTTTTTTCTTTGATTTTCTTTTTTTTTTTTTTTGGAATAATAATAAAAAAGCTTTTCGGGATTTAAAAAAAAAAGAAAAACAATAATGAGGAATAAAAAAAGGTGAGGGTGAGAGTGGGTGGAGGTGAGTGAAAAATAAAACCGGGTGGGGGGGGGAGATTGTCGGAGAGCAGGAGGGAGAGCAGAAAAAAAACCGTGGTGTGGGGAGGGGGGGGGAGGGGGGGAGAAAATTAGTAAAAAAAATGGGTAAGTTGAGTGAGAAAAGAATGTAGGGATAAAATAAAGGGTGAACCGGGGAGAAGGGGGGTCATTAAATACTCTCATGATCATATTTGGCCTTTTCTTTCTTTTTTATTTCTTCCATCTTTACGTGTTTATTCTTCTTCTTTCTCTTACAGGACCACGGGGGAGGGGGCGGGAGGGAAAGGGGAGCAGAGGGGCAACATAACTTCCCAGTGTGGAAAAATCTTTTTTAAAAAACTCGAAACTCCCTTTTTTCCCGATGGAAAAAAAAAAAAAAAAAATGATGTCAAGAAAAGAGAAAAAAAAAAGGGAAGGTTCAAAAAAAAAAAAAAAGGGAAACATGATGCTGATTTTGGGCAGTGGGATGAAGAAGAAGAAAAAAGGGAAATAGATACCCTCTAACTCTCTCATCTTACGTTTCCCAATTCCACGAAAAAAAAATACCTTCAGATTTATTTCCCAAATCAGCTCTCCTTTTCTTTTCTTCTCCTCCTTACTTCTTTTTTTAGTTGTCCTTCACTTCACTTCCTTTTTTTTTTTTACTCACTCCTCTGATAGACTCGCTTTTTAGGCGGTCTTGGCGATTCTTCTTCAGTTTTTTTTTTTTTTTAATGGAAGAAAAACCCACCCAACCAGCGACACAAAAAGAACAAATAGACTATCTAGTGGAGATATAAAAAAAAAGGGGGGTAGAAAGTGAGGGACAAATAAAACAAAAGTAGAAAAAAGAAAAGAAAGGAAAAGTGGTGACTGGAAATTTTACCCCAAGGGTGACGAATTCTCTTTTTTTTTTTTTTAATTTTTTTTTTATTGGGGAACCTTCCATTTTCTTTAAAAAGAAAAAAAAAATCTTGTGATGGAGGAAAAAAAAAATGGGGGATGCACCTCCTGATATGGAGTTGTTAAGTATAAGGGAGAAGGGGAATAGCAAAGTCCCGAGCAAGCCCAACAAAAAAAAGGGGAGGGGGTGGATGGGAAATAAGGATAAAAAAGGCTAAAAAGAAAACGAAAAAGGGAAAGGAAAACAGAAGGATTGCCCCAAACATAAGACACACTATAAGTAAAATAAATAAATAAAAAGGTACAGGGGTGGGGGGGGCTTCAGGGCAGGGGAAGGGGGAAAGCTATACACACTTTTTGGTATTTTTCTGGGAGTAGAAGGGACAAATAAATTGCTTTAATCAAGTGATAGGAACTGCATTCTTCTTCTTCTTTTTCTGGCTCTCTCTCTCTGCTTTCTCTTAATTTAAATGCTATGGAAAGAAAAATCTTTTCTTTATTACTCTTTTTTTTTTTTTTTTTTTTTTTTTCTTATTTAAATATGCGTGGAAGCTGTGCAGTACAACAAAAGAATAATGTTTTTAGAAAACAAAAAAAAAAAAAAAAAAAACAACAACAACACCCAATTAATATGCCTTATAACAACATAGGCCACTGCATTACATCTAGACTACCATGTTCGCCTTATTTTAATTTTAAAAAAAGAAAGGAAAAAAAAGGGGGGGGGGAAACATACCAGCTTCGTACCAGCGGACTTGTTCTCGGAGGTGTCAATGAACTTAACTCTGTCACCCTGTGATTTTTTTTTTTTTTCCCTCTAAAAAATTTCCAATTTCTGTACCTTAAGGGCGCCAAACTGCATGACCACCTGTTTGAACTCTCTGCCTAGGGCGGGGTACAAATTCTGCTCACCAGCACACAGCCAGAGGTTGATCCTCCAGTTTTCCCCCCACTTGTGCTCAATGCTGGCACCGTTGATGAGGTTGTTGCTCTTCTGGAAGTTCTCACCAGCAAGCTTCATGAGGACATGTGCCCATGTGCGGTTCACCTTCTCTGCCCCGTAGTCCAGGACAGCTCTCCACTGCCCGCCGTTGACGTTGGCCCTGTCCTCCCACGTGGGGGCGATCCCGTCCCTGAATAACGCGAAGGAGCTGTTCTCCGCCAGGGTCTCTGGGGGGGGCAGCAGCTTCATGATTTCCCAGAAGCCCAGCACATCATCAACACTGCCCAACACCACAGGTGCCTTCCACCCCCCGTTCTCACCAGGAGCCTCCGTGAAGAAAACACGCCACTTGGACTCCAGCTGCAGCTGCCTCTTCTTCGTCTGTGTGTCTTCCAAAAAGAATGAAGCTCCACATACCTCCTTCGAGTCGCTCTTCTCAGAAGCCTCATCCGTCTTCTTTTCGGTTTGCTGCATTAGGTAATCGGGGGGGCGGGGGGATAAACAGCATACAATTTTCTTGACCTTCTCCTTTTCTTCATCTGCCCTCTTCTTCTTCTCCTCGGCCTCGACTTGTTCCTTTGCCGACGTCTCCTCTCTTGCCTTCGCACACTCTTCCTCATCGACGGGGATCTCGTTGTCATCGATGGCCAGGATGCCTTTCAGCCTTCCAAGAATGGAGGCCAGCTCCAGATCGTTGATGATGCAGACGGCAGAGATGAGGTAGCAGGCGGAGGTGACAGGGATCCTGCGCACGACGGTGCTTCGGCACTCCCTCTCAGGGAAGCCTGCGGTGATGAGGGACTCGGCAACGACAAGGGAAACGGGCTTGGTGCACTTCTTGAGGAGGTTGTAGATGTTCTGCACGTCCTCAGTGCTGGGCTCCTGCACCAGCTTGATGATGGAGTCGGCCATCTTGTCCATCTTCAGCCTGTTCAGTTGCTCGCGGAGCTGCGACACGTCAGGAGGGGAAAGACCTTCGGGGTCGGTGATCTTCCTGAACTTGAAGGTGATGTGCAGAGCATTCGACTCCACAGCTGCGAGCACGTCCTCAGAGTTCTCGATCGGCATCCCGTTGCACGACACGAGCGTCTTCCCGACCACAGCCTTCATCCCGTTGTTGTCCGCCTCACCACCAGGCGCAACCGCCTTCAGAGTCACAGGGGTACCTGTGCTCCACTCGGCCTGCAGTTCCGCACCTTCCCTTCTGTCCCATTTCAGGATATCGAACTCACGTGCTTCCCTCTCTGCCTCTTTCCTTGCTTCTTCCTCCTTTCTCAGCCTCTCCTCGATTGCTTCATTCGTCTTGGCCAAGCTCTCATCGTGCTCTTTTTGGAGCGCCTCCAACTCAGTGTCAAGATCCAGCTCGTGACCGGCTCTCTCTTTTTCCTCCTCTCCAAGCATGACTTGTTTCTTTTCTTCCATCTCTTTCGCGAAGTTCTCGAGCCATTCCCTCTCTGCCTTTTCCCTCCGCTCCCTCTCTACCTTCTCTTGTTCCGCCTTCTCCTTTACCTCTTTTTTGTGTCGCTCATCCTCAACCATCCTCTTGCTCTTTGCTTCCTCCTGCAGCCTTTTCTGCTCATCGGAGATGATCGATTCTTTTCCTCGGGCCGCCCATTTCTTGGGGCCACCGGTCGCGGGAGGGAGCTGGGCCTTGACAGGGGCAGGGGCAACTGGCTGGGGCTGCTGTGTCGGGGTGGGGATGCTTTCCGTTGGAGGAGGCGTGGAGTTAGATGCGAGGGGCTGCTGAGTCGTTCGCGCGGGCGCAGCGCGGGTGCCCTTTGCCCTCCAAGCGTTTTCCGACCTGGCAAGCTCACCGGGAGTGGGGTGCGAGGGCGGGTGGGATTGGAAATTTTGAGTTTGCCGGTACATCTGGTTGTTGTTGTATGTCTGATTGGCAGGGGGCTGATGCTGATGCTGATGCTGATGCTGGTGTTGGTGCTGATGCTGGTGTTGGTGCTGATGCTGTTGGTGGTGCTGGTGCTGTTGGTGCTGCTGGTGGTGCTGGGGCTGCATCTGCGCGTGCTGGTGATGATGATGATGATGGTGGTGCATCTGGGGGTGGGGCTGGTGGTGTTGTTGGTGGTGGTGGTGCTGGTGGTGGTGGTGGTGGTGGTGGTGCATGTACGGGTAGGAGCCGGGCATGTTGTACCCCTGCTGCGGCGGCATGTTGTAGGGTGCTGTCGGGGAGAATCGGGACGCAGGTGGCTTAGGCGCTTCTTGTGCTACGTTCGCGTTACCCCATCCTGCCCTAACCTTGCTGGAAGGTGTGAATTCTGGTGAACTCGCGTTTAATTCGGTTCTCGCTTTAGTTCCTTGCATAACTTATGATGACACTTTTCTTTTTTTAAAACTTTTTTTTAATACCCCCACCCCTAATATCCTGTGTGATTCTTCCCTTTTTAGGAACAAAAAAAAGAAAACGAAAAAAAAAAAAAAAAAAAAAAAAAAAAAAAAAACAAACAGACGTGGTACAAACTAACGGCCTTTTTTTATTAAAAAAAAAGAGAGAGATAGCTCAGAGGCATTCGTGAGAGAGGACTGCGTCTGTGGGCGGAGGGCAGCGGAGAAGCTTCTTTATAATACTTATTCAAGACGCGTGGGTACATTTGAAAGCCGGGTTTGCAATACAACAATTTGCTGCTTGAGGGCAGCGATAGCTTCCCGTAGATTTTGCTTCTCTTTCTGGACGATGCGGAGCCGGTATTCGCATTTTTCATGGTGCCGGTCGGAGACCGGGGCGGGGGCAGAAATGGGAGCGGGGGCAGCATCAGGTGCAGAAACAGCTTCAGGGGTTTGCACATCTGTATTGGTCGCAGTGGAAGTAGTTGCGGGCCGTGCTTCCTGCAGCTTGTCGCCCAGCCTGATCGAGAGTTCTTTTAATTCCGATATTTCCGATTTAAGAGAAGAGACTTCAGTTGTGTGGCCGTGGGACCCCTCAAAAGAGAACTGCAGCATCGACTTCAAGTATTCGTTCTCCTGAACCAATGCTTGAAGCTGTTGAGATTTTTCCTCCTCCTCACCCTGCAAAGGCTCATCGACAAGCACGCCTATCGTGCACACGGAACAGTCGATCCCTATCTCCCTGGGATCTTCCGGTCTGTCTACCGACACAGAAGCTACGGAAGCGAGTTTTTTACCGAGCAGTCTGGATTTATCGTGCTCATCCAACGGACACCATTTCTCATAACCGGTTATTGTTAAATTCTCAGCGAGAATGATGCCGATGGTGTCGCCTGGGGTTTTGTGCATGAGTATGGTGGTCAGTTGTGGGGAAGAGGTGGTGGTGGTGGGTTTACTGCTTTGCCGTACCTTGCGAGAGATGACCTTTGTTGGGGACTCAAAAGCTTTTGTTTTCTGCAGTTTTGCGAAGGTTTTTATATTTTCGTGTTCAGGGACAAGTGTGACGGGGAGTGGTTGGCAGGTGTCTTCGAAGATGTCGCGGAGGATGGAAACAAACTGAGCTGCACCGTCGCCTTTGGGGTTCTGCTTGTTCTCACTGAACACCATCAGCAAGTCGAAGCTCCCACGCACTTTCACTAAAACCATTTTCTTCTGCGGTTCGAGGAACAGCCCTTCAACTTCTGTGTACTTCACCACCCTGCTCACTCTCCATTTTCCAGATTTCGTCCCGTCCGCTACCAACAAACCCCCAGACCTTAACATCACCACCCTCTCTTGCCGAAATCCTTTCGAGCTCACTTTTTGCATTACCCTTATAAACACACAGTCGTCTGTCCACACCTCCGCTAACCCCGGTAAGGGCGCACATACAGGGGGCATTTATTTATTTATTTTTTTTTAAAGTTTTTTTTAAATATATTTTTCCCCTTTGTTTTTTTCTTTTTTTTTTCTTTTTTAAAGGGGAAGGTATATGTTTAGGGAGGAGAAAAAGAAACACAACATCTTGAATAACTTTTTTTTTTTTAATTTTTCATTCTTTCGGTTAGCCTCAACGTCAGATGGGTACAACCAGACAAGGGAAAAAAAAAAGAAAAAAAAAGGGGGAGCAGGGGACGGAGCGAAAAAGGGTAAGAAGGAAAAAAGTTGGTGATGAGGGATACAATGGAAAAAAAAAATTGTGTACAACACAATCGGAAAAATACTAGGAGAAAGAAGAAGAGAAGAAAGAAGAAAGAAAGAAAAAAAAAAGAATAACAAGGTAAGCGATTACTGATAACACAAAAGAAAGAGAGCATTTCCTCAATAAATAATAGATGTAAAAAAAAAAAAAAAAAAACGACTGATTTCATTGCTGGTGATCCGTAGTGCTAACAAAAAAAAACTCTTGTTAGAACCACCTTTCTCTCTTTTCTCCCACGCGCATCATACTCATACAATAAAAAAAATAATAATAACAATAAAAAAAAAAAATAAATAAATAAAAAAAAGTGTAAACGTAAAAATACCAACAGCAAGCTCACCATAACAAACGCGAATCGCCCGGGAGCTATAAAAAAAATAAAAAAAAATAATAATACATAGCCTGCACGTTATAACGCAAGCATAACGTTATCAAATTGATATGATTGATATTTTAAAATACCCGGTATCAAATACGGACCTCGGCGTGCCCAGGCCAATTTTGCACTATTTAAATACCCGAACCGATTAAAATACCCGATTGGTATCGGTATAACGTGCAGGCTATGATAATAAAAAAAAAAAAATAACACGCACTTCCAATTCCCTCTATTCTTTTTTTTTTTTTTTTTTTTTCATGCAATTATTTCATTTTTCATCTTTCGCATACAGTAGCTTTGTTTGGTTGACTCGATTGCGATGTCGAAGGGTCTCATCAAGGGGCTGGTGGAAAGAAACTCGGGCACGGTGTGCCCCGAGGCAACGAGGGAGAAAAGGACTTGAGAAAGACCTTGTAGAGAGCAGTCGGAAGGATTCGGGGTTGCGTACTCATCGATTATGATACAGTTCCCAGGCTGCAGAACACAGTTCTGTGGGGCATTATCGACAATGACAGTGCGGGTCACGTCCCTGCCAAGAAGGCTCAGGTCCTTAAAAGACCGCATCCGCCGCCCTGTTGAGGGGTCCGTCACGAGCCCGGAGGGGTCTTCCTTCACCCATTTAGACGTTCTCCATATTACTTGAGAAATAGTAGTACCGTTCGGGTCGATGGCGCCCCATGCTATTGCACTTTGTAGAAGTGAGCCGCTCGTCCACAGCACCACCTCTGTGTTGTCTAACTTGTTTAATCCGTTTATAAACTTCTCGAGAAAAGGTCGCTTGTGAATCACCGGTTTCTCCTTCGCACCCCGCCCCACCGCCAACAGCAGGCACTCGTCGATATCCAGAACTATGGTGTACTTTGGTTCACCAGAAACCCGTGGGTTAAGAAGCGGCTTGCCCCTTGCTTCATTATGCCCAGGCCTTCGCTTTATAAGCTGCAAAACATCCCCAGGGTTCTCGTCTTCCTTTTTGTCTCCTTTGACAGAGCTGTGTGACTGCTTGCTACCGCATTCCCCCATGCTCTTTTTCTTTTTTTTCTTTTTTTTTTTTTTTGTCGGTTCTCCCCTCCCCCAACCCGCTTTCTTTTTTTTTTCCCCCTTTTCTTTTTTCTCTTGCTGGGTACAGAAAAAAAATTGGGGGGTAAAACACTACAACAAAAAAAAATACACTAAAAAAAGGGGAGACATGGATGAAAAAAAAATGAGGGCCGAGGGGGGTAAGAGGGGGCGGTGGACTAAAAGAGGAACAAAAAAACTCCCAGCGTGGGGGAAAAAAAAGTGGAGGGCATAAAAAGAAAGTTTTTTGATTTTTTTAAAACTATTCTCCTCGAAGAATGCTTTTTTTTTTTTATATGGCATAAAGTCGTAAAAGCATACCGGCTGTAAAAAAAAAAGCTGGGAGGGGGGAAAAAAAAACCCAAAAAGAATCCCTGGGAGGGTGCGTGGGGAAATGGGGGGGAAAAACCCAAAGAAAACAAAACCAATTCTTTTTCTCTTCATTTCTACGCACCGTACTGAGCCTCCTCGGCATCGAAGGTGGCGAGCTCGTCGCACCAGTCGGCAAGCATCTCGGTCTCGGCGTTCTGGGGCCACACGGTAGCGACGGCCTTGGAGACGGGCCCGGCGGTGTAGTCGACCTGGATTGGTTTTTTTTTTTTTTTTTTTTTTTTTTTCTTTCAATTTTCCATCACACACCGAAGCAGAGGCGCTTGCCGCCTTGGTCCAGGCGTTAAGGTACACCCTCATGTCCTCAACAACGAGGGAACCGACCTCGAGCCTCCAGCCATCGATGATACCGGGGTCCACAAGGTAGTTGTATTCAAGCTTCCAGCCCTTCTTGTTGGGGAAGTTGTTGGCGAGGGTTGCCTCAGCAGCCTTCTGGGCAGCGTCGACATTGGCCTTCTGGGAAGCCTGCTCGGGGAGCCCCGCAAGCGTCACGTCCACCACCATAGTCTTCTTGGCCGCCTTCACGTAAATCCCGAAGATCTTCGTGACCTCCTCAAGGTTGTCCATGGCCGACGAGGTCTGCATCCACTTCAGCACGAACTTCACACCGGGCTCCACGTTTTCATATTCCTTGTCGGCAACGATGTCAGTCTGCGTTCTCCAGAACGCCTCCTTCTTCGACAGAAGCGCCTGCACGTCGCTCAGGTACTTCTCCTCCTTCTTCTCCGCAAGTGCCAGCTGGTACATCAGCTTGCTGAACTGCAGATAGTCCCCACCCACAGCCATCTCAGGGTACTCCATGGTGGCGAAGTCCGACTCGTAAATCTGCAAGAACTGCGGCTTCACCCACGCAGGGGCGGACGCCCAACGGGCCTGCCCCCTCATGGCACTGCTCAACACACGACGCATTGTTGGTATCTTAATGCCCTGCAGGGTAGAGGGTAGAGGGTAGAGGGTAGAGGGTAGGGTTGAGGAACAGCTAAAAAAAAGGAAATAAAGAAGAAAAAGTTACTTATAAAATAAAAAAAAACGTTGTCTTCACGCAGCTAAAAAGAGAAGTAAATGCCCTTATCACCTTATGTCACTTTATTATTTTCTTATAATTCTCGTTAGTTTCCGTATTCACAAGAAGCATCGGTACTGCATCTAGGGTGCGGGAGTGTCTTGGGTACTTCCTGCTGGGTAGTGGTGGGAGGGGTGGGGCCGTGCTCTCTTTGGCAGATTCCTGAAGAGTAGCTGCAGCAGTAGTCACAGGCCACCTTGGGGGTGCCATCTTTGTTGTTGCAGCCGCACGCAGCGGTGCACTGTTCGTTCCACTTACGGTCGAAGCCCGTCGAGCAGCCATCAACGAAAGGGGTGTACGAAAGCATCGTTGTCTGGAAGGTGGTCCCGTTGCTGACGACAGTGGTGGAGCAGTTGACACGGTTCCCCTGAGGGTCGTCGATGTGGGCCGACCATTTCATGGGGATGTCCTTCCCACTCCTGTCGGTAGCCTTGAGGTCCCAAGTGTAGTAGTACGACAGGGGCAGCTTAGACGGGTTGTCTTCAGGGGTCAGGTAGAACTCAGCTTCCGTGGCCCACACACACGAGACGCCGTGTGCTTCACGGTAGACCTGGAACGTGCTGCGTGTATTGGGGTAGTTGTAGGACTGGTACCCCATCTCCCAATGGGATGAGCCGTTCGCGTAGATCTCCTTTTCTTGCATATAAAAGTGGAGCGTGTCGCCCTCCTCGACTGCCTGGTAATCGTCGTGGCAATAGCCGGGGCAGTCGCTAAACCAGTTTGCAAAGCCCCACTTCCCGTTCCCCTGTCCGTAGTCGGCACCGTAGGTCAGCACAGGTTGCATCAGCCCGCCCTGGCCTTGATACGGGTTCAAGCCCGGCCATAGAAACAACACTTTACCTGGCTCCACAGCGGGCTTGATCGGGACGTTCATCTTGCCTTCAAACCTCACCATGTCGATGGTTGCTGTGAACGTTTGCTCGCAATAGGTATTCGCACTGGCAAGTGCCAAACTGCTCACCAGCACCAACGCTGTCTTCATTTCACCCCTTTCCCCTTTCTCTGTGATGGTATGAGGTACATGGAAGAGGGGAAATAGGGGAAACCAAAAAAAGAAAAAGAAAATAATAAAAACAAGTGTGTGAGGAAAAATGGGGGAAATGAAGTCAATGAAATAAGGGGAAGGGGGGAATAGCAACTAACAGGGGCAATGAATAATGAAGAGGGGGAGGTTTGTGGATTAAAAAAAGGGGGGGAGGGAGACCAAAATTAAAAGGGAAGCAGAAATCAAATTGTTGTTTGTACAGTTGGTTGAGCCTGTCGTAGGTATCCAACAAGTTGCCACATTGCCACTACTCTTTTTTTAGCAAAGACATTAGTTGTGAAAGCAGAAAGAAAGAAAGAAAAGAAGAAAGTAATGTCGCTGACGAATGAGTGTTTAGTTTACATTTCCTCCACATCGCTGTGTCATTGGTCTCTACAGCACCCAGCACCCATCATCGAGCCAAACTCAGCAAAAAAAAAAAGTGGGGTGAATGGGGAAGGAATGACAGGGCTGGGAGGGGGTGGGAAAAAAAGATTGCAGACCCCCTTCGTATGAATGTCAAATGGGGGAAGAAACAGATTTTTTTTTAATGTTTTAAAAAAAAAGAAATGGCGAAGCGCCTTTTTTTTTTTTTTTTTTTTCTTTTTATCCTCGTCTTCAGCTTTTGCACAATATAATAATTTCAACACATCATCCCTCCCCCCCCCCCCCTTTTTTTTCTTCTCTTCTTCTTGTGCGTGTTTTTTTTTTTTTTTTTTTTTTTTTTTTTTTTTCCATTGAGGAAATCGGAGCTTTAAGGAGGTCTCTTTTTTCTTTTTTTTTTTAAACAAGAGAGAAGAAGAGTAGATAAACAAGATTGAACTATGTTAAGGAGCCTGTTGTGGTATACTTTCCCTTGTTCCCTTGTTAGCTGTTGAGCTTCACTTTGACATGTATACGTTGTGCTGAGAAAGGATGTATTTTCGAAATATTTTTTTTGCATTTTCCCCCCCCATCGATGACAGGGGTTTTAACTATTTCTTTCTAAAAAAGAAAATAAAAAGGACAAAATTAAATTGCCAAAAAAAAAAAAAAAAAAAAAAAAAAAAACTAATCCCTAAATCTAAAAGAAGAAACGGGGGATGGGGAGGGGGTGGATTAAAAACAAAAACAAAAAAAAACCCCCCCTTTCTTTCTCCATTCGTCTTTATATGGTTACCAGTTTGAAGAGAAAAAAAAAAAAAGAAAAGACGAAGGGGGAAAAAAAAAAGAAGAAAGAAACCTCCCAATTCTGTCCTGACTGAATGACTTCTGGATTCGCCAATTTTTTTAAGTTTCAGCCTTGCGAATGTACTCCCCCCTGAACTGGTTGAGACTACTGCAAACTTCTAATGATTCTTCGGGAAAAAAAAAAAGAAATCCATAACTATCGCGGTAGACATAGTAAAGAGGTTTACAGCATTCATTTTATTTCCCCTTCTTTTTCTTCATTTTCTTTTTTTTAAAAACTCGTTTCTTTCTTTCTTTTTCTATTGTCGCCAAGAGGTGGAGGGGGGAAGAAGAGAAAAAAAGTAGGGAGAAAGAGAGGGAAGAAGACCGCAACCACGCCACACAGGGCAGTGCGAGATTTGACCCACCCCCCCTGCATCACAAGACAGAAGGCAAGTATGAAGGGGCTGGGGAGGAGGAGTGGGCAGAGAGGTAGTAAAAGAATAATCAATGTTTTTTTTTTTTTTGTTTTGTTTGGTTTTCTTCCTTTTTTTTTTGTCCTTCCTTCTTTCTTACTTTTTTCCGATCTTTTTTCCTTCCCTTTTTTTCTCGTTTTTAAAAAAGAATACCTCATTGATAGCGCGATTTGAAAAAAAGGGGGGGGGGGAAGGGGAATGGGATGAGGTGGAGAAACGTAACTGAATAAGGGTGTGCGTGTTGGAAAAAAAAAAAAGAAAAAAAAAAACCAAATATCGAACACATAAAATAAAAAAATAAACGTTGTTGTTTGTTCTTTTCCTTTCCCCCCCCCCTTTTTTTTTCTTCTTTAAAAAATATCCCCCTGAACTTATAGGCGAATGGGATTTGTTAAAAACAGATAAAAAAAAAAAGAAGAAGAAAAACGCCTTACTCACCACACATGTCGTGAGCAGTCGTCCCTATCTCACCTATCCCCTCATTTTCTTTTTTTTTTTTTTTTTTTTTTTGTAAAAAACAAAAAAAGGAAAAAAAAAAAAAGTTGGCAATAAAAGGAAGGGAAGAGGTGTGTGAGAGTGTTGTGTGTTTGGGACCAATCGCAAGAAGAACTCATATTATTGCACACGATCCATGCGAACAGGCGAGAGAACCACAAAAAAAAAAAAAAAAAAAAAGGAATTTTATTTATTTATTTATTTATTTATTATTGGTTTCTTTTTTTTTCTTTTTTTTTTTTCTTTAAATCTCACCAATTCCCAGGAGCAGGCGATGGTGTGTCAGCCCTCGACACCGACATGCTGCACTCCACATCGTCAGTGATATCATCATCGTCTTCGTCCTCCGCACGGGAAGAGGCTGAGCGAAGTATCATGAACACAACCCAAGCAAACGGGGGGATGATTCCAATAAACCAAAACAAATCCGGCTTCGTGTGATGGTAGTGGAGCAACGCTAAAACAGAGATGAAGCTAATACCAACCGCAACAAGGAAGGTCAACACCGACATAAAGACGGAAGTTCGGGTACGGATCAACGGGGTCTGCTCGCCATCCTCTTCACAGTCTGCACACTCCTCCTGCATGGTAGAGAGCGAGCTTTCTGTGCACACCAACGGGCTTTCCATAAACGATGACGACGACGCCACTGGAATGGGGACATCGAAGTTCTCAACGTCATCCTTGTGCAGGGCTTGCATACCATCGACATCGACTGTCTCGCACGCTGACCTGACGTACTCCCACTCGCACAGGTCCGCAGCTGTCGGTCTCTCATCGGGGTCGTTGGCAGTTGTCTTGTACACGAACTCCTTCAAACTCTCCGGAGCATCTGCTAGCAGCACCTGACGATCGTTTGCCCAGGTGGTGTCCTTAATCGGATGAACGCCTTTGTTGTAAACCCAACCCAAAACAAGGCCCATTGAGTACACATCAGAAGGGTACGAATACTCCATATTAGAGATCCTTTCAGGCGCCATCCAGTGCGAGGCACCAATCTCAGAATTCGCCATCGAGTTCCCAATGTTCGTCAAACGAGAAATCCCGAAGTCCGCAAGCTTAACACGACCATAACGGCCTATGAGGATGTTGGCAGGGCGCACATCGCGGTGGACGATGTGCCGTGCTCGGAGGAACTTCAACCCTTCGGAGAGAGACTTCGCTATGGCGCTTAAGTCGCCAAATGACATTAGCTTCGAATAAGAATCGTCAAAGATGCCCTTCAGGGAGCCGTATGCCATGTACTCCATTAGAAGGCATACCTTTCCTTGCGACTCGCTTCGGTAGGCAGCAAGCGTTGAGACGAGGTACTCACAGTCCTTGCAGCGCAGTCTTGCCAGCTCCTTCTTGATAGTTCCCTTCGTGGTTTCCGTCGAAAGGTCGATCGACTTCAAAGCGTAGATCTTGTCGCACGATTTGTCCCTTACTCTGCGGACCTCTCCGAAGCTTCCTTTCCCGATCTTGACACCGTGCTCCAGTTGTGCGAACTGAACGGACGACCTTGCTGGTCTCCTGTCGCTGTTGTTTTGCTGCCTCTCGTTCTTGTCTCTCCCAACTGTGTGCTCACCCCTGAACTTAATCATCCCATCCTCTCCCATCTCTGCTGCTACATGGTCGTCCTTCTTCTCCCCTTCACACCGTGCGACAGGGTGCAACGGCTGCCGTCGTACTCCACTTAAATCGAGCTGCAGCGGCGGCATATTAGTATACCTCCCCCTGTTGCAGGTGGTTTTTTTTGTTTTTTTATATTACTTTTTTGACTTGATAAACAATACTAACAATACTAACAATGTTGTTTTGGGGGATGGTTTCGGGTTTTGCGGGTAAGAAAAGAAAAAAAAAAAAGGAAACACAGGCAAAAAGAAGAGAGAAGAAGAAAAAAAAGATAACATAATACATTGGTACAATATACTTTCCCCCCTTGAGAGGAAATCAAAACAAAAAAGGGAGGGGATTTACAAGAGGTAGTGGATGTGGGCTAGTACTCATCGTCTATGTGCTCGGGTGAAGCGTCCACCTTTAGATGTTTTTGCCCCTCCCCCGTTTCATTCACATACCCGTGTGATGAAGGTCCAAGACACGCTGTTTCGGTGGGCAGCGTAGAGAGAAGAGAACAGAGCCGCCCCATACTCAGGGAGGACAGGATCGGGACAGTCGTCACCTGCAACATGTGAATAATAACACCTCTACACACCGTAGGACGCTTCAAAGGACGCTGCCAGCTCGTCCATGCACTCATCAGGACCAACCAAAATGCACAGCAGTGACGACGGTGCCCCTGAGACAGCGGGCTGCGCAGCCATGTTGCCAAGCAGTTTCAAGACGACAGAAGGGTCGCTGTTCGAGATGCCCTGCAAGGTGTGATGAAGGTGATGATTGCATACTTGGAAAAGGGTAGGCGCGTCTGTGTCCAGCACCTCGTGGTATATGGCGCTGGTGTCGGTTGCCACGCTGCCCCATGCGTGGAAGAGCTGCGTCTTGTCATACGACTGCTTGAACTTCGCATCGAATGCGTGCGCACACGCCCTTGTGATTCGCACTTCCTCCTCTTCCAACCCCGTGGCATCCTCGTCACCCATCGACGGCACCTTCACCAGCAACACGTCCAGCGGCACTGTCCCCTCGAACCCATCTGCCACACCCGTCTCGGACGTCGCTGCCGACCCCGGTCCCACCTTGCTCGATCGCCTTTTCGAGCTCGTGATGGACCCCTCCCGCTGGGGGGGTGGTTGGTGCATCCCACTGGTCTTCTTTACCGACGACACTGTTGCGGGCCTTGTCGGCTTCTTCTTTGGTGTCTTGTTGATGTGCCCCGACCCGATGCCAGATGCACCCCCCTGTTGCCCAGGACCTACCCTGATAGGTCCCATTGTCGTACCACCTTTGCTCCCACTCCCGCCTGTGGTCATCATCAACGGTCTTGGCGGGTTTCCGTACTTCGGGGACACAGGCGGCCGCTCTGTTGGCGGCGGTGTGCGCATCATGGCGGGCATTGGCTGTGGCAGCTTGGACCTAGGAGGCGACCCAGGCCCTAGCATCGGATAGGCACCTGTGTCCGCTAGCCTTACACGAGTTCGGTATGTCGGAGGTGCGTCGGGAGGAGAGCAGTCTTCGAGGTATAAATACGGCTCCGGGGCCTGTTCAGAATCGGGTGAGTAAGCCTTAGCCCTCTCGATGTTCAGCCTGATTTCAATGCACTTCCTGAATACGTTCATCCACTCCGCGCGCTCAGAACTTGAAGTGCAACAGAAGCGCATCCTCTGCCTGCTGTAGGTCTCGATCATGAAGCCGAAAGACTCGTACTTCCCAGTAGGTGGGTGATTACCTTGGGTAGCATCCTTGAAGGACTCCAGTTCTACTTTTGCAATAGACTCCACGTTAATGATGTTTTGGAAGGGCCCTTGGTCGTTGGTGCTGTACTTCAGAACCCCGTCTCGCAAAACGAAGAAACGTCTCTGCCACGAGACGAACATCCCCGAGGACCTGAACATCCAACCCCAATACGAAGGGAACACCGATGTGTGCTTCGTTCCGGGGTGCAGTGCAATAGGGTCGAACTCATCCTCACCACTGCCCATCAGCTGCGGTGCGTACCTTGTCAGCATGAAGGCCATAAGTTCTTGCAGCTGCGACAGCATGATCTGGTACCTGCCAGCATCTTGCTGCGTCATGATAAGCTCTTCGAGGTTGTAGTTGTCGGTCCTGGAGGCCATCCTGTTAAGGTCAGGCAACCCGCCCCTCAAATCACTCTCAAGCTCTGTTCTCTCCCGTTCATGCTCGCTTGTCGCCTCATCCAAGAGCCTTCGGTATTCTTCTGAGCATGCCTGCTCCTTCCGCAAAGCCTCTTCAAGCCTTTCCGTTACGTCTTTCAATTCCTCCTGATGACGCAGTGTCTCCGCTTCCAGCTCCGCAGTGTGCTCGTCCCTCATCTCTTGCAATTCGGTGCTCCGTTCGCCATTGCGTGTTGCTCCCTCCTCACCCATTTTCTCGACAGCGCTCTCACCAGCATCCACAGCACAACCAAAGAGAACCAAGTCCGTCTCCTCGTACACTTCAATCCTCTGTTCAAGCTCTTCGATCTGTAGCAGCAGTAAATCACTCATGCTCTCCGAAGTTTCCTTCTCTTCCCGCCTCTTGCTTTCCGCCTCGGCCATAGTCTCAGACTGTCTTGCTGCGGCCTCTTGTATCTCTTCCCTTGCCTCTCGTCGAATGTCATCTTGCTTTTTCAGGGCCTCTTCGAGGGCCTCTTTGTGCTGTTCAGCCATTGTACCCATCCTGTCTTCATACTCCCCGATAGTAGCATCCAGGGCCTCCTTCCCTTCTGTGTTGATCATCTCCCCACGGTTCAGGAGCATTTCCTTCTCGCCGTGTGCGCCGTTCAGCTGCTCCATGAGGGTCTCCTCCGTCGCGCATCGCTCGGCACGCTCTTCGGTAAGGACGTCGTAGATGCGTTCAAGCTGCATCTGTGCGTTGATCTTCTCCATCTTGCACCGTGCTTCCTGTTCCTCCATCAAGACATCCTTCCTTGACGATGTCTCTAGCTGCTGTGCGATCACAATGCCTGCCCTGTCAAGCTGCATCCTAAGTTCGCGCATCGACCCGTCGTTGTGCGATGTAACCTCGCGCGGTCCAGAAAGACGTCCCCTCAGCTTTTCCAAGTTTGTCGTTTCATGCCACCTGCCAGGATAGCTTGCTGCAGGGTCTCCTGCCAATTCGATCCCATGCTGCAAGCGTGCAATCACAGAGTTCAGCACCATCCTTTCATCGTCCCCCATTGTGTGCACGGACTCCTTCCCAGGTGACACGCTTGCGTCCCTTCCTGGCTCCTGTGCAGGCACCGAAGTCCGTCCCTGGGACGGCTGTCCCGGTGACCCCATCCATCGATCAAAGCTCCCTTCAGGCGAGCCGAAATGCTGTCTAGGGGGCATGCCCCTCGATCCACTTCGCATTTTTGAGGACCCTCCCTGATCCTGTGTAATGACACATGTTATGCTGAGAATAAACAGGAAACAAGGAAGAAACAAGTGGGTAGAAAAATAACAGTTCAAACAAAAGCCAACTGTGGAAACAGCTACCACATCAAATTGTTTATTGCGTAGATTTCCACCTCCCAGGCGAGGATGTAGCCGGCTGCAAGGCGTTCCACCTGACGGGGGTCGAAGACGAGAGAGGGGGGGAGGATTATGTTGCGAATCTCGCCGACGCAAGCACCAAGGAGGCCTTCCTCGAGCAGACCGTTAGTGCTGCTGGTCTTGAGAGCTGCAAGGTTCATACCAGGGAACGCTGCCTGAAGGCTGCCTATTCGAATTTCCTTCACAATTGGGGTATATCGCCTAGTGGGTGCTTGCGCCTGGACATGTGCCTTTCCTGCCTTGTAGCGCGTGCCCACGTAACCTAACCGTACTACATCTCCAACCGAAACGTGTGAACTGCCCCCAGTGCAGTTCGCTGGGATGTACACTTGGTCCACTGTCAGGTAATTGGGCACCTCATAAATTACACCTTGTACCACTGCACTCCATATTATGTACAAGATGGTGTACATACCTGTGTTTGTTTGAAAATCCGTATGAAAGGTGGAAAAGAAGGTAAAAAGGTCATGTCAGCGGTGTCCTAAGGGTAATTAAGTTACCATTTCTCGGGCATCGCACCTTGTGCTCCGACTGGGGCGGCATCATAGTGATTGTCATCATCTAAAGAAAAGGGCGAAAAAGGATATGGTCAGACGAAACCCGAAAGTTAACTTCACTGCAAATGCATCAGGTCTTGAAACACATTGGAAAGTAATGTCATCATTTAAAGGGGGCTGGAAAAAAAGGGGGGGGCATCATCTACCCGCAAAGGGAGTAGGGGGGGATAAAGCTGGAAAAGTTATGCTATAAGGTACGTTTTCTTTGAACTGTGTTAGTTCTTGCCCGAGTTCATTTACCTGCAGTGGCGATGTCGAAGACTGCGCCCGAGGCTGATTACCAAGGGCTGGCTTCTCTTAACAATGGGTTGGGAACGTGAACTAACTGGATGCATTGCATCATGCCAAGCACTCTTGGACAGGAAATGATGAGCTTGAGGTAGGTAGCGAGGCGCAGTCACAGCTCGAGGCACTGTCCTGTGTTCATCTGAGCCGGTCTTTTCTCCCTCTTCTTCACCCACAAGAGCTCAGTGGTCAGGACAAATTGCAGTTACTGTCGTCAGGAACGAGTGTTTCCGACTGAGAGATCAGGTATTTGATAACTTACAGGTTGTCATCACCGCAAAAAGGGGATAAAGCTGGAAAAGTGATTCGTGTTGTTGAAACACAGCAAAAACCCAATCTGGTCAGATCTCGGATAGGGACCTATGCAACCGTCACCACAGGGAGGTGGACGGCCACTCAAACGCCTTCCTTTTCACTGTCGCGTCGGAGGCATCCGTGTCTTCGGTAATCAAGTCGCTACACGGACAGAAACAAGAAAAATGATGTCAGCGGTGTCCTAAGGGTAATTAAGTTGCCATTTCTCGGGCATCGCACCTTGTGCTCCGACTGGGGCGGCATCATAGTGATTGTCATCATCTACTTGAAAAGTGCAAAACTGCTTTTTTTTTTGAAAGAGTTCTTGGCCTCTTTCAAAACTTTAAAAAACAATTTATGTAGGACCACACCAAGGCACACAAAAGACACATGGAAGGAAGTGAAGGTGTGCTGGTTAAATGTGGTTCTGAGCTTTGCTGTTGCGTGCGTTGAAAAGGGAGGGCGGGATCTTTTGCTTCTCCCCAACAAAGTGTGTGGAGACCCATCCCTCCCAAACCTGTCGCCACGCGTTCGGGGGTGCTGGTGGCGGAAGCAAAGTGGTCAACTCATCTTGGAACAGGGAGTATACTGTTGGCAGCATGGGTGACCCCGCCACAGAGCTGTTTGTTCCCTCTTTTCGATTTTCGGGTTTGCGGGTCAGCTCACCATTGATCAGAAGTCAGGTAGGGTGTTCTTGGAATCGTTGCTCAACAAGTGATTGTTTGAAGATCTTCAGATTGGCTAGGGCGGTAGAATTCCAGGTTGTCATCACTTCAATTGGGGTCAGTTGGGGGATTCCTTCTAAAAATTGGCAAACTCGAGCACTCTTGGACAGGTAATGATGAGCTTGAGGTAGGTAGCGAGGCGCAGTCACAGCTCGAGGCACTGTCCTGAACACATCTGAACGTGTCATTTTTCTCTGCGGCTCAAACGCCTTCATACTAAAAAAAAAAGCAAAATGTCAGTCTCGACCTATTCTTTATATGCTCATCTCCCAAGGGTTTCCTGGGATGCACAGAGATTCCTAATGTATTGTACATCATTCAATGGTTCTCAGGGGGGAGAAAGAATGTTTTGCTGGATGTGATTCTTTGGCCTTCCGGCGTTCCCTTTGAGGCGTTTGGGTGCACCAACAAAATAACCTCCCAATGAATCAGCTTGGAACCCGAAATACAAGTTTATAACTCACGAAAGTATTCATGTGAAACACGGAACATTGTACTTTCTCATCATTTTATTGAGGTAGTAGTTTACTTAAGAATTTGCAGGTCTGATATCTTGGAACAGGGAGTATACTGTTGGCAGCATGGGTGACCCCGCCACAGAGCTGTTTGTTCCCTCTTGTGTTGCAGGAAAAGCGGAAACAGGGAAAAGGGCTTCAAAAGAGAAGGCAGTGAAATCGTGTCAGCGGTGTCCTAAGGGTAATTAAGTTGCCATTTCTCGGGCATCGCACCTTGTGCTCCGACTGGGGCGGCATCATAGTGATTGTCATCATTTAAGTTCAGCAGCAAAAGTCAATAAAGTTTGGATCCTTCTCCTTCCCCACCCTTTACCAGTACTCAACAAGCACTTCAATCTCGCAGAAGCATAATTCACTTCGCAAGTATTTAACGAGAAATGGAAGCGACTCAACTGTCCGCTACGCACAGAGCCATTGTGCATCGCTCTTTTCTGTTCTCAGGAACTCGGTGGTCGAGGACAGATTGACATAAAAGTTAAAGGAGGCCGGTGTTGGCGGCGCCCTGCACAAAAACTCTCTACTTGATTTCAGCGCACCGCGGCCGAGTTGTAGCTTCTTCTGCGTTCCGCGTCGTGTCCTTAATGCATGCGGTGTATAGACGCCAGCCGGGGTGCCCCGGGTAACCAAGATTCGGCGCTCGTGCAGTTTGCTGCCTGTTCGTCACCCTGAGCATCTGCAATACGTTCTTCTACTCGGGCTACCGGTGATGACCGACGAGGAGGTCAACAGCAAACAACACATCTGATGTACTCTTTATATTTCCATGTTATCCACCAATTGGAATTACAGTCGAGGAACAAGCGTCTCTGACTGAGAGCAGTGTTCCCCTTCTTTATATGAATTGCGATGCACGTCAATAATAATAAATTTGAACAAGGCGTAAGATAAAAAAACTGTTCTGAAAAAAGAAAATGGCGATGTTGTTAAAGGTCAAGTCCCACTTGAGACCACCCTAAAAAGAAGAGAGGGACAAATACTAACTGCGAATACTCGCACCCACCGGTGGTGAGCTCAATAAAAAAAAGGAGGGGGGGGGGGATGGATCTTAAGTTTGATTCAAACCTTCTTAGAAAAGGCCCAAGTCAAGCCGGACCAGACATGGCGCACACCGAAGGGAAGCTTCGAAGGACTGGGGTCACAGCAGAATAAGACTTGGCTGCTGTTCTCTGCGTCGGCCACGGTTATGGAATCGTCAAGGGGGTCCACCTCGACAACCTTCAAGGAGGGCTGATCATCCAGAGGGGGGGTCATGTCACCCACTTTGAAGGTGTCGCGGAACGAGTAAAAGTACTTGGTGTCAAGGGGCAAATAGAGGTCCTTCACAGGGGAATAGTCCTTGTCGTCAACGAGGCGCACGGTGGAGTTGCGGTGCCCTGCCCGATCCAGAAGCAGCCGCCGCAGTGTCCTTGCATTGGTACTGCCCAGCACCAAAATACGTTCATCGACTTCAGAGTCCTCCTTCGAGATATCTAAAAAAGAGAACCCATCCAGGAAGTCACGGAGCAAGGTCTCCTCCGGGCACAGGAACTTCACATTCGCTGTCATCTCCTTGCATAACTCCTTCTCCAGTACCCTCACGTCATCCTTGGTCGCCCCTACAACTGCCACGACCCTCGCCAGCACCTGCTTCTCCCCGCACACGACTGTGTCGAAGTACTCCCTGTTCAGGTCTGTGAAGTGCACGACGTGCATGTCAACCACCACCCTCGACTGCGGCCTCCACTCCCCCTCCTTCCCGTTTGAGAACCACACGTCGCCAATTGACGTCTCGCTCGCAATGGTGTCGAACACCCAGCGCTCGTCCTCTTCGCATGCGTCCCTTGCCCCCTCCGCCTGCAGACTGGGCGACAGCTTCCTGTTCACGACAGCGAAGTCGGACTGGTGATTTGCGTTGTAAGGGACGGGCGATGCACCGCTGTTCACGAGGGACATGAAGTACTCGAACATCTCCTCCACGCCCTTCGGGTCTGTAGAGGACTGCTTCTCGAACAGGATTGGCACCTTGTGCTCTGTCTCCATTCGCATACCTGCGACCCCCTTGTTGATTTCGCTCTCGGACTCACGGGCCACCTCACCGTAGGCAAGGATGAGGAGGGGGGATTTCAGAGAAACAACTTTGTTGAGGATCCAGCTCGCTTGCGATGTTCCTAGTTCAACAACAATAACTGTCGGCACGGGACGCAGGAGCCATTCGCTACCCTCAACATCAACACACGCCCTCACCTCCCGACACCCTCCCACATTGTCCAGGATCTTCTTCGCAAGATTCACTCGGCTAGTCGAGTGACCCACCACTTGAACCACGGGTGTTTCTTCCACAGTCGGTGCTGTTTCTTCCACAGTCGGTGTTGCTCCTTGTTGCCTCGCTTCTTCCACGACCGTCGGTATAGTTGCGTTCTCCAACATAGTTTGGTATTGTCGCTTGCGGTGTGTTAAGAACCTATGGTGTGATGGTGGCCTCATCTACTAGTCTCATTAAAATGGTTTTAATTTACGAAAAACCAATATTGGCTCATTTCAGGAAATCACCCGAACCGGAGGACGATACCATTTCGAAGAGCTTCAAGATGATTTTGATGTTAAAAGAAGTCATCAGCCGCTGGAAAGAAGCGAACGACTGACGGTGTGGAAAGAAGACCCGGACCTATCATGACAATAACTTCCGCCAACTCGCCTGTACCTCTTATTTCAAAGCACTTGCCAAAAATGCAAAACACATCATACGTTCCCCTCTTGGACAGTGATTGTCATCATCTACTTTTGCAAAACGCATCACACGTTTCCCTCTTAGGTTGCCAAGCACTCTTGGACAGGTAATGATGAGCTTGAGGTAGGTAGCGAGGCGCAGTCACAGCTCGAGGCACTGTCCTGAACACATCTGAACGTGTCATTTTTCTCTCTCCCTCCCACAAGAGCTCAGTCCTCAGGAAAAAAAGAATGGGCGGGAAAGTGATGTCAGCGGTGTCCTAAGGGTAATTAAGTTTTTGCCATTTCTCGGGCATCGCACCTTGTGCTCCGACTGGGGCGGCATCATAGTGATTGTCATCATTTAAGTTCAGCAGCAAAAGTCAATAAAGTTTGGATCCTTCTCCTTCCCCACCCTTTACCCAGTACTCAACAAGCACTTCAATCTCGCAGAAGCATAATTCACTTCGCAAGTATTTAACGAGAAATGGAAGCGACTCAACTGTCCGCTACGCACGGAGCAGGAACACCCCCCCTCCCCATTTATCACTCCTTTTTATTCCCAGGGAATCAGTGGTTAAGGACAGTCATAGCTCGAGGCACTGCCCTGAACACATCTGAACGTGTCCTTTCTCACCCACAAGAGCTCAGTGGTCAGGACAAATTGCAGTTACTGTCGTCAGGAACGAGTGTTTCCGACTGAGAGATCAGGTATTTGATAACTTACAGGTTGTCATCACTGCAAAAGGATAAATTGGGAAATTCGTGGTGAAACACAGCCAATCAGATCACATGACCTAATTTAGTCAGATCTCGGAAGGGGATAAATTGGAAAAGTGATTCGTGTTGTTGAAACACAGTAAAAACCCAATCTGGTCAGATCTCGGATAGGGACCTATGCAACCGTCACCACAGGGAGGTGGACGGCCACTCAAACGCCTTCCTTTTCACTGTCGCGTCGAGGCATATCTCCGGTAGAAAAAAGATTGTCAGTCTCGACCTATTCTTTATATGCTCATCTCCCAGGGGTTTCCTGGGATGCACAGAGATTCCTAATGTATATTGTACATCATCCAATGGTTCATGGGTGCGGGAAAAGAAAAAAAGGAAGAATGTGATGTCAGCGGTGTCCTAAGGGTAATTAAGTTGCCATTTCTCGGGCATCGCACCTTGTGCTCCGACTGGGGCGGCATCATAGTGATTGTCATCATCAAAGAAAAAGGGCGAAAAAGGATATGGTCAGACGAAACCCGAAAGTTAACTTCACTGCAAATGCATCAGGTCTTGAAACACATTGGAAAGTAATGTCATCATTTAAAGGGGGCTGGGCAAACACGAAACACAATTTTCCTTCTCGTGTGGTGGCTTCCCTTTAAAATTTGCGGAAAAGGAAGATATCTTCGGTAGAGAAAAAAGATTGTCAGTCTCGACCTATTCTTTATATGCTCATCTCCCAGGGGTTTCCTGGGATGCACAGAGATTCCTAATGTATTGTACATCATCCAATGGTTCATGGGTGCGGGAAAAGAAAAAAAGGAAGAATGTGATGTCAGCGGTGTCCTAAGGGTAATTAAGTTTTTGCCATTTCTCGGGCATCGCACCTTGTGCTCCGACTGGGGCGGCATCATAGTGATTGTCATCATTTCCTTTTTGAATCCAAAACTGTCAAAGGTATGTATTCTTGGACTGTGTTAGTTCTTGCCCGAGTCATTGACCTGCAGTGGCGATGTCGAAGACTGCGCCCAGAGGCTGGTTACCAAGGGCTTCTCTTATGGATGGTGGTGGAGGGTGCTGAATGCAACAAAAATACGATATAAAATAAAAAAAATAAAAATGAAATAAAAGAAGAGAGACAAAGGCGAAACAGGAAATTATCCCGTACGCCCTTTTGCAGAGAGGAAAAATGCTAAAGAGGCAGTAGAAATGTAAAAAGCCCTTTCTCACTTCTGACATGGTGCTAGGACCGCCGGATTCGAGGTGCCTATGCACAAAGAAGTGAGAGCCAAGGATGGACAGAGTCGATAACCCGAAGCCTGAGCGGCAGGTGTACACGTTCCAAAACTCTTCTCGGAACGAACTTGCCTCCTCCGCAAAGGAAAGGTACCGAATCCCCACCTCGGGGGCAAAAGAGAAGGGACGGGGGAAAGGGGAATAAATGTTACCACGATCCGCCACAGGGGGTGGGGGGATAATAAAAGATTAACTTGCAAAAGAATATGTTCGCAACAAACAGGGGGAATTATGACCTGCTCAACTGCTCCTAAGAGATCATTTTATTGCCCCCTTTTATTTAATTCTCTTCAAAAGTATCGTTCAGTCTGTTAAATAAAGAGTGGAAATATAACTAAAATAGAGGTTAGAAAAAGTTCATCAACAGCCGTACTGACCTTCAGCAAAGAAGGCCGTAGCGGAGAAAGGGAATGCGAATATCTAGAATCAAAAATTCTAGATGGTTCCCAGTTCCACATCTGCGGCTTGCTTGTGGACCATCACCTCTTCTTCCTTGAGTGCGTTGTAAAGCTCGTCTGCTGTAGCGGCTGTGCTCCTCTTGCGGCTGTAGACGGTGAGGGCGAGGGCGGATCCCATGCACAAGGCGCCGACCCCAGCGAGGAGGGCGTAGAGCCAGGTCTTGGACGAGGAGCCGGAGTTGGAGGAGTCATCGGTGGTGGTGGTGGTGGTGGTCTTCTTCCCGCCTGCCTCCACCACCCCCACAGGTTCCACCACAAGGGAGTAGCCGCCGGTGTTGTCCCTCATCGCGCCTTCCCCGTTCGCTGCCTGTTCTGTCGACTCCTCCAGTTCCTTCGCTGCCTTCTCGTCCACGAAGAACTCCCCGAACACACCCTCGTCACCCGCTGCCGCTGTCGAGGCCGTCTGCACAGCACTCGCCCCGAGCGCCTTCCCGGTTCGTGTCTTGTACTGTTCCAGCAGTGCCTTCTCCTCCACCGCCAGCTCAGCGTTCCACGAGGCGCGCACCTTGAACGCCCACTTCTCGCGCTGCGCCCCCTCCGGGACCGTGTACCCGACCATCAGGGACCCCACAGCCGTCACCACCAGTCGCGAAGGGTTCTTCGCAAGCTCCTCCGATCCGCGCAGCAGCGACATCCTGAACTTCTTCAGGAAAGCTTTCGGGTTCTCCATCAGTTCTGAAGTTGTCCCCTTTAGTTTCAGCCTCAGTGACTTCTTCCCTTCCTTCTTCTCTTCTTCTTCTTCTTCTTCTTCTTCCTCCTTCTGCTTCTTCATCACAACAGTCTCCTCTTCCGCAGGGCACCACAGGTATTTCATGGAACAGCAACCCGCCTTCTGCTTAACGTCAAGGAGGCTCCCCGCCATGCAGTTCACCTCGCACTTGTTCTCGTTCTCGCAGCACCACTCCTTCTTCCCGGGTGCCTCTGTCTTGTCGTCGCAGTCAAACTTCGTCGCAAGGCACCTCACCCCCACCGCGCAGCACTCCTCGTCGCTCCTCTGCCCCTTCTTGCACTCCGCCACCACCTTTGCGAGTTCCTTCTCCGCGTCCACCACAGCCGGCGACGGGCACCTCACCTTCTGCTCACCGCAGCACCTTGTCTTCTGTTCCCTCGTCCACGGTGCCACCGTCTCCATGTTCCATCTGCAGTCCAGAGGCTTGCACTCCTGCTCCTCGCACCTCATCTTCCCGTCAACGCACAGGCACATGTTGCAGTCCCTCATCGCTGTTTCCCCGGACTTCAGCACCTTTGCTCCTTCCACGCACTCCCTCTCCACAGGCAGCGACGGCACGTTCACCGCCACACACCTCGCCCCCTTCACCTTGTCCTCAACACAGGTCATGGTCGCAATGCAGACAACTGAAGCACAGGTCGGAACAGGAGGGTCGATGATGATCTGGGGCTTCTGACAAACAGACTCAGAGACAAGGGTTTGAACACCGTCACGGGGCTTGCACTCAAGGCCTTGGTCACACTTACCCTTCATGTCGCCGTTGTTTTCACACACCTCACCCTCCTTCAGGTACTTTGGTTTCTCACAAGCCATTTTCGTGCACCCCAACCTTCCGTTCATGCAGGTGCACTTGTTGCAGTCGTTCATAAATGACGAGCCCTCAGCGACGACCTTCCCATCTGAGTTGGTGCAGTCCATGGGCTTGGGCTTTTCGAGGGGAACACACCTCGCCCCATTCACCTTGTCCTCAACACAGGTAGTGGTTGCAATGCAGATCATTGAGGCACAGGTCGCAGGCTTGGGATCAATGAAGATGGTGTCCTTCTGGCAGATCGACTCAGAGACAAGGGTCTGGGCACCAGGACGGGACTTGCACAGAAGGCCTTGGTCACACTTACCCTTCACATCACCGTTGTTCTCACACACCTCACCCTCCTTCAGGTACTTTGGCTTCTCACAAGCCTTTTCCGTGCATGCCAACCTTCCGTTCATGCAGGTGCATTCGTTGCAGTCGTTCATGTATGACGAGCCTTCAGAGACGACCTTCCCATCGGAGTTGGTGCAGTCCATGGGCTTGGGCTTCTCGAGGGGAACACACCTCGCCCCCTTCACCTTGTCCTCAACACAGATAGTGGTTGCAATGCAGATCATCGAAGCACAGGTAGGCTTGGAAGGGTCGATGATGACTTGGGGCTTCTGACAAACAGACTCAGAGACAAGGGTTTGAACACCGTCACGGGGCCTGCACTCAAGGCCTTGGTCACACTTACCCTTCACATCACCGTTGTTTTCACACACCTCACCCTCCTTCAGGTACTGTGTTGGCTTTGTGGGAGGGCTCGCCATCGGAACACACTCATCCTTTGGAGGGTCCACAGTGTTGTCAGTCATGCAAGTGTAGCCAGGGCCGCATCTCATGGTGGTGCACGCAACAGGCTTGGGCTGCACAAGGGGAACACACCTCGCCCCATTCACCTTGTCCTCAACACAGGTAGTGGTTGCAATGCAGATCATTGAGGCACAGGTCGCAGGCTTGGGATCAATGAAGATGGTGTCCTTCTGGCAGATCGACTCAGAGACAAGGGTCTGGGCACCAGGACGGGACTTGCACAGAAGGCCTTGGTCACACTTACCCTTCACATCACCGTTGTTCTCACACACCTCACCCTCCTTCAGATACTCGGCAGATCCGATCGGAACACATCTCGCCCCCTTCATCTTGTCCTCAACACAGGTAGTGGTCGCAATGCAGATCATTGAAGCACAGGTAGGCTTGGAAGGGTTTATGATGACTTGGGGATTCTGACACACGGATTCAGAGACAAAGGTCTTAACACCATCACGGGGCCTGCACTCAAGGCCTTGGTCACACTTACCCTTCACATCACCGTTGTACTCGCACACCTCAGCCTCCTTCAGGTACTGTGCGGGTTTTGTGGGAGGGCTCCCCATGGGGACACACTCATCCTTGGGAGGGTCCACAGTGTTGTCAGTCATGCAGGTGTAGCCAGGGCCGCATCTCATGGTGGTGCACGCAACAGGCTTGGGCTGCACAAGGGGAACACACCTCGCCCCATTCACCTTGTCCTCAACACAGGTAGTGGTCGCAATGCAGATCATTGAGGCACAGGTCGCAGGCTTGGGATCAATAAAGATGGTGTCCTTCTGGCAGATCGACTCAGAGACAAGGGTCTGGGCATCAGGACGGGGCTTGCATAAAAAGCCTTGGTCACACTTCCCTTTCACGTCACCGTTGTTCTCACACACCTCACCCTCCTTCAGGTACTCAGCAGATACGATTGGAACACACCTCGCCCCCTTCACCTTGTCCTCAACACAGGTAGTGGTCGCAATGCAGATCATTGAAGCACAGGTAGGCTTGGAAGGGTCGATGATTTGGGGCTTCTGACAAACAGACTCAGAGACAAGGGTTTGAACACCGTCACGGGGCTTGCACTCAAGGCCTTGGTCACACTTACCCTTCATGTCGCCGTTGTTTTCACACACCTCACCCTCCTTCAGGTACTTTGGTTTCTCACAAGCCATTTTCGTGCACCCCAACCTTCCGTTCATGCAAGTGCACGTGTTGCAGTCGTTCATGTATGACGAGCCTTCAGCGACGACCTTCCCATCAGAGTTGGTGCAGTCCATGGGCTTGGGCTTCTCAACGGGAACACACCTCGCCCCATTCACCTTGTCCTCAACACAGGTAGTGGTCGCAATGCAGATCATCGAGGCACAGGTCGGAACAGGAGGGTCGATGATGATTTGGGACTTCTGGCAAACAGACTCAGAGACAAGGGTTTGAACACCGTCACGGGGCCTGCACTCAAGGCCTTGGTCACACTTACCCTTCACATCACCGTTGTTTTCACACACCTCACCCTCCTTCAGGTACTGTGCGGGCTTCGTGGGAAGGATCGTAGGGAGAGGGTCCTGGCAACGGGATTCAGAGACAAGGGTCTGGACACCTTCAAGGGGCCTGCACACCATCCCCTTGGGGCACTGCCCAAGCCAATCCCCGTTGTGCTCGCAGATGTCGTTGGCTGCCAGCTGCTTGTCGGGCACGCATCGACCCATCGGCGCCGCCCCACTGTAATCATTCACGCAAACGGTCCCCGCCGCACACCGCATCGTCATGCAAGGCTCCACAACGCCACCTTCGCACAGCGCGGCACAGCAGAGCGCCACAAGCCCAAAAGCTTTCATAGTCTTTTTATTTCTTCCCTTTTTTTTTACGTGTAAGTAAACCTGTGTTTGTGGAATGTAACAAGTACTCGAACCCAGAATTCACCACTTGCTCACAACACTGTGTCAGTATGTTTGCAGCACAGGTGGTACCACAATCACTTCCCTTGTTGCTTTCTTTCTTTTTTCCCGGGGCCGTAAGCGTGCTTCGAAAGCAAGTCAACTCATCTTTGACAATGGAGTATACTGTTGGCAGCATGGGTGACCCCGCCACAGAGCTGTTAGTTCCCTTCTTGCTTCTCACTTTTGGGCTTAGAGCAACTATTTATGTAGGACCACACCAAGGCACACAAAAGACACATGGAAGGAAGTGAAGGTGTGCTGGTTAAATGTGGTTCTGAGCTTTGCTGTTGCGTGCGTTGAAAAGGGAGGGCGGGATCTTTTGCTTCTCCCCAACAGAGTGTGTGGAGACCCATCCCTCCCAAACCTGTCGCCACGCGTTCGGGGGTGCTGGTGGTGGCGCTTCGGAAGCAAAGTGGTCAACTCATCTTGGAACAGGGAGTATACTGTTGGCAGCATGGGTGACCCCGCCACAGAGCTGTTTGTTCCCTCGCTCTTCTTTTTGTCTTTCTTTTCCTCTCTCTCACCATTGATCAGAAGTCAGGTAGGGTTGTTCTTGGAATCGTTGCTCAACAAGTGATTGTTTGAAGATCTTCAGATTGGCTAGGGCGGTAGAATTCCAGGTTGTCATCACTTCACTTAGAGATTTCCTTGGGGGTCTCTCTCTGATGGCAAAATGGAAAAAAGGTTTTACTTACTAGGTGGCAACAAACTCAAGGTACCGGCAATGAAAAAAAAAGAAAATCAGCTAGGGGCGAAAGAATAAAGTCACATTGTCTAGTAATTCAACAGAAAGTATTTGTTAACGTTGTTTATCATCATAAAAAACGACAAGACTGAAACAGAATAGAAACAACCCTCCAATGAATCAGCTTGGAACCCGAAATACAAAGATTATAACTCACGAAAGTATTCATGTGAAACACGGAACATTGTACTTTCTCATCATCTCGCGTGACAAAGAAAAGAAATGAAAAGAGAAAAAAATGTCAGTCTCGACCTATTCTTTATATGCTCATCTCCCAGGGGTTTCCTGGGATGCACAGAGATTCCTAATGTATTGTACATCATCCAAATGGTGTTCCCTCTTGTGTTGCCGGTGCTGCGGGCGAAGCAGAGGAAAAAGGCTACAAAAAAGAAGCAATGAAAAGCCATCGTGTCAGCGGTGTCCTAAGGGTAATTAAGTTGCCATTTCTCGGGCATCGCACCTTGTGCTCCGACTGGGGCGGCATCATAGTGATTGTCATCATCTAAAGAAAAGGGCGAAAAAGGATATGGTCAGACGAAACCCGAAAGTTAACTTCACTGCAAATGCATCAGGTCTTGAAACACATTGGAAAGTAATGTCATCATTTAAATTCAAAGCGCACAAACCCGAGGTGTGCGCCAGCGGTATTTCAATCAGTCAGTTAGGAAGGGGGAAAGGTATTACTCAATAAAAAGGAGGAGGGGAAAACCTACAGTGGAAGAAAGTTGTTAGCAACAACTCACCAAAAAAAAACAGAAAACAAAAAGTAATACTGTAAAGTGAAACATGTCGGATCGACAAATATCAAGTTAGTCCGATACTTTTTCGGCAGTAGTTAAAAGCAAAGTATCCCACAAACCAAGCTTGATGGGAAAGGTGAAGGTGGAAAACGTTGGTAAAGCGACGACCTATGAAGGAAGGCTAGAGGAGCGGGGTGACCTCGTTGACAAGCTGGGAAGGGAGGACGAAGCGAAAGCCGCCCTCAGCTTCGAGTTCAGAGATGATTTTCTGAATAGAGCCATAGTGAGTGTGCCAGGCATCGACCGCAATGAGGGAGTAGGAGGCCACAGAGGAAGTGTCCTTAGACTGAAGCTTGAGGATGTCCTTCACAGTTTGCATTGTGGCGCATCCGGGGCCACACTGTGTGAGGCATTCATAGTCGGTTTTCAAGTCGCACAGCCAGCTCCTTGCACCGACTATTGGCTTGTTCTGTGCACCCTTCAGGATTCTCCCCGTCATGATCGCGTAGTCGAAGTAGTTGTAAAGCATAACCGACTTAATCTGCTCTTGCTCCAAGAACGGGGCGGCTATGGGCACTGGGTCGAAGGTCGTCTCGTACGCCTTCCCTGTGATCACATTCACAGATGATTGGTTTGTGTTCGACATGACACCTGCAGTCGCTGCCGCGAAGTCACCCGCATTGCGCATTCTGTCGGGGTACGCATACCCCACACCAGAGGGCCCACTTACAAACTCATCGTTCTGTGTCATGTTCTGGTAGATGTCCTGCAGAGTGCCTGGCGCAACGATTGACAACGCGGAAGACAGTGTCCAACCCAAAGGCACTGCACCCCTTGCAGGGTTGAGGTACCACTGCGTGGCAAGGAAGGTATGGAAATCGTACCCAAAGGAGTCACCGTCTGAGACGAGGAAGCTCACAGTGTGCACATTGTCCTTTTTCGGAGCGACCTTCCCTGTCTTCTGCCTGAAGGACGGAATTTCAAACTGCGATAGGGTCGCCAGGTTGCGGGAGTCATCTGCGCAGTGCACGTAACTATCAACTTCAGCAGCGGCAGAGACGAAGACATCCTCTCTAGGTACAGGACCACCGATCCACCCCATCACGGCAGAAAGTGGATCGAGAGTGGCGAAGGTGTCAGCCATCAGCTTCGGTTCCAGGTCGGAGACCGGGTCAGCATAGAACTGAAAGGCGTTGGCAAAGACGCCGTAGTCATAAAGATTGGTTGAACGGGACTGGATCAAAATGCGAGAAGAGAACTCATCCTTGTACTGCTCCCACACCTCGCTCTGGGTCATGTACATGTTACTGTTCACAGCAGTCATCCCATACTTCAGCACGAGGGGGACGTACTCCTGTGTGACGGCAATACCAGGCACACGGAGGCCTGCAAGCGAGACAGCGGCGTTCCTGAGCATCATGCCCGCCTGTCCCGCCGTCTCGTTATACACGGCGTACCTAGTAGGTAGTAGCCCTGTCGCGTTTATTTTAAAGAGCAGATCAGAAAAGTTCCCTACCACGACAGGCTTCACACCAAAGTTGTGCACCAACGCCTGCATGTTGTAGTCACCGAGTTCACCAACATAAATAAGTGGGCGCTCCCTTCCTACCGCCCCTTGCAAGGTGCTCACAGCCGTCAGCTCCGCAGTGCTGAGGTTTTCAGTTATAACATAAATCTCTTTACCAGCAGACGCGTTCAAACCCTGCCTGCACGTAGGATATGGGAGGCTCACCGCCACGGCAGACAGGACGCTCAAAGTGAGCAACATTTTTTTTCTTCTTCTTTCTTTTCTTGTTGGCCACCTGTCCGGTTGAGGATACGATTTCTCAAAACTAGTGATCTGTGACGAGATGAGAACGCAAGTGAACACGGAAACGAAGATGACACGTCGGTCGGGCATACAATGCACCATTCCACGAAAACAAAGAACCGTAAAGAAAAGTACCAAAAGTGCGACATATCCCCTCCGTGTGCAACCTCTAAAAAAGATGGCAGGTGTAAGTGATGTCAGCGGTGTCCTAAGGGTAATTAAGTTTTTGCCATTTCTCGGGCATCGCACCTTGTGCTCCGACTGGGGCGGCATCATAGTGATTGTCATCATCTAAAGAAAAGGGCGAAAAAGGATATGATCAGACGAAACCCGAAAGTTAACTTCACTGCAAATGCATCAGGTCTTGAAACACATTGGAAAGTAATGTCATCATTTTTATTTTTAGCGTGGTTCTATGCATTTAAAAAAATCAAACATTGACGACACGCCAACAGAGTCTAGCCATGAAGTTGCCCTTGCAGTACGAGAAGGACGTGTTGCAAGTTTGATCGTCATGGCGGCATATAAAGGCAAAGTACAAGGGCAAATCCTACTTGAGGATGAAAATAAAATATAACGGACAGGCAACAATGGAAATGTACGAAACAAACGGAACGGGGCAACTAGAGCCACAGTTCTTGCCCGAGTCATTGACCTGCAGTGGCGATGTCGAAGACTGCGCCCAGAGGCTGGTTACCAAGGGCGGGTAAGAAACAATAACTTCTGCGTCTTCCTGGTTGCTCAGAAGTTGTGAAAGCTTTATCAAGAGTGTTGTATTCAGCCGGAGGCCTCGTGGCCCCGTCGTATAGTACCGATCCTGTTTCTCATCATCGCAGGGTGGCTGGGGGGGAGAGGGAAAGAAAACTGGATCCATTTCCGGGGGACGAGGAAAAACTATGAACAACAGCAACTAACAAGAGTCAGCCTCCTCGACCTATTCTTTGGGTGCTCATCTCTCAGGGGTTTCCCGGGATGCACAGAGATTCATTGTGTAATAACAAAAATCATCATTTGTTTGCTTTCCTGCAGTTCGGGTAGTTTCTTCTTCTTTTCCCACTTTAAAAAACAATTTATGTAGGACCACACCAAGGCACACAAAAGACACATGGAAGGAAGTGAAGGTGTGCTGGTTAAATGTGGTTCTGAGCTTTGCTGTTGCGTGCGTTGAAAAGGGAGGGCGGGATCTTTTGCTTCTCCCCAACAAAGTGTGTGGAGACCCATCCCTCCCAAACCTGTCGCCACGCGTTCGGGGGTGCTGGTGGTGGTGGTGGTGGTGGCGCTTCGGAAG